>CM034701.1:379915860-379933885 GCA_020142125.1 Phrynosoma platyrhinos
CCCCCCCCCCTTATTCTCCTCTCCCTTCCTTTGCCAGGCAAAGGGTGGTGGAGGAGGAGGAGGGCAGCTGCAGTGACATTTCATGGCATGGCCGCAACCATGCGGCTCTTCCTTCCTCAGCTGAAAATCCTGCTCAGCTTGCCTGCCTGCCCTCTTCACCAGGCACCCTATTCTGGCAGCATTGTTCCTTCCATAGAGGGGCCTCCCTCTTTCATTTTCCCAAGGTACACCCCTGCCTCACCTTCCTTCCCCCAAATACAAACTTGTTAGGCTTTAGGCTCCCTTTGGAACTTGGGCTCTCTAGCAGAATTGTTGCTGTTGTGTGTCTTCATGTTGTTTTAACTCATGGTGACCCTAAGAAGAATCTATCATGGGGTTTTCTTGAAATATTTTCTTCAGAGGGGATTTGCCATTTCCTTCCCCTGTGGCTGGGAGAGGGTGACTTGCCCAGGGTCACCCAGTGGGGTTGCATGCCATGCAGGATTTCATTTACTTCATGAGCAAAACTACCCCAAAGCAGTTGCTTCCCTTGCTTAGGATAATTTCTCTCTTATCCTTCCTCCCCAGTAGAACAAGAAATAGGTGTGGAGAGGGGATTAGGGTTGTCACCCAAGGGGCATTAACCTGAAAAGGTTTGGGGACCACTGATTTAAAGGGTCATCAAGTTTCTGCCCACTTGCTTTTGTGTTTTGTGATATAACAAAATCATGCATTTTTGTTAGCCATTGGGGGGTGGGGTCGGGACAAGATTCCATGTTATAAGGGACAGCTAGGTTTTTCCCACTATTTTATATGGGAAGAAAAGATGCATCAACTATTACTTCTTCATTCTCCTCCATCCATCTTACCTTCTCTTCCCAACTGTGGCCCTACCAATACTATCCCACTTCATCTCCTTCTTCCCCTGATCCTTGCCTTGCAGCAGCAGTGACACCACTACCTTCTCTTACTTGCCTACGTGCCTACTCTCTTGTTTAAAGAAGACCTGAATACTCTGAATAGCCACTGCTTCTTTAGGACTTTATCACATGTGGCTGATAACATACCCTACACTCCTCTCACTGAATATGGGTTTCAATATTTTCATATTTGATATCTAGTGCCAGGCATGTTTTAAGAAGTCACAATGACTTTTGAAATATTAGGAAGTTTCAAATGGGAAAGCCTGGCTCAAAGACATGTGAGAGGTCTAGACAGAACTAAATAATGGTTAAATGGGTTTGCTGGTTATTCCATCCTATGCCAGATTATCTGCATATCCTCTCATAACTAGTTTGTGATGGGACTGAATGAGTCCCATCACAAACTAGTTAAAGACTATATTTACCCTTCACCCTAGGCTTTGTCCTTATTCACCTTTCCTATCTGACTATCCAGGGGTTGTCTCAAATCCTATCAATGCTTTGTCATTTGAATGAAGCTACAGTTGTTGCCATTTTTCTGCCATGGAGGCCTCATACAGATATATGTGGGTGTGGTCTGTCTGTAAAAGGTAATGGTAAAGCCAGCATTGTCAGAGACTACTCTGTGACCATGTGGCCAACATGGTTGCACAGAATGCTGTTTACCATCCCACTGGAGTGGTACTTATTTATCTACTTGCATTTGAATGCTTTCAAACTGCTAGGTCGGCAGAAGCTGGGACTAGCGATGTGAACCCACTCCATCATGCAGTACCCGGGTCTCGAACTGCCAACCTGCTGATCTTGCAATCAACAGAGTCAGCATCTTAACTACTTGAGCCACTACATCCCTACACCAACCTTATAAATGAGGTCTGCCTACACCATCCTTATAAATGGGGTTGTTCTATGGCACTGGAAAGTGGGCAGTCCTATAATGCTATCCCACTCTTAGTCCTTCCTGGCTTCAAACTAGATCAACCAGAAACCTAGATGCTACTTAGGGAAGTCTGATTCCTATTAGCTTGGGATGTTGCAGGCTTCACATTTAATCTACCAAAAATAATTAATGTATTTTTAGGGTACTTACCAATAGGCCTAAATACCCTAAAGGCACAAGATCCTATCTAATATTGGAAGCTAAACAGGGTCAACCCTGGTTAGTACTTGGATGCAAGACCAACAAATACCTGATACTGTATGCTATATTTCAGAGCAAGGAACTGGCAAAGCTACCTCTAAGTATTCCATGGCTGAGAAAACTGTATGAAATCCATGGGTAACCATAAGTTGACAGATGATTTGAAGGGACACACACAGAAACATACCAATAGGGTACATTTTTATAGTGTCTAGATCAAGGTAGGTATCAGTGACACTATGTTCATCATGGAAAGAAATTACTAGTAGGGTGCCTCAGAGTTCTGCCTTAAGCCTAGTGCTGTTCCCCAGCACTAGGCCCCCACGATATTCTTGCAAACAAGATAGTAAAATGTGGGCTAGACAATACAACTGTTAGGTAGATTAGTAACTGGTTGACTGACCAAACCCAAAGGGTGCTCAGCAATGGCTCCTCTTCATCCTGGAGAGAAATGACCAGTGGGGTGCCACAGGGTTCTGTCCTGGGCCCAGTGCTATTCAACATCTTTATCAATGACTTGGATGAAAGAATAGGGGGCATGTTTCTCAAATTTGCAGATGACACCAAATTAGGAAAAGTAGCTAATACCTCAGAGATTAGGATCAAAATTCAAAATGATTTTAATAGATTAGAAAGCTGGGCCAAAGCTAACAAAATGAATTTCAACACAGAGTAATGTAAGGTACTCCACTTAGGGCAAAAAAAATGAAATGCATAGATACAAGATGGGGGACACCTGGCTTAATAAGACTATTAAGACTATGTGTGAAAGGGATCTAAGAGTCATAGTGGACCACAAGTTGAACATGAGTCAAGAGTGTGATGCCGCAGCTAAAAAGGCCAATGCAATTTTAGGCTACATTAGTAGAAGTATAGTATCTAGATCAAGGGAAGTAATAGTGCCACTGTATTCTGCTTTGGTCAGGCCCCACCTGGAATGCTGTGTCCAGTTCTGGGCACCACTATTAAAAAAGGATGTTGAAAAACTGGAGCATGTCCAGAGGAGGGCGACTAAAATGGTGAAGGGCCTGGAAACCATGCCTTATGAGGAAAGACTTAGGGAACGGGTATGTTAGCATAGAGAAGAGATGGTTAAGAGGGGATATAATAGCCATGTTTAAATATTTGAAGTGATGTCATATTGAGGAGGGTGCTAGCTTGTTTTCTGCTGACCCAGAGAACAGGACCCGGAACAATGGATGCAAGCTGCAGGAAAAAAGATTCCACCTTAATATTAGGAGGAACTTCCTGATAGTGAGAGCTGTTCGACAGTGGAACACACTCCCTTGGAGTGTGGTGGAATCTCCTTCTTTAGAGGTCTTTAAACAGAGGCTGGATGGCCATCTGTTGGGTATGCTTTGATTTTCAGTTCCTGCATGGTAGGGGGTTGAGCTGGATGGCCTTTGTGGTCTCTTCCAACTCTATGATTCTATGATTCTAATATCTTTGTAAATGACTGAGACAATGAAATAGAAGGCATGCTTATCAAATCTGTAAATGACAGAAGGGGTAGCTAATACTTCCATGGACTGGATTTGGATTCAAATGATCTTGACCAATTGGAGAGCTGGGACAAAACTGACAAGATGAATTTTAGCAGGAATAAATATAAGGTGCTATATCAATGTAGGAAAAATGAAATGCACAATTGTATGATGAGTAACCCCTGGCTTGACAGGAGTACATGTGAAAAGAGCCTAGGGGTTCTAGTAGACCACAGGCTAAACATGGGCCAACAGCAAGGCCAAAAAACCCAAAGCAGTTCTAGGCTGAATCAACTGGAGTATACAAGTGTACAGCAATTAACAAAACTCTGTATTAGTTTAATATATTTTTAAGGGGTGGGTGGGTTAGGGAATGGGTTCTTGTATTTGTTTTAATTTCTTGTGATGTTTTTAATTTGATGTACGCTGCCCCGATTGCTCTACAGAGGGGCGGAATAAAAATTATTATTATTATTATTATTATTATTATTATTATTAAACCTCCAATAAAGAAGTTCCTTTTAAAAAAGTGTTTATGTCTATCAAGACCCTTTATTTCCTCTTTGTGCTTTTTTATTTTCTCTAGCTAGATGTTTCCCCTAACAGCAAGAGCATTGGAGAGGGAGGGCTGAAGAAACAGACTTTTTGGTGTCAAGTTGCACCACAGTGTCTGCAGTGGAATAATAGAATCATAGACTTGGAAGTAACTCTGGACATGCTCCAGCTTTTCAATATCCTTGAATTGTGATGCCCAGAACTGGACACAGTCTTCCAGGTGAGGTCTGACCGAGGCTGAATAAACAATGCAATAAATAAAGTTTGTGCTGGGCAAGAGTGTGTTTCTGTTTTAGCTAATTCTACTGTGGTTGTGTATGCCTGCATCAATAGGAAATGTAAACAGCAGCTGTCTACAGAATGCCTTACTTGAGTATGTGTGAACAGCAAATTGGAGAAAATGGGAGAGCAGCTTGGCCTGTCTTGCACTACCTCAGTATGTTATGATAGCACAAATCTGTAATGTTGCCGACCAAAATGAAAATAATAATAATAATTAAAAAGTGGATGCTGTTGATAGACAATCTCATCCCTAAATGGCATTTTAGAAGAAACCTTCGGGTGGTCTCTAAAAAGTTCAAAATGTTTTTGTTTATTGCTGACCAACTTGGAAATAATGAGACAACACAGAGAACATAGGTTATAAATGGGCCACTTTATTTAAAATTAACCTATTTCAATGCTTTTCTTAAAATCTGAAAATGGGGGGGGGGGAGCAACCTGGTGTGGGAGTAGCTATGGCAGGTTGTTTGTTCCCCAGACCATCTCCATAGCTTCCCCTGGGTGAAACACCTGAACCCTGTGGATAACCCATAGTTGGGTTGCTCTTCAGCAAGCTTGCATCTGGAACATCTGCCTGAGATTTTCTCACTCAATTTACAGAAGTTGTGTTAGGGTTTATATCCCAGGTCAGCCCCAAGGAAGGTCTCTTCACCATCCCTTTAGTCATACAACCTAAAGAGACAGTTTCAGAGACCTATAGCTCACCCAGAGAGGATGACATAGGTGTTCGCTGAATGCTATATTTCCCCACCACCACCACCAACAGCCACTTGACTACTTATTTATGTCCATGCTCCAGCCACTTATCAATATCCCCAAACTACAGTGTGGGGTAGGCAAAAAACCCTCGGAAAGGGGAGAAAATCCTTACCCTGGAGCCCTGGTGGTGCAGTGGTTAAATGCCTGTGCTGCACCCACTCACTCAGAAACCACAAGGTTGTGAGTTCAATACCATCCAGGGGCTCAGGGTTGACTTAGCCTGGATTCCTTCTGAGGTCGCTAAAATGAGTACCCAGCTTGTTGGGGGCAATTAGCATATACATTGTAAACCACTTAGGAAGTGCTTAAGTGCAATGATAAGTAGTATCCTTCCGTATGACCCACCCCGCGCGCTCTGGTCCTCTGGGAGGAATTTATTACAGCTGATAAAAACTAGGCTGTCGGTGACCTCCCAGAGGGCCTTTTCTGCTATCGCTCCCAGATTATGGAGCGGCCTGCCAGACAAGATCTGTCTTATTTCTACCTTAGACAGCTTCAAGAAGGCTGTTAAGAAGGATCTCTTCTGGCAAGCCTTTCCTGTATAACTATCCCGGCCCAAAGAGTCAGATAACTTTTCTCCCTTCAGTGCTGCTGCTGATTATGTTGTATTGCTGTGATACCTGGTTTTATACTTTGTCTTATCTAATGTTTTTAAATTGTCCTAGTTTAATAGCTTTTTAAGGGGTGGATGGGTCTGGGATTGGATGTACTTATTGGTGTTTTTATCGTTGTAAGCCGCCCCGATTGCACTGCAGAGGGGCAGGATAGAAATAAAATGTATTATTATTTATTAGTAGTAGTAGTACAGAAATGTACTTGCTATTGCTACTGCTACCGGGCCCTGAAGCGACCAGCCTACTCTTACTGATGAAGAGGTGGGAGGGTGGGACAGCCAAATGGCAATGAGGGAGAAGGGGGGAGGTGTCTACTTTAAGAAGCCTTGGGTCCACCCCCACAAACTTCTCCTGAAAGGTGCAAGCACACCACTCTTTGGTTGGTTGATGGTCTCAATCCAAGCAGCCAGCAAAAAAAAGCCCATCCCCAGCCAGTATACTGCCCTGGGGATGTGAATTTCTGCAATGCTTACCTGACTTGTTTATTTTCTTTCACACATGCATATATTTAGTTTAAAACAAAACTTTTGCTAAAACATTTTAACTACACCAAATTACCTTCTAAAAGAGCAATGCCAGTAAACCAAAAGTAATGTAAGATAATTGTGCCTTTAGTTGGGGCTTGCTATTGCTACTTGATGCCATTGCTTGCCTGTTATTTTCCCATCCAAGACCATCTTGAAAGTGGTTTTTTTTTATTATTATTGATACACATACACAAATCTAGTAATGACCTCCTTTCCTGCAAATATCCTTCTATGACTTGCTGTGTGAAAGTTAAATTCCACTTTAATGGTGATTTTGGTTGGTCAGAGGTGTTTAGTGGAAGTGGTGTGACTGGGGAAACATGATCAAAGGAGGAGGAGGAGAAGAGGGTGGACGTTTCAATTCCTTTCAGTTTACCGACCTACAAAAGGATGGAAAGCTGAGTCAACTTTGGAGCTTTGGGATCGAGATCCCAACATTGTGGCTGCAGTCCTGGCATTTAACCACTGCAACACCATTATTACATTATTTCTTCACAGCGTTGGAGTGATAAAATCTCTGGTCCAGAGACTAGGACATGGGGCAATGGATTCAAACTGCAGGAAGAGATTCCACTTAAACATTAAGAAGAACTTTTATTATTATAGAAATACAGTTGGCTGTCCATATTCACAGATTCTACATCCATGGATTCAACAATGCATGACTTGAATCTATCTATCCCAAAAAGTAAAACATGATTTTGCCACTTTATATACGAGATACCATTTCACTATGCCATTGTATGAAATAGGACTTGAGCATTCACAGATTTTGGCATCTACTTTAGCACCAACTCAATATCTACATGATTTACAGTAACATAAAATGTACAGTGAACCAACTAGTTAAGAAAATATGTTTGTTAATGTAAGAGCCACTCACTGCTCTCAAATGTGGCACAAGAATAAGAAAAGTGCAAACACTGAGTGAGCCGCAAATAAAAGCAAGAGGCAGGAGGGAGGGGTAAACAAGAGCTACTGATTACAGCACTCCTAAAATAAATAAAGTGAAGGCTGAGATATTCCTGGCTCACATTATATTATGTTCCATAGCATATTGATTGATAAAACAGTATCAGCATTTACTCTAATATATTACCTGAAATCCCTCACCCAGGGCTTCTTACCACAGTATGATAAAGGCAGAAGCATTATGAAAAACAGCAGATTTTTTTAAAAAAAAAATACTATGACAATAACAACAGGAGCTAGAAGTTGGTTCATTCAAGGCTCCAAAATGAAACCTTTGCTTTTACTGTTCTACTTTTTCCCAGAGCTGGTGCACTGCACATCAGATGTTGTCTTATCCATGCAAGCAGTTCCACACACTTCCAAGGACAATCACAAATTATAAGAGGGATGAAGATGAATATGTCTTTCATTATTTTTATCCACTCTATGCAATACTGTTTGAATATTTTATCCTACAGTTTACAAAGTAGTTGTTCTCTCTCTCTCTCTAATACTGTTTTTTTGATGAAATAGGCTTTTGTATGAAATAACAATGTTCCTTGTGCAGAATACATTTGTGTACAAAATATAACAAGATGCATGAAAAAAATGTTGCAACTGTTGCTAACAAAAAGCAGTAGTCTTTTTCCTTTCATGAATTAGTGAAAAAAATCTCACAAGAGCTCACATTTCCTTTATTTGGCTTCTAATTTTTTTCTTTGTGCATAAGGAAATCTGTAAATAGTCTTTGCATTCCTAAAGTTTACTGTGAACATGTTTTTTGATCGAATATCTACTGGTGAGTATTAGGGCATGTCATATGTTGAATATGTATTAACTGAAGTTGCTTCCTCACACAATGTCTGATAAGGATCAATAAAACTGGGACACATAAAATAAGCTATATTTGTGGGTGTTGGGACAGTCTGATAAAAAATAAAATCTGGAGGAGGTGCAATTTGTCTCTGTGTGCAAAATACACCATGACATATTGCAAAATCACTGCCAAGCCCCAGACAGATTCCAGTGATACACAGGCAAAATACCTTCTGCAAAATATGGCTATCATCATGATTTTAATAATTTGTAATATTTTCTACATTTTTGCAACAAGAATATGTAACTATATTGCATATAACAGAGTGTATTCAATGGCTACATTTTTATCCTTATCCAAGAGGTCCTTTTTAAAAGACGATTTTATACTGTTTTTAATTATTGATTGCTATTTTTTTAGAAACTTTTTTATCATCAGGTTTTTAGCTGCATCTTGTTGTAACCCTTTTGTAAGATAGATTGGGTTCCATGTTGGCAGAAAGGCAGGATATAATTGCAATGAATAAACAAATAGTTTTTTTGTGTGTGTGTGGGTTTTTTCGGGCTGTGTGGCCATGTTCTAGAAGAGTTTCTTTCTGACGTTTCACCAGCATCTGTGGCTAGCATCCTCAGAGAAAAAAGTTTTCTCTGAGGATGCTAGCCACAGATGCTGGCGAAACGTCAGAAAGAAACTCTTCTAGAACATGGCCACACAGCCCGAAAAAACCCACAAAAAAACTATGGATGCCGGCCATGAAAGCCTACGACTTCACAATAAACAAATAGGTGTTATTTTTTCCCTGGAAATCTGTTGGATTTAGCAGACACTCCTGATAGTGAAAAAGGAAGCAGCATTTTTTTTTTTTTAATTGTCCCTGCTCGCCTTGGATGTCCTCTGCCACTTCCCCTCACTGTATATACTCTAGCCCTCTGGAGATGATAGGGTTTTTTCTTGAAAAGCCTCCACAGGCTCAAAAAGGTCTTCCATCAGTGACAGGGCTGGGTATAACCCAATGTCTATAGACCTTACTCCACATTTCAACATCATTCAGCAGCATTATTTAAACTGCTTTTAATTGTTGTACATATTTATTTATTTATTAAAAATGTTTATTGTTTAATTCCATTTTTTATGTTGATCTTTTGTATGTTTGTATTTTTATAGGTAAGCCATCTTTAATCCTATTGAGGAAAGAAGGTGGAGTATAAATAAAGATGGTGCAGCGATAGTGATGACGATGATGATGACTCTGTGGGTCCAATGTGTACACACACACACACAGTGGTATTTGTTTACATAATCTCCAGTGTTAACTTATTTTAGAATCATAGAGGTGGAAGAGACTTCAAGGACCATCCAGTCCAACCCTCTGCTCTGCTGGAAAACAAAATCAAAGCACCCCAAACAGATGCCCATCCAGCCTGTTTAAAATGTTGGAATAAGGATGGGTTCAAAGGTTAAATGTAGAGATGTGTGTGTGGAATTTTCCTCATGAGAACAACATTTAGACCAGAGGTCAGCAAGGTTCACGTACCTGGGGCTGGTTGCTGGTCCCCAGGTCTTCCACTGGGCTGGGGGGGGGGATAGCAGTGCATGTGGTCATGTGTGGGAGGCCCCTGCAGACCCCCACCATCACCGATCCCCACTGACACCGTGCTGCTGCCACACATATCACAGCTGCCATTTTGGTTAGCAAAATGGTGGCCACGGCGCGCGCGGTGACGGCGCGGCGGTAGGGACCAGTTTGCGGGGGTCGGCAGGCCAGGTGCGGCCCGTGTGCCATAGATTGCTGAACCCTGATCTAGACAAACAAAAACAAATCAGTCCAGATAGCCAGGGAGTCATAACATGAACAGTTTTTAGCTGGGAAACAGGAGCAACCTCCAGAAAAAGGAGACTCCACCACTCTCTGAGGCAGCATACTCCACTGCCAAACAGCTCTTACTCTCAGGAAGTTCTTCCTAATGTTTAAGTGGATTTTTTCCTCTTTTTCTGTAGTTTGAATACATTGCTCCAGGTCCTAGTATCTGGAGCAGCAGAAAACAAACTTGCCCCTTCTTCCATATGACATCCTTTCAAATATTTAAACTTGGCTATCATGTCACCGCATAACTGTCTCTTCTCCAGGGTAAACATAATGTTTAAGCCTCTCCTCATAGGGCATGGTTTCCAGACCATTCACCAGTTTGGTCGTCCTCCTCTGGATATGCTCTAGCTCAGGGGTAGGCAACCTTTTTGAGCTGGGGGCTGGGTTGCTGTCCCTCAGACAATTGGGGGGCCGAAGCACCAAAAAAATAAAAAATAAAAAAAATAAATAAAAATTAAAATAAAAACATTTAAAAAATAAAAAAATTAAAATTATGCATGCACACTCTATCAGCCCCAGAAAAGCCATGGCAAAACCTCTGTGGAGATTTTGCCAAGAAAACCCCAAGAACAAGTAATAACAACAATAATCAATAACATCATGGCGGCGGTGGTGGCAGGACCGGCCTGGGGCCGGTCCAAAGGTCTCGGGGGGGCGCATCCGGCCCCCGGGCCTTAGGTTGCCTACCCCTGCTCTAGCTTGTCAACATCCTTCTTGAACTGTGGTGTCCAGAACTGAAAACAATATTTTGCTGAAATCATAACCACCAACTGTCCCAATTGGGCAGGGACAATCATGCTCAACCCTCTGTGAGCCCACTTTTCAACTGCTTTTAAAATACCCCACTTTCTCTCTCCTTCTTCCAAATCTCCCATTTGTGTTCAGGCTCAGTTTACTTCAACTCCTACATACTGAGTTCAAAGTGTAGAAGGAATTTGCACTCAATTAGCCCAGTTGGGGGAGAGGAGGGGGTGGGAAGCATGTTACTCTTCCCAGAAGGTTCAGACAAAAGCAAACTGCTGTAGTCTCTCTTAGCTTTCTGTTCTTCCCCATTCTTAACTTTTGCCATCTTGACCACACTCTATGGTTGCTTGGTTTGTCTGTTTTCACCTGTGAAATATGGGGGAGGGAATGTAAAATTATTTCACTGGCAATTTCAAGACTAGGTTTTGTCTTTGTTTTTTAATTTCGTGCATCAGGTGAGTTCCTGAAAACAGCAAAAGGAGCATGAAAATCAATTGTCATGCGTGGTTGGAATGGTATAGACAGGCTACTTTTAAAAAGCAGGGTTTTTTAGTGCAAAGCAAATGATATGATTGCAGAGGGCTTTTTGATCATTCACTAATCATTTGCAGTGGAAAACTGTATTGTCTTTTTTTTCCTGCTGAACAAAGGCAGGAAATTAAAAGGTGAGACTGGTAATTAATGATAACATATATCTATACAGATCAAAGCAATGGAGAAAAATTATGGCTTTCATTTAGGACTGTTCGAATTGGTGCTGTGTATTTGAATGAAGGAGGAGAACCCCTGCAAGGATCAGATGTTAACATGAAATGGTAATTTTTCAATAATAATAATAATAATCCAATTTGGACTTCTCAGTGGTTTCTAAGTGCCTGTTTAGTAACACAGTTGTAATACCAGTTTTTAAAGACCAGAAGTAGAATTAAAGTCACTTTAATATTTCTTGATACTGCCCTCAGAAATCTTTTTATACTCATTTTTAAAGAAATAATAATCTAATGGAATGATTATTATTTTTAATAGTTTTGAACACACTGTGGTTACCTTTTTGCCAAGCACAGCCTAAATGATATTTCCCTTAACAGTGCATCCATTGTTTGGAAATAACATTTTATAATGTCTTGATTATATCCTCTTAACTGAGTTCTAGGCAATTCTGCTCAGACAGAATTGGGGCATCATAGTACCAGAATAGAACCCAATGTTCTATGGGCATTCATTACTAGCTTAAATCAAACAGCTGAAGCATCAGTGGGCACCTCAATAATAATAATAATAATAATAATAATAATAATAATAATAATAATAATAATAATAATACGCTTTATTTATAAGCCGCCCCTCTGCTCAGCAATCGGGGCGGTGTACAGCATAATTTAAAAACAAAAGACAATGTAAAATTCCTATATCCCACACCCTAATCCTCCCACCCCTTAAAACTAAATTAAACTATAATAGCAGAATTAAAACAATTCTTAAAAACATAATATGGTTTACAATGCATTTCTTTTTCCCTCTTAGGGAAGTAACATCTCCATTGTTTGAATGTGCGGTTCCAAAGAGGATCTTTCTCTTTCTGAGGAACTCAGAACCAGGGCTAACTGAGAGAGGAGTTAAAGTGCAAGGTGTACAGTATGCAAAGCAAGGTATTTTGGTAAACAAAATATTGTATTATAATAATATAATAAATACCATCAATACCAAATCCTACTTCTACAATAATAGCAAAGTTGAGATTATCCTTTCATGACACCCCAAATATGCTACCTGAGGTAGCTGCTGGTTAGGTTAATCCTTTTCAGAACAAATATTACTATTTATCTCTTTCTTTACTTGCTCTGTGTGCCCAGAAAGGTATGAACATTAATACATAGCATTAATGGCAAACATGGGTGAGCTTAGCCTTAAAAAAAATCTGTCTTTGAGAAGAAGGTTGAATCACAGTGTAGCCAAACTGTCGACTAAGCAAAAGGGAAAACAGAAATTGTGTTGAGAAGAACAGCATCCAAACAACACAAATGTGTTCACAATGAGAGCAAACATTTGGCATTAAAAAGAAAGTTGTTAATCAACACTGAGTGCAAAATGCATTCAGTAGTTTGAGCCATTCCTGTTTTCAGGACAGCTACTGTCATGAAGCTTGGTACTAGGGTGTTGGGTCTGCATCCAGTCAAGCCAGGTCACAAATGAAAGCTAAGGATTTCAAAAACTATCCACATTTCCATCTGCATTCTACTGTAAGCATGATGACAAAACATGCACAATTATAGTGTGGCCTTAAACTGCTATATGCAAAATATGTTAACCCATAATTCTTTAATAAGCAAATATCTAGTGCTCGGCCAGGCTTTCAGAAGATCAGATAGAATATTATGAGGAAGGGTACTTGCAAAAAAAAAAAAAAAAAGAGTATAACTTCCTTCCCTCTTCTGCACTTAGAAAGATGCATTTTGAGCAAAAAACATAACCTGATAATTCAGCTCACATTTTTGTAGTATCCTTCACAAATGGGATGTGTTGGGATATAATATGGTGATCACAAGGCTGAAAAGCCAAGTCAATAGATTTCTTGCATTGATTAAAGATGAAGTGATACCTCTGATAATTCCGTATACAAAAGCTGACTCATCTGGCAATGGACTCTTCCTTTAACACTTATGAAAGTACAACATCTTCTACCACATTCTGGGCAACATGCAACTGATTGCATAGAATACACAAATGTCCCCCAAGACCTAATTGCTTCCTCTTCACTGTCCTGCCTAATGCCTGCTTTTTGTCACACTTCAATGCATTGGAAGCACTAGTGTCAGCATGCAGTCATTCACACAAAGACTACTGTTATATCAGTTGGATTGTCTGCCTCCCTCTCTCTGCTCCCTCCATCAAGGTGTGATGCAGAAGTCAGACAAAGTCAAAGGGTGCTAAAAAGAAAGATTTTATGTTTGAAAATAGCTCCATGTTTTTCAGCCTTGAAATATTTGTATGGCCTTCCTCTAGGGCTATGAAAAGGAACAATTTTCAACACCTTGAGATTTTGGTCTAATCTGCATGGCAGAAATAATGTAGTTTTACACTACTTTAACTGGCATGGCTCAATGTTATGAAATTCTGAGATCTGTAGCTTTGTGCCGAAAACTACAAATCCCAGGAGCCCATAGCATTGAGCTATGGCAGTTAAAGCAGTGTCAAATTTCATTATTTCTGCAGTGTAGATTACACCTTTGTCTCTTTTCTACAACATATCTATTGGATGTTTCCAGTCCTCTTTGCTTTTGCTTTCACTCAGTCAATTCAGTAGCTGAGACAGTGATGAGCAAGCAGTCACCAGCTTTGGCTCAGGAAGATCCAAAACATTGGGATGGCTGCTGCTGCCTCTAACAGAGTGAGGGTACTGCCTCTCTGGAAATATTTAAAGGGATGTAATGCTGAAGATGAAGTAAAGGGATCTGGAGCAATCGATACAAACTACAGGAAAAGAGATTCCACCTCATTATTAGGAAGACTTGTTCTACTGTGGAATATGCTGCCTCAGAGTGCGGTGGAATCTCCTTCGTTGGAGGTTTTTAATCAGAGACAAAATGGCCATCTGTTAGGGGTGCTTTGATGCTGTATTCCTGCATTACAGAGGGTTGGACTGGATGCTCTTGAGGTCTCAACTCTATGATTCTATAATTCTGATGTTAAGCTTGGTCCAGACTATCTGCCAGACCCATATCTCCTGATATGAGCCAGCCTGAGTTTTAAGATCCTCAAGAAGGGCTTTAACTTGGTCCTGCCATCATCACAAACACAATGAGTATGGGCACAGGATAGAGACTTTTTTGTGGCTGCTCCTGTGCTGTAGAAGCTTCTCCTGTGAGGGCTTAAGTTGGCCATGTTCTGCTTTCTTTCTGCTAGAAGCCAAATCTCTTTTGGTTTCCCCAGACTTTTGACTATTAGCCAATCACTTCAAAGGGCTTTTTAATTGGGCTATACTGTATTTTTGTCCTTATTACAGTCAGCCATCCATATCCAGAGATTCTGCATTCATGAATGCAACCATCCACAGCATGAAAATATTTTTTTAAAAAAAAGCAAAAAAGCAAGCAAAGCAGCTTCGTTTATATACCGCTTCATATTGCGCTATGGGATGTCTAAGCAGTTTACAACTGTAAGCTCATTGCCCCCAACTCATTTTAACGACCTTGGAAGGATGCAGGCCTGAGTCTAGCCTGAGCCCTGGCTAGTATTGAACTTGCAACCTTGTGGTCTATGAGTAAGTGGCTGTAGTACAGGCATTTAACCACTGCACCACCAGGGCTCTTTTGTGCCATTTTATATAAGGGACACCAGTTTACTATTCCATTGTATATAATGGGACTTGAGCATCCATGCATTTTGGTATCCATGATGGCTCTTGGAACCAAACCCCATTGAATACTAAGGGCCCACATGTTTTTGCTGCTTTTAATGGCTTTTTTAAAATCTTTTGTATTATCTTATTTTAAGGGGTTGGGTGGAGGGGGGTAGGGATTGGGGAGAGAGAATGTTTTAATCTTGTTCTGTTTTAAATGCTGTTGTCCCCTGCCCCGATTGCTCCGCAGAGGGGCAGGCTACAAATAAAAATTTATTATATTATATTATTATTATCCATTGTTTTAATTGTATTTTGTTTTAACTTAACATTGTGAGCCAGCTTGGGTCCCATGTATGGAGAACGGCAGGATTAAAGTTAAATAAAAAAAGCCTGCTAGCTTATCAAAGTTTTAAAGAGCTCCTGAAAGTTTCTTCCTACCTAATTTAACCCGGAGACTACTTTATTTCCCCAGATGCAGGCCTGAGTCTAGCCTGAGCCCTGGCTAGTATTGAACTCGCAACCTTGTGGTCTATGAGTGAGCGGCTGTAGTACAGGCATTTAACCACTGTGCCACCAGGGTGAAGTATAGTGAAGAGAATCATTAAATAAGGTCATACATACTTTCTAACATTTCACAGATGAAAATTGGATGTACGTAGCCAAGCTACATCAGATCATGATCAATATGGCACCAAGGAGGAATAGGCAAGCTAACAGAAGCTGCAGCAGTTTTCTTTTTCCTGAGACTAACAAGAAAGGCAAGAAAGATCAGTTCAGTTTCCAGCAACTGGATTAAGCTGGGAACAAAATGGGAAAGTGGGACAGTGAAACATTATCAGCACTGTCAATACCAAATTGGTACATTTGGTGAGTATGGTCTCAGACCTTTTGTTCAGAGGTATGTCCCCCATATCAGATGTCTGGTGAGAACCAAATGCTTTGCACATGCACATTTCAAGAAATGTCTTAAGCTGAAAGGCAAAATGATGTTAGTCAAGTTACTTTATAAGACTTAAGAGTTAATTTGGAAACATTTTGCATGCTGCAGGAATCTCCATTTTGTTCACTGTAACATGAACTGCCATGGACTATAATGCCTCACATGTACTTTTAATTACAGGAAGAAATTGCCACTGGTAGAAAAAGACTAGACTTGAGTTTCTCTGCTTTTATGTAAAATGAGAACTCTCTGATGTGCCCAATCAACAGAATGCTCCTGTGTTTTCCCTTTCCATGCTGAAGGCACATAAAAGTGTCATGTCATTCGAAAATGATACTTGGTTAGAACTGTGGGCAGTGGAGGGTGGGGGGAGGCTGCCAGCAGAATCACAAATGCAGTGAAGAGTTTTCATGAGCATATGTCATCAGTCTCCAAGGGGAACAGTCCATTGGAACATGTGTTGCACAATCCCATGGTGAAGTGATTTGCAAAAGAATACATCTGTGTTCTTGCCCAGTTCCAATTTACTTCCATGGAAACTACACCAAACAACTTCCCCCTTTTCTTCCTCAAAACCATCTTGGGAGGATCCATGTTATTCCTACATGACAGATAAGGAAATGAAATGGAGATCTTTGGACCCAGACAGAGTTGTGTGTGCTTTATGATTTCCATGTGAGTTTGTTGTTATTTGTGACGAAATCAAATTTGACCCTATGAATGAGAGACAACCAAGAGTCATGGTCATCAGCTGCCCTACTCAGGTCTTGGAAACTCAGGGCTGTGAACATTCGGAACAGCCACTTATCTTCCATTCATGCCATGTTGTTGTTGTTGTTGTTGTTGTTGTTGTTGTTGTTGTTGTGTGCCTTCAAGTTATTTCAAACTTATGGTGACCCTAAGGCAAACATATCATGGGATTTTCTGGGGCTAGGAGTGTGTAACTCACCCAAAGTCATCTAGTGGGTTTCCATGGCCGAGCTGGGAATCAAACCCCAATTTCCAGAGTCCAAGTATATGCTCAAACCACTATACCATGCTGGCTTGTTCATGCCATAGACAAACAGCTAAATAGATTGATATATAGTTTTAGTCACTATGTAATTGTGGCAAGTTTATTGTAACTCTCATAACAAAATGTGCAAATTCTTATGAGAAGCACTTAAAAATAAGATAGTTTTAATAATCTACCCTGTGAATTAAATTCTACATCAACTGTACATAAATATTATAAAAATAGTATGGATAGATTTGTTCACATAGTCTATATGTCATCTTTTTATACTCTTCTGTAAGCACCTTGTATTTGGGGAAGATATATCATTATAAACTATAATGAGCTGTTTAAGGTGGTGAGGGAGATGACACAGGTCCCCCCTGCACCAAATCCCTTGCTTAACCTGACAACGGCCTGCTGTGACGCATTTAACAACTACTTTGCAGACAAAATCTCTCAGATAAGAGCCGACCTTGACGCGACTATTGGGACAGAGTCTATAGGTGAGGTGTCCACCGACTCCGCCAATGTAATTTTACTGGATCAGTGGCAATCTGTGAGTACCGAGTACGTGGACAAGCTGCTTGGTAAGTTGAGGAAGACAACTTGCCCTCTTGACCCTTGCCCATCTTGGCTGGCCAGCCGGGGGGGGGATGCATTGATGAGATTCCTTACGGATATCATCAATGCATCCTTCAGGGAAGGACATGTTCCTTCATGTTTAAAGGAAGCGGCGGTTAGGCCGCTTCTGAAAAAACCTTCCCTGGACCCCCTGGAGATGAAAAACTATAGGCCTGTGTCATTGCTGCCATCCTTGAGCAAGGTGATCGAGAGGGCAGTTGCTCTTCAGCTCTAGGCAGTCTTGGATGAAACTGATTATCTAGACCCATTTCAAACCAGCTTCAGGACAGGATTTGAGGTTGAGACTGCCATGGTTGCCTTGACCGACGATCTGCGTCTGAGCATCGACAGGGGTAGCGTGACCCTGTTGGTGCTCTTAGACCTCTCAGCCGCTTTTGATACAATAGATCACGGCATCCTCTTGGACGGCCTGGGGGGGTTAGGTATCGGAAGCACTGCTTTGCAGTGGTTCCGGTCCTTCC
>CM034701.1:379933985-379946340 GCA_020142125.1 Phrynosoma platyrhinos
CACCCGTTTCTGGAAGTAAGGGATCTCGAAACTGTGGTGCACACGTTGATAACCTCACGCCTCGACTTCTGCAACACACTGTACATGGGGCTACCCTTGTGCCTGGTTCAGAAATTACAGCTGTTACAGAACATGGCAGCCAGACTTGTTTCGGGAACATCTCGGAGGGATCACATCACTCCGGTTTTGAGGTCCCTCCACTGGCTGCCTATCAGCTTCCGGGCCAGATACAAGGTGTTGGTTATTACCTTTAAAGCCCTAAATGGCTTGGGTCCAAGCTATCTCAGGGACCGCCTACTCCCATATAATCCTCCCTGCGCTCTTCGGTCCTCCAGAAGGAATTTGCTGCAGCCTCAGAAATCGAGGCTTGCGGCTACCTCCCGGAGGGCTTTCTCAGTTGTCGCCCCTAGCCTCTGGAACGGCCTGCCGGACGAGATCCGTCTATTAATATCTTTGGATAGCTTTAAAAAGGCTATTAAGATGGATCTTTTCCAGCAGGCCTTTCCGGACTAGTTACCCCCCCACACCCTGGACATAAATTGCCGCTATTGATGCCCCTACGTGGCCCCATCGCTAGATGGAGGAGATCATTTAGTTAGGCATTAGTTATTCTGTGTAGGATTTTAAATTTTTAATTCATGTTGATTTTAAATTTGCTTGATTTAATATTGTTTTAAGGTTTATCTGTATTATATGTTTTATCTGGTTTATGCTTTTAGACTTGTAAGCTGCCCTGATTGGGTCTCCATTGGGTGGGGTATAAATAAACTTTATTATTATTATTATTATTATTATTATTATTATTATTATAAACTTGAATGTATTCAAAAAGAATCTGTCATCTAGGAAATCAGAAATCTTCTGCAAGTGTTCATTTTAGCCTTGGGATCATTTGACTTACTCTAGAAAAGGAGTAGTTCTTCCAGCCTTAGGGCATAAGCAAGCAATGTCTAATAAAAGTCAAATGTGCTCTGTGCTCTAGTTGCTAATACTGAGGTTATGCATATTACAGTGCATATTTCTAGCCATTACCGAAGCCCTGCATTGAGATAATCATCCTGTCTTAAATACAGTTATTTTTTAATCTGGCTAAAATGAAACTTCACATTTGCAAGTCTGAGCCCAGCCTATATGAAAATTTGGAAGGCCATCACAAAAAATGCCCACTCTCTTCAAAACTACAGGTCCTGAATGCATAAAGTGAGTCATTACTGCAGAGTACTGGATTCATGGATACATTCATAATGCATGTTGATTCCCTGCCTCAGGGTTTAATATTAAGATATATGTCAAAGGTTGCCATTAAAAGTCAAAGATAGAAGTTATTAAAATAAAACCCTACATCATTCTGAATTCTTTCAGGCAGTTTTCTTGCTTTGCAGTAGTTATACTTCTGGCATTATAAAATCCAAACTTCTTCCTCTTGCTGAAACTCTAAGAGGGTAGTTCCACTAATGGATCTCTTTTTTTCACCTCCTGCTTCAGCCCTCTTGCTCATATACCCTCGAAATCTGGTTTAGAGAGCTAGGAAACTAGCTACAGCCAGTTTTCAAATGTCATGGGAGCATGCAGATAAGGGGTATAAAGTTTTGTCTTGGTAGCACTCAAGCAGCATTGGCCAAGTTAGGCTATAGATTAGGCTATAAAGCCTGGGTGTTATTCAACATTTATAGAGCAGTCATATAAGTTCACTATGGCTTAAAACAAATTGCTTGTTGCCCTACATTTTCTTATGACATTAAAAGCACCATTACAGTTAAACTTTAGTGGATAGGGAACCACAATGAATGGGTCTCTTCTTCAGCACTGTGAACTTGGATAAGAGCACATAGATAGGATATGTGATGATGACAATTATGAAAGATAAGAGTTCTTGGTAATTCTGGGAAAATGGAGGACTTTCTTTATGTCTTGCCAAGGTTTGAAGCAGATGTATCTGGAATGTGATAGAGGAACTGGTAAGTGGTTACTATCAGGCTATAGCTCTCCTTGTAAAGGAGGGATTCATTCTTCTTCTCATGATCTTTGGCCTTAGAAGTTCAGTAAATATGCTGTAAACTGACTGTTTTTCTTGATTTTATTGTTGTCTTTTATTTCATATCTGTTGCTTGATATGTTGTACAATATATTGAGTCTCCCTTATCTAGAATTGCAAAATCCAAAATTGTTCACTTGGATGGCTGAGATAGTGACACCTTTGATTTCTGATGGTTCAAGCTACATAAACCTTGTTTCATGCACAACATTATTAAAAATGTTGTATATAAAAATACCTTCAGGCTATGTGAACAAGGTACATAAAACATAAATGATGTTTAAACTTAAGTCCTGTCTCCAAGATATTTTATTATGTATATGCAAATGTTCCAAAATCCAAACACCTTTGGCCCTGAGCACTGCAGATAAGGGAGACTCCGACTGTATTGTCAGGCTGCAAATCATCCTGTAAGAAGAGTTCATCCTTTTTCTGGTGACCTCTGGCCCTTAAGCAGTTCAGTAAACTGATTTTGTTTAATTTTATTTTTCTTTTGCTTTTGTATTATGTTCTGTTGCATTGTTATTTGTCATTTCAGACCAATATCATCTAGTAGAAAAGAAGGATGAACATTTATGAAAAAGTGGTTTAATATCCATCTATCAGTGCAGATGGTGAAGTGAATTGATTTCCACTAAAGCCTAAAGCAAAAAAAGAAAAAAAAAAAGAAAAAAAAAGAAATTAGTTCTTTTTAAAGGTGCTGCTAGATTCTTCCCCACATCCTTTGTGCTTTTTATGCTTCAACAGAGTGACACAGCTGCTTCTCTGAAAACTGGTTATATTCTGAAAACCAGAAAAGGAGCCACATCTTAATAAACAAGTAACTAGCCTTTTTTTTTTTTAGTTTCTGTGTGAATAAGAGTTCAAGTGCCAATATTAGTTAACTGGATACATTGATCTTTTATTGTTTTTTAGTTTGCATTATTAAATTTTAAAGCTGAATGTTGAACATGGCCAGTGACACACAATTACATAGATTAGTGGATAGGTGGATAGATTAATAAAACAAACAAGCAAATATAGATAGGAATGAAATGACAAGCTTCTACAGAGGGGTGAGGCAAAGGAGCTTAAAAACTGGTGGTTCAGTTTTCTAAAGACATGTGGTACAGACTAGGTTAACTTAAGTTTCTTCTCAAAGTAAGCAACAGACAATTTTGGCAATTTTCTTTCTGCTGTCAGAAAGATTTTGAAAGCTACCCAGTTTTTGAAGTCTATCTGCAATTCAGGACTTATTCTGTACAAAATTCAAACACGGTGCAATAGAGGTAGAAAAGAAATTTGCTTTTGCTGCCTCTATTGACAAAGGGGAGAGCTTCAAGTACACTTTAGCTTGTGTTTGACTGAACGCATGCTGAGTTTTTTGCCAACACCAGTCTAGTTATCTTCTCACTTGTTTCATCCTCACTAGCCCCCTAGAAAATAGGGGGCCAGTTTGTCTCTACTCCATGAGAGGGGACACTCAGGAGCAATTGTGTCCAACATCTTGGCTATTCACCATTCCAGATGCCAGCCAGGACTTTGACAGGATCACATCCGAGAGTCATCAGGAATCTCCCTTCTAGGGAGACCATCTTAATGAGTTCTTCACCCCTGAATAGGTTCTAAGTATCAGCAAATATAACCATACCAGGGAAAACAAGGTCCAAAGTGTGTCCAACAGCATGAGGAGAGCCAGATACCAGTTGGGACATTTCCATGTTTGTCATGGCAGACATGAAGTCCTGGACTGCTCCTGACAAGGCAGCCAGCATGGATTTTGAAATCTCCTGGCACTATAAAACAAGAGGATTCCAACCTCAACCCCAAAAATATCCCAGCTAGCTCAGAAAGGCAGCATGGTGGACAGTACACTTAACTGAATTCCTAATCTGTCTCAGCCACCCAACTTCAGTAGTGTCCAATGCTCAAACCATGCTATCTCTCTTCAGAGGTATAGAACAACCCAAAAATATTATACACATGTCTGCATTTGTAGAGGAAATTGTAAAATTTGTGATTTTTAAAATTAAAGCTTTATGTTGCAAAATATAACTGTATATAAAAAATATGACTGAAGAGTACCATTGTGTCAAAAGACAAATAAGATTTTAAAAATATGTCAAAAAACAAATAAAAACATTTGCCTATGGACATAATAGATAATATCATAACAATATCCAAGGGCATTAATGTTCATTTTGTGTTTCATGGCTCAATAAAAGATAAACTGCTATGAGGTGTGAAAAACACCAACAAGTATGGTTTTGACTTTAAGAGACTCAGGAAGCTACTAACTATAAAACTATTTGGACAACAACATTACAAAATCTTATTACACAACTGATCAGCTCTGGATATCCATGAAACATTCTGTCTGAGTCCAAACCTAATTGTCATTCCCAGCTGGAGAAGACCCATCATAAGTCAAAACAAATTTCTGTTCAGTTAATAATAATAATATAATAATAATAATAATAATAATAATAATAATAATAAATTTATTTCTATACCGCCCAATGGTTACCCAATCCGGGCGGTTTAGAAGTTAAAAGCAAATTACAACTATTGTATAGTTGGGACTAACAACTGAATTTAGGCCTTGGTTTTTATTCTTATATCATTATATGAACATATGAGAAATGACTTAGGGAGCTGGGAATGTTTAGCTTGAAGAAGAGAGGACTGAGAGGTGACTTGATAGCTATCTTTAAGTATATGAAATGATGTCACATAGAAAATGGAGCAAGCCTGCCTTCTGCTGTTCCATAGACTAGAAAATGAATGAATTACATACAAAGAGAATCGACCTAAACAATAAACATGAAATTATTTACTGTAAGAGCTGTTTGGCAGGTGAATAGACTACCTCAGAGTGCAACACATTCTCCTTTTAAATTCTTTTAAAGTCTTTTAAACAGAGGTTGGATGGGCATCTTTCAGGAGTGCCTGAGTTGTGTAGAATATCCTCTTCCTGAAGATCCAATTGGCACCAATATTGCTTTCATTCTGAAAGCATGTAGAAATGTGGTAGTCCATTAAAGCCTTTCGAGCTTAATCAGTTTTACACAATCCCTGCTTTTAAATAATTTTAAACTATTTTAGCCAGTTTTAATCTTTTTTTTAACTTGTTAAATCATTTAATACAGTGGTACCTCTACTTATGAAATTAATTCGTTCCACAGCCCATTTCGTAAGTAGAAAATTTTGTAAGTTGAAGCAAATTTAACATTGAAAAGGCCTAATCCATTCTAGGCACCCAGATTCAAGCTACAACTCAATACAAATGTACAGTAAAAAAGTTTCATTTACCTTTCGGGTCGGCTGGCTGTGCGATGACAACAGTGAGTGAGAGAGGAGGAGGGAGGAGGGAGGGAGGAGGAGGAGGCAAAGAAAAACACACTTCCTCTCCTCTCTGGCAAGCCCTAATAGTGCTACCTAACTTAGTTTCACTAGGCAAACACTTCCTGGTTCTCTAGCCAATAGAGTGCTGCTTTGCCAGATTTCACTAACCAATAGCATGCCACGAAATTCAAAAAGCAGCTCCTTCCTGCCAATTTCGCAAGTAGAACAATTTCGTAAGTTGAAGCAAAATTTATTCGGAGGCGCGTTTCGTAAGTTGAATTTTTCGTAAGATGAAGCATTCGTAAGTAGAGGTACCACTGTATGTTTTCAGGCGTTGGAAATCATTTTTTTTTTAAAAAAATCCACTGTTTTAAATTTTATTAAACAATGCTCTAAGATCTTTAAGTAGAGGGTAGGATACAAATAATAATAATAAATAATTAAATACATAAATAAAATGTCTATCAGTACCTCATGAAAAGGAACATGATTTTAATATGGGGTCTTTAACATAAAAGCAACAGGAAAGACTTTTGTGAAATCTTACAGACTACCAAGTTTCACTAGGTCTATACCTAGATCAAAGGTCGGCAAACTACGGCCCGTGGGCTGAACCCGGCCTGTTGAGGCCGTGTAACCGATCCTTGGCCGGTCCTGCTGGCACCGCTGTGCGCATGTGCCACCGCGATCTGCACCGCTGTGCATACGTGACACGGGGCACCATTTTGCATGCGCTCGCAACGTGTGGCCCCATTTTGCATTCCAAAATAGCACCCACTGTCAGGCGCATGCGCGCGTGAGCGTGGGGTGCCATTTTGGAATGCAAAATGGCGCCCCATGCTCGCACACACACGCACACAACAGCGGGAGAGGTATACGTGTGTGCACGCGTGCATGTGCCTTCAGCACCATTTCCCCCCCCTTCAGCCCGCCGACGATCGGAGGACAGCGGAAGCGGCCCCACCCCCAAAGGGTATGCCGACCCCTGGCCTAGATTGTAACCTACATCATCACAGAATTTAGAATAATTAATGTTTAAATATGTTTCCCAGATTGCCCCAGGCAGCTACATTAGGCCTTCTGGCAGTTCTAGTCCTCAAATTAACTTTTCCAGGCTCTGCATCATTAGATGCATAAAGGGTTATCTCAGGCTGCATCTGCTCTGCAGAATTAATGCAGTTTGACTCTGTTTTAACTACCATGGCTCAATGCTATCAAATTCTGGAATTTGTAGTTTTGTGAGATATTTAGGCTTCTTTGCCAGAGATGTCTGGTGACACAAAAACTAAAAACCCCATGAATTCCATAGCACTGAGCCATAGCAGTTGAAGTAGTGTCAAGCTGTAATAATTCTGCAATGTAGCAGCAGTGTGTGTACACACACTTTGGTTGGAATTTGATGCAAGGGAACAGGAATCCAAGTATGGATGGTTATTCTAATAGTTGTCACTTAAAAAGCAATAGTTGGGAGGTAACAAGTACATCCTAACACAGATAAGTAGATTACCTGATATGTGGCAGTGGAATGTATGACAGACTAACAGATGTATGCCAATTAAAGCCTTTATCCAATTCAAGTACAAGAGAACAATTCAAGTACAAATTCAGGAGACAGAATTCAATTCGTATGTGAACTGTTGTAGTTTTTGTTTCGCTGTGAAAAACTAACACAGCTCCACCACTGGAAATTATTGCATAAAAGCAATAATAGCAATGATTAGGAATCATTTCTTGTTTATACCAAAAACAACAAAAAGGATGATCAACCTCAATTTCCATGCATATAAGGCCTAACAAAAAGAAACAGTATTTTTCTTTGGGCTGAAAGCATTCTTCATTTCAGGAAGTATTACAATATCTCCAGGTTTTGCAAGATTAGAAATTATATGGTTATTTGATATTTCCTTTCTGCTCTTTTTAAGAAAGCATCTTTGGATTCTTTTTTCTACATTTCTGGTAATGTATTCTAATTTTTATTATCTCTGAAGAGGTATTATTTATTTAAAAAGACTTTCAGCAATTCAGAGTCACAGGGGGTCATCTGCACTGGCCAAATAAAGTGGCTTCAAACAGCTTTGAAGCCTAGCTGTCTAGATAACACGTGAGGTGAAACAGAGTAGTAAGTGAAATGAAACTGCATTCTGGGGCTAAAAACTGGAGCAAAAAGAACATCTGATTTAATGCAGAAAAGGTGCATTATCACACCAGCATATAGACAGTCTGGCATCAGTGCAGGAATGCAGCAAAGCAAAAGCACAAAACAGGGCAGGTCACCAATAACTCAACTGATGTAATTGCAACATACACAAACCAGACAGTCCAACAGTGGGCCATTGGGTGAAGGGGGGGGGTGAAGGGAAATGTATGAGGGGCCTCCATGACTGTATTGCATGCCAATGTATCACTGGGCACACTGATGTATCAATGCACTGTACAGGTGGTGCATTACAAACAGGCAATGCATCCAATGGAATGGCACCTGGGCAGGAAAAGGGAGGTAACTGGAGATTGTTGGTGGTATGTTAGTGCGATGGTGCACATGCATGGCAGAGAGGCAACAAAAAAAATAACCTTGTACCATGGCTTGATGCTTTATGGTGCAGACAGCCTTGGGAGTGGGCTGTGTGGACAGTGGGGTTTTGACCTGCTTTCAGAAAATCCAGGATCAAGTCACTTTTTCCTGGCCATCTGCTCCAACCCATAGAGTCATAGAATCACAGAGCTGAAAGGGTTCTCAAGGATCATCAAGTCCACCTCCTTGCTCAATGCAGGATCACCAGCTAAAGCATCTTTGGTAGGTAACTGACAAGCATCTTTTTGAAGATGCCCAGAGAAGGAGACCCCACTCCACCAACTGTCTGTAAACAATTGGTTTCATTGCTGAACCACTGCTACTTTCAAGAAGCTCCTTTTAATGTTCAATCAAAATTCACTCTCCTGTAACTTCATACCATTAGACCTGGTCCTCCCCTCTGGGGCAGCAGAGAACAAACTTGCACCCTCCTCTCTGTGACAGTTCTTGAGGTATTTAAAGAATGCATTCATGTCACCCCTCAGTCTTCACTTCATCAAGGTTAACATACCCAGCTCCTCCTATGTTTTGTTCTCCATACCTCTTGTCATCCTAGTTATCTTTCTCTGAACCTGCTCCAACTTGTCAATATCATTCTTAAAATGAGGCATCCAGAAATGAACATAGTACTCCAGATGAGGTCCAATTAATGCAAAGCAGTATAGTGAGACTATTCCTTCACTCAACATAAAAAATATATTTCTATTAACACAGGCTAAACTATCATTTGCCTTTTTTGCTGCAGCATCACATGGCTGGCTCATGTTCAACTCATTATCAATAATAGCCTTAAGGTTATTTTCACATGTACAAGGTGTTGGTTATCACCTTTAAAGCCCTAAATGGCTTGGGTCCAAGTTATCTCAGGGACCACCTCCTTCCATACAATCCTTCCCACACTCTCCGGTCCTCTGGGAGGAACCTGCTGCAGCCCCAAAAATCAAGGCTTGCGGCAACCTCTCAGAGGGCTTTCTCTGTTGTCGCCCCCAAACTCTGGAACAGCCTGCCGGACGAGATCCGACAGTAAACATCGCTAGACAGCTTTAAAAAAGCTGTCAAGACGGATCTCTTCCAGCAGGCCTTTCCAGATTAATTCTTCCAGGCCTTAACCTGCACTGTTCCTTACGTGGCCCCATCTTGGATGGACAGGAACACTGCTACAGGCCATAGTGGAGTGTCTATTGTGTCGTATAATTTTAAAGTTATAGTTGTTATATTGTTTTTTAAGCTGTTGTGATTTAATATTGTTTTAAGGGGGGAGGGATTGTTGTGGTGTTTGTATTTGATTTTAATTTGTAAACCACCTGGATTGGTTTTCCAATAGGTGGGATATTAAATAAATTTTTTTATTATTATTTATTATTACTGCTGAGTCATGTATTCCTAGTGCCTTACCTGTGAATTTTGGTTTTTGTCTCAACTGAATTCTATTTTATTAATTTCTCCCCAATTTTCTATAATTTCATATCAGCATGAATCATTTCATGTCAGAAATAGCTCTCCCTCATTCAGAACTGAAGTGCAAGCACTTGGCAAATTTCTCCTCTAAGAATTTTTCTATTTTAAAGCCATTGTAAAGCCATTTGAAGCTGTCTCCATGTATTGTGGCAGCAAATTATCTAAATGAATTTTCTTCTGGTTGAAGACTGGCATCCTTTTGAAACCCTGTCAATCAGTTTCATTAGATGTGGATGATCCCAAGTTAAAATATTGCAAGAGAGGGGAAAACATTCATCTCTCTCTTCTTTATCTGCCTGTGAATAATTTTGTAAACCTGTAATGTGTTCCAGGATCTAGCTGTCGTGTGTGTCTGTGTCTGTGTGTGTGTGTTGTGTGCCATAAAAGTTGTAGTCTTTTTTCACAGGAAATGTGATCCAACTCCCCTGATAATTTTGGTTGCTTTCTTCAAAGCCTTTTTGGTCAGTTTAGAATCCTAGAATCATTTAGTTGGAAGAAACCACAAGGACCATCCTATCCAACCCCCTGCCATGCAGAAAGATACTTTCAGCTCTATTTCTAATAACACACTGGGTCAACATTTTTAATTCACCTATCAGCCATGACTTTAACATCAGTTTCCTAGCTAGTAACTGCCATACATGCCACTATTCCGTGTGGGTACACCAGACCAATTGCAATTCTCTGTGTATATAACACACTAGAGTTCCATAACCGTAATCCATGACAACCTTTAGATCAGTAGCAAAAACAGGGTTATGATAACCTCTGTGAGTTATTGGTTTGTCCCAGTGAATGGAGAAAGCCTAAAGAAGGGGCTGTACTTGCTGGTTGAGTTCAGAGAGAAAGAACTGGAAGGGAAAGGAGAAGCAGTGTTGTGGTCGAGAGTGTCATCCATGGGCCACAAACTAGTCAAACCAATTACATACTCATTACATGGACTCAGGCAAGCCTCTGTCCTATGTCATTCTATCTACAACACAGAACAATGAAGAAGTCAAGAGATTGCAATTAAGGCTTTTATTGCTAGAATTTGTGAATATTCTAAGTTATTTGTAAAAAGGGTGATTCTAGAGTGCATTTTTGGAATACACTCCTTTACTGCTGTCGCTCCCAGATTATGGAATGGCCTGTCGGATGAGATCCATTTTATTACTACTCTAGACGCTTTTTAAAAAGCTGTCAAGATGGATCTCTTCTGACAGGCCTTCCCTGAATAATCTCCCATCCTTAGGATCATGGCCACCTTTCCTTGGAACTGCTTCTGGACTATTAATCTGTGGTGCTATTTATTTTGTTCATTGGTTTTTACTTTATTTTATTTTTATTGTTTACTTGTTCTTAACATTGCTTAGTTTAGTACTGTTTTTTGAGGGGATGGGTTAGGGAATGATTATTTGGATGTTTTAAATGTTGTAAGCTGCCCCGATTGCACTGCAGAGAGGTGGGATAAAAATAAATTTTATTATTATTATTATTATTATTATTATTATTATTATTATTATTATTATTACTCTATTGAGTCCTTTCTCAGAAAGAACAGACTGAAACATGCTATAATGGTATTATTTTCAGTGTTATTCTTGAGTACAGTCAATCCTGAAACTGTTAAATCAATCATTAAAACTAGGAATGAAGGTGTGGTTAAACAGGCTATGACAGTTCTTCAGACCTTTTTATTTCTCCCTGGTTGCATTTCCATCCCAGCTGAAGACATGTGATAGAAAGTCATTTCTGTGATCTGACAAGCTGTAGATTGTGGAAAGCATTTAGAGCACCCTAGTTCCCAGTTCTGCCAGCTATGGCCCTGTAAGACATATAAACCAAAATCTCATATGTATAGATGCACTGCATTTGTCGCACACAAATACATTTTGAAATATACAGGCTAACCCGTTAACTATTGTATTGCTTGCTCCACTCATGTTTTATAGAGAAGATTTTTCTCTGACTGGCTACATAGAGCAAGCTCTCAGGATGACAAAGCCAAAAAATGTTTGCTGTTGAACAACCACAGAAAGCTACATATAAGGTGGCAATTTTTGCAGAGATGTTCCCTTCTCCCCAAAAATATATAACACAAGACTTTACAAAATTAAATACAGTTCAATGTTGAGGATTCTGATTTTTAGATTTGTCTTTTTTTTTTTTTGGACTGGTTTACATCTGATAAAATTTGTACAGGATTGGGATGATGATTGTTGCTGTTACTTGTCATCAAGTCAACTTCAGCTTATGGCAACTCTATGAATGAGATACTTCCAAATCACCCTGTTATAAACAGCCCTGTTCAGATTTTCCAAATTCAGGGCCATAGCTTTGTAGATTGAATATATCCAAAGCTATGGCCCTGAATTTGGAAAACCTGAACAGGGCTGTTCATAACAGGGTGATTTGGAAGTCTCTCATTCATAGAGTTGCCATAAGCGGAAGTTGACTTGATCCATATGCACTTCAGTCTTCCTCTTTTCTTACTACCTTCTGCCTTATAAAGCATTATTGTATTCAACTCTTGCCACTGCTCTTACCATATATATGTTTAATAGGTGGAACTTTGGCCTTTAAGAGGGAGGATTCTTATAAATCTACATAGGAGTGGATTCACACTTTGTGTATATTGTTACCAGGGAGTTTGGAAAGTTACAGTAAGGTCTGTTTGCAATAGCAGCATTTTTTTTTCTATCTGGTGTTTTGTTTTGTTTTGCTTTTGCTTCTCTGTGTGTTTTAACTGTGTTTTGATGAGATGGAATGGTTTAATCAGGGGTAGGCAACCTTTCCCCTTTAAGGGCCGAGGGACTTCAGCTCCCAGAAGCCTCAGCCATGTTGGCCAATAGTCCCATGTTGGCCAATAGCTCCTGGGATTCTGGGAGCTGAAGTCCCTTGGCCCTTAAAGGGGACAGGTTGCCTACCCCTAGTTTAAATTAATAATAATAATAATAATAATAATAAGTTTTATTTATAGCCCG
>CM034701.1:379946440-379957367 GCA_020142125.1 Phrynosoma platyrhinos
AATGGTTGGTACATTCTCCAAGTTATCCCGAGAAACAGAGCCAACTGAGTAATGCTACTCAAAGTGGTGGCCCATGGACTAAGGTCAAATATCATCATCACTACCACCACCACCACAACCATCCATCAACTGCTAGTCCATAGGAGTTTCCAGAAAAGAAAGACACAGTTGTAGGTACAAATATGGTGCCAGTTCCTGGTACATTGGGAATAGGAAATTGCCAGTTCCCCACACCAGATAAATGGAGAAGCACCAGCCTCACTGAATATTTTTTTAAGAAGAAGCTAACTGTATCTAAGAATGTCTAATTAATTTCCATGTTCCCCCATGAGGGAGAAGTTGAAACCAATAACAACTCCAAGTGTGATCAGAAATTTTCCGCTTTCATCCTAGTTTATGGTTAGATGAAAATCCCAATTCCATCGTTTGCAAACAATCTTTTAAAGTTACATACTAAAAGGGAGGTCTTTCTTGGACACCAGTTCACTCCATGCATGCGAGGAAGTAGACCAAATCTATAAAAGCTTATGCTACAACTTATTTCACATGGTTAATCAAAGGTTGTTACAAGATCTATTTGCATATTGATATTCGAGACTAATATGGTAATGTCTCTGAGTTTTACACTTAAGGAGAGGTTTTCTACTATTGTTCCACCAGCACTACCAGTACACATTGGCAAGCTATTTCACTCCTGCATTTACATTAGGTCTTCAGGATGCTCACACTGAATCAAGTATTTTAAAACACTGAACTAATTACATAAACAACTGTCCTAAAAACAGGAATCAATACATTTAAAACTGGAGTTGAGCAATTGTGCTGATGGGTACTAAACTGATTTTCAAGAAAATGATTTTTATTCTGTCTTTTTCCCAGCTCTATTCACAAGTATTTGTTTTCTCTTCAGCCTGTTTTCTATGCTTTTAAACACTGCCTATAGGTTTTGCCAAATGTGCAAACAAGAGGGCTTATTTTTCCCTTTGTACTTTCACTGAAAATAGGACATATGTGAAGAAAATATATTTTAAAATATCCTGCACATTTTGCTTCTTAACCACAAGTTGATGATTAATGAAATATATTACTTGAAAGCAAGGGGGTTCCCAATAGAAACTAAGAAATAATATATTAGCAAAGAGTTTTTAATTTCTTGAAAAAGCAATGCCCAGATGTCAAGGCAAAAGTCATCTTCTTGGTTCTGGATCTAATAACTGTGTCCTCTGCTCCATCAGATTTGATGAGCACTAGCCTCTAATGACTTTAAGCTGTGTTTATTATTGAAGCTGAAATCCTGGGAGTAACCTCCACTGCTTTCTATGGATTTATTTGTGAGTAAACATATACATTGTTCAGCTGTTAGTCTGCTGCCTTGCTATAACCTGTGCTTTATGACAAATATAGTTAATTGGTTCTCTGTACAGGGATAAAACTGAAGTGAAATACAGTGGCATAAAGATTAGGGAAGCAATGTATCTGAATAGTCAGAAAGCATGATTTAAATGCTAAGTGTTATTATAAATATGAATACTAATCTTATTAGTGTAATAATAAAAGAGACTTCCTGACTGTCAGAACCATAGAGTCATAGAATCATAGAGTTAGAAGAGACCTCAAGGGCCATCCAGTCCAACCTCCTGTCATGCAAGAATATACAATCAAAGCACTCCCAACAGATGATCCTATTTTCTGGAGCTTCAGAGAACAAACTTGCTCTATCTTCAGTATGATATCCTTTCAAATATTTAAACAAGGCTATCATATCACCTCTAAACCTTCTCTTCTCCAGGCTAAACATACCTAGCTCTCTAACATGCTCCTCATAGGACCTGGTTTCCAGAACTCTCACCATTTTAGCCACTCTCCTCTGGACACACTCTGGCTTCTAAACATTCTTTTTGAACTGTGGTGCCTAGAACTCACAATAGTATGCCAGGTAAGGCCTGACCGAAGCAGAACAAATTGGCACCATTTCCTCCCTCAATTTAGACACTATATGTCTATTGATGCAGCCTAGAATCACACTGAATTTTTAGCTGCCGCATCCATAGCAACAAACCATGAAACATAGCTATCGAAAGTGCATGCTGAAGAAAATGTGGAAATGTACACCTGTTCGATTTTTTAAATACCTTAAATTAATTTCTGTGTTTGAATCCTGCAGTATCAACTTCAGTCACTAGTGGCAGAAGTCCCTTACCAATACATAGGTTTGCAGTCAATATAGTTTAAAGTCAGACAGGAGTTCTCTGGAGCAAACAGTTTTAGGGCTGCTGCCTTTCCTGGGTTAGAGTATAGAGAGATTATTCTCTGAGAGGACTGAAGGGGTAGATTGTGACAATGGTCATGTGTAGGGGAAGTGGCTTCACTCAGATAAGAAGCATCCTACAGGCCCTATTATGACATCTACATACTTTTGCTTGAAGATCTATTCCAACACTTGTAAAGCTGGGTACTTTCACTAGTAATACAAATAAATATGGAATAGAATATAAACAGATGACACTTTGGAGATTCCATGGCCCTTTATTTCTGCAGTAAATTGGCATGTAAAGCAAGCTTGTTTAAAAATTCTGGTTAGTGATCTGCAAAAGAACACCTTCAGTGTCAAAAAGGAAACTGCCATGAACAATTATTTTACCCACAGTTTAAAAGGAATATTACATTTCGCACACGCACATACACACACACACTGATCAAATGCTTTGAAGTTCTAAGGGGCAGAAAGACTTTGTGATGAATTTACATGCATGTACAGTTGCAGCCAGTACCTTTTAAACACATGTAAATCATAAATGATAATGATGATGAGTCTTCATACAATCCAGAACACAGTATTATCTGATATATGTCATCTTCATTGAGTGTTTTTGTCAACCACTGAGTAAACCAGCTAATTTTTTTTAAAAATCTGCAAAGACACAGAAGTACTTAAGAAGAACCAATTCCATAAATCAACCACTACAGACAATAGTTGTGTGATTCTTACGCCTAATGGGGACAACAGGCTTTCCACATCCCCTTCCTATTTTATTTTTGCTTACCCTAATTAGTCACTGGAAATGTAACCTAATCACAGAGTAATTCAACCCTTTGATTAATTAATACAAAGAGCTAGTCATTGTTGTTATGAAAGCTACCTTATTTGAAATGGTACTCATTAACAAATAGGAACCGAGGGCTCAGAGTAACAGCTTTCCATAAATGATTACATGTTGCCTTTTATCTGAATCAAGTACAATGCAGTACATTAAAAAGAGTACATTTCCCACTTGAATCAGCTTGCATAAGGGCTGGGCAGTCCAATTTCTCAGAAGTCTAAGCCATCATAACCAATAATAAGAGCAAATGGGAGTAGTGTTCCAAACACCTGACAGGTTAAAGGTCACCCATCCCAAGCCTATGTGGTACTTATGGCACTGGGATGAAGAGTCCTCACCATTACATTAATTAAAGCCTTGTGCTTAGTTTTTAAGGCTTCAGTCCTCCACATACCTAATCTCATGAAAACTAATGGAACCTGCTTCTGAATAAATGAAAATAAAATGTGCTTGTACATTTAAGAGCTAGCTAGTTCATAGTGGTTTGAGTGTTGGACTACAATTCTGGAGACCAGGGTTTGAATCCCTGCTCAGCCATGGAAACCCACTCTCTCAGCCTCAGAAGAAGGCAAAGGCAACCCTTCTCTGAACAAATTGTACCCAAAAAACCCTCAATAATAGGTTTGTCTTAGGGTCACTATAAGTTGGAAATGACTTGAAGATACAGAAAAAGTTCAAAAGAGATATTTTCCCATTAAAAAGTTTCTAAAAATGTTTATTTTTACCCATACCTACCATCAACATGTGAATATAATGTTAAGGAATGTCTCACTGTTTTATGTTTCTAATGTAGAGATGTGACATATTTTCTCTTTCTTTTTTGTTCTTTATATTGTTATATTACCTGTATTAACACTGCTTATGAAATCACTTACTAGCTGTTAACATTAATGGTATTGTGATAGTAATTGAGAAATCAGTTGATCCATTACATTCTGAACTGGAACAAGAGTCTACACACAGAAACACAGGTGGCCACATTCAATTAACACTCCTTTAAATCTCAAACTGTATTGAAATCAAGCATTTAACAAAAAGACCAACCCAACAAAGCCATTTTCCCAGGAGCCAAGAGAGGTATACCTTATTATACTAAGGTATTACAGTTTCAGCTGCAGTTATGAATGCATTTAATAAAAAGGCTTAATATTTTTAATTAATACTAGAAAGATGAGAGATAAAGAGCTGATACATTAAAAAGTATGCTGAATGACTGAAAGCGTAAGTATTGGACAGTGAAGATAACAAGTTTACATAATAAAAAGCACACCCATAAGTGATGTCTCCTTTCTACCGCCAATGGAATTTGATTAAAAGGAATAAAGCCAGATTACTCAGCCATTACTGGCATGTAGTCTTTCAATTAACACCTTTATCTGGGCTATGGTAGATCTAATTTAAATGTTGAATCATTTCCATTTCTATTTTGATGAGAAAATAATTTCCGTGTGTGTGTGTGTGTGTGTTTATACAGAAATACATATTCCCTATCCTATAGTCATTTATAGCAAATTTGGCTGTGATTTCATGTCTAACTGAAATGCAACAACAACAAATCATTTCTCCCAATTCAAGAAGGCTGGAAAACAGCTACAAAATATTTTTAAAAGGGGAAAATCCATATCTATTACCAAAAGATGGTAGACACAAACAATAAAGATTTGATCTCTCTCTCAATCTCTCTCTCTGTCTCTCTGTCTCTCTCTCTGTGTGTGTGTGTGATGGGAAAAGAGCAAAATCACCCTTTTTAGCTTCTGATTCCCCTGGTCCCAAATATTATCTGCTGAAAATATCCCAATAAAAATCATTTTTCAGTTTTATACAGTCTTCATGTGATTCACATATCAATAGGCTAATTCTATTATGACAAAATGGAATTTGCTCTAGTATGAAATTATAAGTCCACAACATTTCATATTCCTTGCCAATTAAAGAACTGAACAAATAAATCATTGGAATGACTTCAAGCAATCTGGAGATATTAATAATAAACCTACCCTCACAGAAGAAGAATAAATGCAATTTCTCCATTATCTTTATACAAGGAATAAATCCAGTCACCTCTTTTCCTATGCCTCTGGACAATAATAAAACTGGCAGCAATCAAATCCACAAACTTGCAAAATAAAAAATATTCTCATTCAAAGTTATTTAATCTCATTTGAGACTAAACAGGTTTAAATCCTAGTATTTCATCTCACTTGGCATGGGGATGAATTTGCAAACCCGTTTCTTTAAGGGCATGTGTGGTGGGAACCTGAAGGATAATTCCACACCATCCACTATTTGAAGATGAAAAAAACACATACACACAAATCATCTTTCCCTTCCTTAATTTAATTCTCTGTGATTCATTCCAAACTCCAAAATCTTGCTGATCAAAATGTTCACCTTCTCCAGTGACCACACCCTTCCTCTCCTCAACATTGGTCTCTCCCCACTAGCACAGCCTAATCTGCAACTTTGCTTGAAAACTGACAGAGATAATGGTCATGTAATCATTCAAAGGGATCAAGGAAAAAGGGTTTGAGTATTTAACAAAAGATTCAAGTATGAGATGAATGAGGGAAAAGCACAGCTGCGAGATTTCACTCATAGGGAGGAAAAGCCATGCAATCTCCACCTCCTGACCTTCCCTTTCATTGAGGGAAAGGTTGGCAGGGCAAGGATGAAAAAGGTTCTTACCTTCACTGCAGTCCTTCCCACGGAAGCCAGTTTGGGAGCAGTCACACACCGCCTGGTCATTGAGCACAGAACAGATGCCACCATTGAGGCAAACATCATCCCTGGCACACAGATGACTCTGTTCATCATCCAGCCGCACTTCTTGACTCTCCACAGGTGAGGATTGTGTATAGTTGACCCTTACATCTGTTATCCATCCCTTGAAGGGTTCCCGATCCTTCACCGAGGAGAGTGTTACTTTTAAGGTAGGCGAGCGCAGCTCAGGAGGCAAACCTCCTAGAAAGAGGCCACTAAAGACCGTCATGTCACGCCGCTTGGATTTCACCTCCACCCACTTCGCCTCAGCCTGGTCAATTAATAGCGTCGTGTTCTTAAAATTGCGGCGGATCACTACGGTGTGCCACAGGTTGTCATTGACGGCCATGTCGGAAAGCAAGATGGCAGGCTCAGCACAGAAGATGGAAAAGCTCAGCTGGAGGCGCCCACCTTGAGTCAGAATTAACTCCAAGAAGTCGCAGAAGCCCTCATCGTCAAAGTAAAGGACCAGGCCACTGGAACTGCGGGTCTTCATGTTGAAGCTCATTTCACTCTCACAGCAGGCATTCCATTTAGGGAAGCGAGTCCACTGGCCCTCTGCCCCTGGAAATTCTAGGCCACTGCCAAGCTCAGCCCAGCATCCCAGGAGCAGTGCCATCCAAAGCAGGAGGCAACCTCCACGCCTGAGGAGCACAGGCCCCATTCTCCGTGGGGTGGGGTGGGGGAGAGGGGGGAGAGGAGGGGGGAGTGGTGGTGGGGGGGTTGAAGCAGACAGGGTAAAATCTTTCCAGGAACCACTCAGACTAGATGGCTTACTCTTATTTTCCTGATGTGCTATGGAGGACTGACGTAGTTGCCTCCCCCACTAGGAGAAGCTGACCTGTGTCCCCCTACAATGGAAATATCTTCTTCTCTCAAAGGAAGGGGGGAAAGGGAAGAAAACAAATATTTCAAGCACCCAGAGATGTGCACCTTTGCTTGAGCAATTAAAATATGTGCACTTTTGCTTTAGAAAAGAAAAGGCACAAGAGATGTTATTCAGTCATTTGCTTGGCTTCTCAGCCTGGTGTCTAACAGTGATTCTGCAGAATATACTATTAAAAGCCCATGTTGCTAAACTGGAAATAAAAGATGGAGATGGGTGGAAAATATACAGATGTGGGAAAGCCCACAAAGTACCCAGAAAGTCTTCTCCAAGGATCCACAAACCCAGAAAGATGTGATCAATATCCCAGCATAAATAGAGGAATTAGTATCCAAGTGCATGTAGAAGTCATATTATCCAAGAGTGTTTTTTCCAGAGGCTTTTCTTTGTCTACTCACTTCTCACTGTAGACAGCAATTGCCAAATTCCAATCCAATCTTCCCCAAACCAAACCTCTCAAGGAACCATGAACTGCCTGCCATAAAGCAGACTAGGATATTTTTCCTCCTCTTCTTTCTTGGCAGAGCTGAGATCCAGAAGTTGCTGTCAGACAACTCAGAAGCTACTTGCTATGCAAAGCTTCACAGCTCCTGTTTTGTTTTCCTTCTGTAAGGCCAAAACTAAGAAGATTGCAGCATTTGATTGTTGGAAGGGTGTTTTTTCTCTCTCAACTGTGTCTTTTTCAAAATAAAAAATATCTGTAAATATTTAGAACAACAAAAAAATAAATAAAATTACATTTGCAACCCTGAGAATTGTGTGACTGCAATGAATCTACAAGGAGGGTGAGGGTAACAACCACTGTAAAGATAACCACAGGCAATTTTAGCTTCTCCTGCTGCAATAGAACTAAACCTACATACTTAATACCCTGTACTTAAAACCCTTCTTGTGACAAATCCTCTAGTTACTGTTTGCTTTGGTAATTTGGGGACACAATATTCTTGAAAAAGATTCTATTATGCATGCAATTTGTTACAATATGAAGGACCATTAAGATATGTTTCCTGATATTTCACTATCCTCAAGTATAAGTCATGGTTAAATATAAAGTTATATCTACTATCTGTCCTTCAGTAGTATTATTGCATAATATGACTGATTCTTCCCCTCTTACAATTTTTAAAAGTCATGTAATGTAGACAAAATTACAGCAGGAGCAATGAAATCACGAACTTCCACAGTGTTCTGGCTGTTTTATTTTCCCTGGCAGAAACAGCATTGTCCTCGTATATTTCTCCGTTTCCCCCCTCCCTTGCCACCATTCATTTGAAACAAACCATTATTGCAAGGAAACACACATACACACAAATGGATTCAGTTAGATTGTTGATGTCATACCAACCACAGTGCAACTTACCTTTGTTACTACAGGATAAAGAACTCTCTTTTTGCATATGTTTCTACATACTGCAGACTTGCATACTTGGATATGATTTGTGAGTGTGTGTGCATACTTGGGCTGTGTATGGCTAGGTAAATTTGCACATTTTAAGACACAACCCTCTCCCCCCCAAAATGCTCTCGACTGTATCTTTAACATCATGCATAATTCACATTTTCTTTCCAGTGATAGAAGTATAGCCATCGGTGTCCCCCTACTGCCCTAGCTGTCTTTCAGCAAAATTCAGGCATCTGTAACAACGAATCAGATGCAGCCTGAAGGTGGTAGCAGCAATATCAGAGCATAATACTCCCTAGACTGTGCCTAGGCTATCGAATGTCATTTCTTTCTTGGTATGCCTCAAGTATTTCAACCACCCCTTGCCACCCATAATTTGTATTGCACCATAACTAGAAGTGTTTCCGTCTCAACCATCCATTGCATAGCATTATAATGAGAAGAACTTCTATATTATGTCATTAAGCTGAAGGAGGAAAAAAGTTTGACCATGTGTATTTGGTGCAATATATTACAATTGTACATTTATATTTTGAAAAATGCTAGCTTTTTTTTCTGCATAGCAGTTTAATACAACCAACCCCCCACCCCCATCAGTCAAGGCACTTGCTATTTTTTAAACATCTTATAATGTCAATACTAATATTTTAGGTCCCCCACAGGGTGTGTTCTTTTGTGTGCTTTCCTTTTGTTTCACTTCTCTGTATATTTTACTATATTGTTGGTTCCAGAGGATGATGGGCTGTATAAAGAGGCAGCATGGCATAGTGGTTTGAGCCTTGGATTAGGACTCTGGAGGCAAGGGTTCAATTCTTGGCTTGGCCATGAAATCCATTTGGGCAAATCACACTTTTTCAGCCTCAGAGGAGGGCAATGGCTAACCTCCTCTGAACAAATTTGCCAAGAAAATCCCATTATAGGTTTCCCTTAGGATTTTCATAACTCAGAAATGGCATGATGGCAAACAACAATAACATCTGAGGAGAAACAGGGGGTTTCCTGCAGATTCAAGTAAAGATGCTGCAGGAGAACTGTACAAACCGAGGCAATAATTCATATTTTGGAATCTTTCCCATGAAGTATTCCCTTGAATTAAGGGATGTAAGGAAGACAACAGAAGAAACCCTAGGGAGTTTAGGGTTAAAAATGACAGAAATTAACACTGTTAATTTAAAATAGGCTCTAGTACTTAGGGTGTGAAATGGCACACTTTTAACTTTTAGGAACATTACAAGTAACTATGTGTGCTACAAGTGAGATGCATCTGAAGCTCACTTGTAGACAGCTAAAGAAAGAACTTTGAAGAAGGAAAATGCCATGGATGCTAAGAGAATATTAACAAAGCACTGCTCCTGTCCCCACCCAAGAAAGAAAGTAAGAGGAATAGAGACATGGATTTACTAGGGACAGATTATAAACAGGGGCTGTTCCTAGGAAGGTCAGGAGGGTTTTTGTCAATAGTGGGACATTTGAGTGTTGGACTACAACTCTGGATACAAGTGATTCTGCACTCAGCCGTGAAACCCACTGGATGACCTTGGGGAAGTCACACTCTCTCAGCGACAATGACAAACCTCCTCTAAACAAATTAGGGTTGCCATAAATCAGAAATGAAGGAAGAACACACACACACAGACCACACACACACACACACACAGGGAAATGGGTGAGAGTCAACAGTGTACTTTCATTCAACCAATTCACCTCTCTCTCTCACACACACACACACACACAGTGGGATAGTCAGTCTATGGCTGGGAATCTGCTGTTGTCATCCCTAGCCCTAGTCTGTCAGGTTCTTGATGAAGAATCATGGGAAATGGTCCAAACCTCTGTAGTGGGCACCAGCTCCCAAGACATATGTACTTTGTATATGCTTTCAAGTCACCTGTTGACTTATGGCACCCTCATGAATTTCAAAGAGTTTTCCTAGCCAAGGAGTATTCAGAGGTGTTTTTGCCAGTTCCTTCCTCAAAAATCTAGCCTGCAGCTCCTGAGATTCATTGGAAGTTTCCCATCCAAGTATAGCTGTTAGCTTCCAAGAACAGACAGGAGCTAGTGCCTTTTGGGTATATCATTGAATGTCATGGGAACCGCTGTGACATAACACAACCAGCAATAAGTAAAGTTATACCTTTAAAATACAATACCTTATGCACAGCCTCCGCACATTTATATATACATAGTTTCATGTGATTGGAGTGAAAACTTGGTAAAGGGTGATGCCTTTAAAGAAAATTTTAAAAGAATAAAAAAATATATTTTTAAAAATAAATTAAAAAATATAATTTATTTTTTAAACACCAACAATAATCCTGGGTCCTCTCCTTCTTCCTTCACCCCACTCACAACATCTCTTTGGGACTTTAGAGGGATACAGGTAAATACTATAGCCCATTTCTGCCAAGACGTAGATACCTGAGAAACAGTGGTGTCACTCCACCTTAGGGTGTCACCTGGTGTGGTCTGCACACACACACACCATCTGCGTAGTAATACTACTGGCCTTGGCAGATCTTCTTGTCAGTTCTTGTCAGGAGAGCAACCAAAATGGTGAAGGATCTGGAATCCAGGCCCTATGAGGAACGACTTAGGGAGCTGGGGATGTTTAGCCTGGAGAAGAGACGGTTAAGAGGTGATATGATAGCTCTGTTTAATTATTGGAAGGGATGTCATATTGAGAAGGGAGCAAGCTTGTTTTCTGCTGCTCCAGAGACTAGAACATGGAAGGACGGATGCAAGCTCCAGGAAAAGAGATTCCACCTCAACATTAGGAGG
>CM034701.1:379966093-379981750 GCA_020142125.1 Phrynosoma platyrhinos
AGCACATGCTGATTTTCTTTTGGAATTCCCTGGTGCACTCCATTTGCATTAAATGTTTGCAAAGTGGTCCCTCATGCCTCTTACTTTCCTGAACCCTGCTTGGACCTTTGGGATTTCTCTCTCCATGTATGGTTGCAGTCTATGTTGCAGAATTTTGAGCATGATTTTGCTTGCGTAGGAGATCAGTGCTATGGTTCTATAGTTGCTGCAGTCTCTTGTGTCGTTGGTTAGCACTAGAGTTGACTCTGTCAGTGTGGTTTGCAGAAGTTCAATTGGAATATTATCTGTTCCTGGTGATTTGTTTTTTGCTAGTTCTCTTATTGCAGTTTCCACCTCACTTTTTAGGATTTGGGGTTCATCTTCATGTGGCTCTTCATTCCTTGTGTCCTTCATTTTGTCATCTTTTTTGTATAATTCTTCTTTGTATTGTATCCAATGTCTTTTCTTCCTGATCTTGAATGATGTTATTTTTATTGTCATAGATTGTCCCATTCCTTGCTTTGAATTTTCCTTTGATATCCCGGATCTTGTGAAATAGATCTCTTGTTCTTCCCTTTTTGTTGTTGTCTTCTATTATTCTGCATTGCTCATTGTAGTAATTTTCTTTACCTTTCCACACAAGCCGTTGTACTGTTACATTCATAATTCTTAGTTTGTTCCTATCTCCCTTTTGTTTTTCTTCTCTTATTTTCTTTATTGCTTGTAGTGTTTTCTCCATCATCCATGGTTTTTTTTCTCTTTCTTTTTGTTTATTGAAAGTGTCAGTCTGCATTCTTCTTTTATTATGTCCTTGGCTTTTGACCATAGTTCCTCCGGTTCTCGATCTATTATGCTTAGTAATGCAAATCTGTTTCTTATGTTGTGAGTAAACTCTGTTGAGATATTATCTAGATCATATTTTGGTATAATCACTGGTTTTGTTTTCTTGTTGAGTCTTGCTCTTATTTTTGATATGAGTAATTCATGATCTGTGCCACAGTTGGCACCTGGTCTAGTCTTGGCCACCAGTATAGAGTTTTACCATCTTTTGCTTCCAATTATATAGTCTATTTGATTTTTGTGTTGACCATCTGGTGATGTTCATGTGTATAGCCTTCTTTCTTGTTGTATGAAGAATGTGTTTGCAATGAATAGGTTATTGGCTTCAAAAATATATCAGATACTCATCTGCTTCATTTCTTTTGCCTAATCCAAATCTGCCTACTGTTTTTGATTCTTCTTTGCTTCCAACTTTTGCATTCCAATATTCAACAATCACTTGACATCCTGTCTTGGTGTATTGTCAATTTCTTCCTGTACTCCTTCATAGAATTATCAGTTTCTTCCTGTTCTGCCTTTATAGTTGGTGCATATACTTGAATTATGGTGATATTCATAGGTTTACTATGGAGCCTTACAAAATGATTCAGTATGATTTTGCATTGTATCCTCTGACTGCTTTTGCCACATCTTTTGTTAGTATGAAAGCCACCCTATTTCTTCTTGTCTTTTCATACCCTTAGTAGAGCACTGTGTGGTTGGCTGATTCAAAGTGGCCCGTTCCTGTTCATTTTAACTCACTCACCCCCAGTACTGCTATGTTTATGTGTCTCATTTCCCTTTTTACTATGTCTAACTTCCCTTGACTCATGCTCCCCACATTCCACATCCCTATATTATGTGTAATGCTGCTTTGGATGCTGTTTGCCTTTCTAAGTGTGTCTGTTATTTATCTTGTCATCTTTCTTATGCCCTTGGCTAATCTTAGAAATGTGATATCCCTTTATCTCTCCCTCCTTCCTTTTCTGTTAATGCTGTGATACTGCCTGTGTCTTACTTGGGGTGTCTCATCATAGGGTTTACTAGGTGATGGGGCTACACAAGGAGGGCCACCTAAACCTCCCTGTGCACAGTACCAACCAATGTTAGCTATGGTGTCACAATTCATTCCTGTCAGTGACACCTACCACTACTGCTGCTCTCCGGTAGCTGTTTGTCTCCCTATATTATTCCTTCCATTGTTGTTTTTTTACTTTACTACCCGTCCCCTTCTGCCTCCCTGAGTTTCCCTCCTTCCCTTCCATTGTGTCCTCCCTCCTTTAGTCATCCCCATTCCCACCCCTCCCTTCTCGTCTTTCTCTGTGGTTGAAGGAAGGCAGAGATGGCTGTTCAACTTCTTCCTCCTTCTTGCCTGCCTGATCCTCCATTGTTATCCATCTCAGCTGATGAGGCAGAGTCTGGATTTAGATGGTGCTTTGCCCCAATCCCCTTGCCTCTCTGGTGTTCCTCTTGGTCCTCGTGCTCAGCTGGGTAAAATATTAATACTCCATGCTCTAAAGATCTCAGGGCTGCATACAACATAAAACAATTCTGCCTAAAATATCCCATTGCTAATTCTCCTGATCCCTGTGGTTGGATAATGGCTCTTCATGGTTGGGGTGCATTCCCCTCCACAGGGTGAGCACTGTGGAAGATGGATCCGTGAGGCTGTATAGGACAGAACAAAAGGATAGAAATAGAAATCCTCACATTTGACTCACTTCCATTCTAATATCTTTGAGAACAATATAAGGAAGTCACTAACTGCAAAAGCTCATAATCTCCTGGTTCATTCTTAGCAGGTACATATATGGCTGGTAGCTTCTATGTTAGTGAATTGTAGAATTTCCTGACAAAGGAAGCTAGGCTGACACCATCTGTTTTGAACTTCTTGCAGGCAGCTAAAACTTGTTATGCCTGATCTTTGCTTTTTGAAACTATTGTGTTTTGTTTGTTTAAAATTTATATGGTTGGCCTTTCACATTTGCAGCTTTGATTTTTGCGGATTTAATTATTCACTGATTTGAATAATATATTCTTGCTAGAAATCTCTAGATCCTCCAACATGACTCAATGGTCAACTTCCACCAGACGTTGCACTGGAGGACTTAGAGATTCCTAGAGAGATGCTCTCTTAGATAGAAAAAAAAATACTGTTTTTTTAAAAAAATATTATTATTTGTGGTTTTTCCATTTTTATGGGGGTCCTGCATCCCTAACCCTAGCAAATGTGGAGGGCCCACTGTACTATACTATTGCTATCAGACTGTTTTTAAAAGTGTTTTTAGAATATATTTTAATGTGTTTTAATTTTACTTTTTTTTAATCATTGTACTGTTTTAATTGCTTTATTTTTTTTCTCTGCATTATTTTCAGAGTCCTTGTGGGCTAGGAGGCAATATCTCAATTCAATAAATAAATCTGCTCCATGTTTTAGTTTGGACTTTGGCTGCATCTGCACTAAAGAATTAATGCAATTTGACACCATTTTAACAGCCATGGTTCAAGGGTATAGATTTCTGAGATTTCTTGTTTTGTGACCTCTCTGTCAGAGAACCCTGGTACCACAGCAAATTACAAATCCCAGGATTCCATGGGATAGAGCCATGATAGTTAAAGCATCATCAAACTGCATTAATTATGCAGCTTGGCAGCAACCTTTGAAGATGCTATGTAAGTGCTGAACCCTGTCTCTCAAATAAGACTAATACCATGGATATTTTCTTCAAAATTCAGAGAAAAACCCAAGGGGGGTTCACTGTTCCACTGACACTGTTCCACTGACACTATCAAAAATCTGAATTACAAGACCATTTAGTGTTCTGTTTCCACCACTGATGATCCTGATGCCTCTGGGAGCTCAAACAAACAAGGCAGCAGATATTGTCTCTGTCCTCCCTCCCTTTCTGCAACTGAGATACACTGTTTGTGAACTTGGAGGGTCCATTTTTTCCAATGGCCAATCAGCATTAAAAAGGCCTTATACCAGAGATTGGAAAAGTCCATGTTTGAACTACAGCTCCTAATGCTTCATCCATAAGCACAGAACTATTCATGAGCATGACAGTTAATACAAAGAAATATTTCATAAAGGTTCCCAACATAATCTGTATATGTACTTGGTGTTCTATCACATTTTTATCCCAGTCTGGAAAAGTCACTTTTGGGGGTAACAACTCCCACATTCCCTCATCCAACATGGTCAGTGAGTGATACTGGGATTTGGAGTCCAAAAGAAAGAAAGAAACTTCTGAAATCAGCCTTACCACTATGAATGCACATAATTCGCCTCAATTGTGTGGCAGAGGGGTGGGATTTAAATAAAATTTAAACCAAAAGAAAGGAACATTTCCAACCTCTGCCTTTCAACAATGGGTGTGATGGCAGATGGTGGGAGATGGAATCAAAAAGAAAGGATCTTTCCCAAGCTTTGTCCTTTGAGCTACAAATGTGTGTAATTTTAAAATCTTGCTAAAGTCAGAAGTTCAGATGTGCAAAAAAGAGTTCCTTGCCTGGGGAACTGGGCTTGGATTCCATCTCCTGTCCTTATTTTGCTTTGTAATCCATGAAACATTTTGTTTCTGAGAAAGCAGAAAGAGATCCTATCCTTTCATAGTAGCAAAATGGTAGTAGTTGTTCCTGAACTGGTTTATTGCAAAGCTCACAGTGGCAGAAGTTAATCAAATTGGCCTCTGCTAGGTGGGCTTTTTATACCAGTATGTGCATGTATATTAAGGGTGAATCTACACTGTAGAAACAATGCAGTTTGACACCACTAAGGACGTTATCACACATGGGCCAGAAAGCGATAATAAAGTGGAAATGAGGCATTCCGAAAATAAACGAAAAATAAACCTTGATTCCGCAAATGGCTTTCACAAGTAATTACCTTAATTGCGAATTTACAGTAAGCGCATTTAACGTTCACACACAAGTGAGAAAAGCCTGTAAATGTACTAGAAATGAGCTTCTTGCACATGCGCAGATAGAGGAATGCTCGTTGGAACAATGGGAAAAAGCAGGGAAATGCTCCCAAATTCGCATTTGCTTTTCACATTACGGTAAATGCGAAATTACCTTAATTTCACATTTGCATTTCCTCCAAACAACCGAATTTCAAAAGATCTCGGTTAACACAAGTTTCTGTCCACTTTCTGTCCAGTTTCTGTGCGACGTCGTGTGAAAAAGTTGGGCACAAATCCCGTTTCTGTTTGGGATTTGTGTGGATTAACCAGCAGATTTGCCCCCGTGTGCAGCGTCATTCTGTGGAATCCTGGGTATCGTAGTTTTACAAGGCCTTAAGCTTTCTCTGCCAAAGGGTGCTGTTGCCTCACAAAACTACAAATCCTAGGATTCTGTGGTGTCAAACTGCATTATTTCTATGGTGTAAATGCTCCTTTGGTTGTGTTTTTCCCCAGTTGGAAGGAGTACACTTTTCTTTGCTTAGATTATCAGGCTAGGGAATCTGCCCAATACCTGTGATGGAAGGTGAATCTATGCTGCCACAGATGTTTGATGGTGAAACAGTAAATTGCATGCTTCCATCCAGAAATGTCTTTGCACATTTCTGCTTGTTATGATCCCTTGCTATGTTTGTAATGGTCCCTTGTCTACAGCTATAATCAGGAATAGCCTTGAATAATTAAGTCTGCCATGTCGAACTAATATTTGGGATTCCTTTGCCCATAGAATATAGGTTAAATTCATAAACATTAATGTCGAAAGACTGAATGGCATGCTTCTCATGCTGGAAGCTGCCAGTTTTGGAATCTGGAACCCAAATTTTATGGCAAAATTTGCCAGGCTTCAAAGATAGCCAATCAAGTCCAGCTAGCTTGAGAGTGTAGTTTCATATACAGTGCCCCAATTTCATATACAGTGCCCCAAAACATCAACTCTTACCAAAGTTTCACTTTAACCACATGAAATTATGTACATGTAAATACATGTAGGGTGTGTGTATGATATTGTAATTTAAAACTATAATTTTATTTTTGCTAGTTGATAATAATAATAATAATAATAATAATAATAATAATAATAATAATAATAATAATTTATATCCCGCCTCTCTGTAAAAACAATGGGTGGCTTACAAGTCCTGTCCCCCAATAGCCCACCTCCCCTTAAAATACAATTAAATGATTGAAATTTAAAACATACTTAAAATTAACAAGTTATAATAAATAAAAGTAAATTAAAATAACTGTAACAGGAAACAGGGTCAGGCATGTTTTTTTTTTTTTTTTTTTTTTTTTTTTTTGGTGGCTGGTTAGCTATTCAGGAAAGGCCTGCTGGAAAAGATCCATCTTAACAGCTTTTGCAAAAGCTGTTTAAGGTGGTCAAGTGATGGATCTCATCCGGCAGGCTATGTCACAACTATTTCCATTACTTTCAGTGATATATGGAAATTAGTATTTATGAGTAACATTAGTACAAAAATTATTACTAAGGGTTCTCTATAGTGTGGTATGTGAAGAAGTCAGTGTATGTGTGTGTGTGTGTGGGATTGACACTGTGAGTTACTGCATTGGGTGATGCCAACCCTAGTAACACCACTGTCTGTGAGTAGGTTGAGGGCAAAACTTAGGGGCATGTAGCAGTAGCATCACTAGGAGGGTGCGGGGAGTACAGACCACACCAGGTGACACCCCAGAGGGGGGTGACACCAAGTCGCCTCCCCTGCCCCTGCCCATCCTTGCCACTGCTTTCTTCTTCTCAGGGGAGAACAGGCTGGCAGCAAGGAGCCAGGCTGAGCGCACGTGCCCACCCCAGCTCCTTCTTGCCACTGCCTCCTTCTCCCCTGAGAAGAAGGGGGTGGCACTAAGGACTGCTGGGAGGTGTGTGTGTGCTTCTTCTGGCTGTCCTTGCCACTGCCCCAATTTCCCCTGGAGAGGAGGCAGTGGTGGTGCCAAGGATAGCAGCGGAGGCTCCTTGCTGGTGCCACTGCCTCCTCAGGGGAGAAAGGGACAGCAGCAAGGACCACTGGGGAGCACCCACGCTTTTCCTGGTGTGCCACTGCCTCCTTCTCCCCCAAGGAGGAGGAGATAGCGGCAAGGAGCCAGGAGTAGTGTGTGTGCTCTCCAGCTGTCCTTGCCACTGCCCCTTTCTCCTCAGGGGAGAAGGGGGCAGTGCTAAGGACTGCCAGGAGACATGCATGCACTTCTCCCAGCCCCTTGCCTCTACCTCCTTCTACCCTGAGGAGAAAGGGATGGCAGCATGGATGGGAGCTGGGACAGGGAGGGGCAGGCACATGGGTGCCCTGTGCCTCTATGGCAAAGCTCCATCCTTCTGTCTCTGAACCTCAAGCCCCCCTCCCCTGCCCCAGATGACACTGGGGCCAGGGACACCACTGGCACATAGCAAAGGCTATAAAAGACAAACCAAATGAAAACAATGCCAAAGAATGTACAAAATTTCAACAGAAATAACCGTTTGTGCTCACCCCAAAGGTTGGATGGATGAGGAGGGAACTACAATAAATCATGGCATGACCACGCACAGGCTGAGCTAAGAAAACACATGTGTCAAAAAGGATGAAAAGAAAGCAAAGAAAATGGTGACTACATTAGCAGTGATTATAGCCTTTACCTTTAATGTTATAAGTTTGCCTGATTTTAACCCAGGAAAGCTGACAAACATACACAAATGTCTTATTCAAATCCTTTCAAATCCTTTCAGTGCTCCTTTGAGGGGAAGCTTTCACCACTGACATTTTCCCACCCAGGCATTCAATAATTGTGTCAGAAATTGTGTCAATGTGGAGAGAGTAGATGGTGTAGTGCTTCTTTCGGTTGCTCCCAGGATGGACTAAGCTCTCCCCTTTTGCCCATCTACTCAGAGAAGGTGATGTTTCCTTTTTGGATAAAAGTTAAAGTACAGTACTTACACTGACCTGTGAATAAGTTGATCCACATTTTAAAGAAAGTTTTTTGACTAAAATTTCTAGATTCATGCATGAGTATATATAGCATGCAAAGGGGCCTTGTGGTGCCTTTGAGACTAGAAAGAAGTTGGTAGCGTGAGCTTTGTTGACTTGAGTGTACTTCCTGCATGAGGAAGTAGGCTCAAGTCTTCAAAAGCTCTTGCTCCCAACTACTTTCTTTCAGTTTTCAAAGGTCCTACATGATACCTTTGTAAACTGAATTTCCAGACTAAAATGGCTGTCTTTGAATTCTACCACCATGAATATATACAGTAAACCAAATTTCTAGTCCAACTAAAGTAAGCCCATTGAAATAATGGGATTTACCTAGGTATCAATGTGTCATTTAGCAGTTGATTCATGAAGCCTAGCTGTGTACTCTTCAACATTTCACAGATGGCATATGTAGCCAAGTAATGTAAGAGTGTGGTCAAAATGACAAAAGATATTTATAAAGAACACACAAGCTAGGAGAAGTGGCAGTAATTTGCTTTGTCCTGAGTCTACAGGGGATAGTTGGAAAAGGGGAGAGGAACTGGGATATTTTAAAAGCAACTGAAAAAGTGGGACAGCAGAGGAATCAGGACTGTTCATGCAAAATCTTGGTAGTTCAAGAGTATGTAGTTGAGCCTAGCAATTGGATTTAAGCATTAGTTATGGGAAGTCAGAGTTTTAAATGAAAACATGCTGGATGTTTTGGTCTCACCTTTCTACCTTTGACCCAGCAGTGAATTGTGGCTCTGATAACGACTCTAAAATGAACTGAAATGGAAATCTTCCCTACTCTTGCATTAAAAAAAAAACTATTTTCTTAACATTTCTGATTTAGAATGCTCCCCACTACCTGTCACTTCAGTTTTTCCTCTATAGTGCTTCTAAATTAGCATTACATCTTTGATCTGCAAATCAGATGTAACACTTTTGAGTTCTCCATTTCATTTTCCTTCTCTTTCTTTTTTTAAAAAATCACCACCACCCCAGTTTGAGCAATCCCACATCCTGACAACTCTTTTTAAGCTTCCAACTCTTTGAAGACATATGTGCAGTCCAGCTTCCTAGAATAGGTATAAAATGGGATTAATTTTCTCTTATAGCCCATAAAATAAAAATGTTCATTGAGAATGTTATTACTGCCTTCCTGTTGTTCTTGTATATATTAAAACAGGAGTTGGGAGATGATGAAATTTTCAGTTATTTGGGGGATCCCAGCTCCTATTAGCTCCATCCAACATGCCCAGTTTTTAGGAATTATGACACATGTCATCCAAACATTTCTAGGTTTATAAGTTCTCCACCATTCCCAAAATGAGGAGGAAGAGGAAGAGAGAATAGTGGTGATAGTGAATAGGACTGGGGAAAATTGCCTGAGATCTTTTTAAGATTGTACCAATCCATATTGTTTGTGCTGATCTAAGGTGACCATTCCTTCATATGTTTCCATGTGTGTTTTAAACACACAGTTTGTTCTTTTAAGCTGCAATAGCTGAGCAGATTTTTTCTTACTTTTTTGTGTGAACGTAAGAGTATTTTGCCCAAGTGTGAATGAAAAATCTATAGTCTAAAGAACAACTCCATAAAGTCCTGATGGGAAAGTCAATGTAAATTTTCTCTGTGGTTTTGCACAATGTTTCAAACAGAAGATGTTGCAGTTAGATGACATGATGAGTGTGGAAGAACATCCAGAGGTAGACTTGTCTCTCTTTCATTCATAAACACTCCAGGTCACAAAGAAGTGTCTTCAATTGTTTGATGATAGTTTTATGATATATCATTTTAATTGATGCATATTGTTTTATGATTTTTAATTATATCACTGTTTAATACTGTTTTAAGGGGGGGATATGTTGCTTATTGTAACTGTTTTTATCCTGTAAACCGCCCGGATTGGGCAACCATTGGGCGGTATATAAATTATTATTATTATTATTATTATTATTATTATTATTATTATTATTATTATTATTATTATTAGTGATCCCACTTCTGTGGGGTTCCCCTGCCCCATCCCAATTGGCACAGCAATCAATGATCTTCATAATAACATGACATGACATTAACTCTAGCTATTCCTTCGTTTGAGCTCTACTCCATTCCTAGTTTTAACTGTATACATTAGATGGGACCTGCTTCTCATTTGAGGTATGAAAAGTTGCAGGTCCATTTCCCTGGAAAGCCCATGATCTGGAAGAAAGAAGAAGATTAGAGGGAGAGTGTGGCATGAAAAATCTGTACTGTGATTCTGGAAACCTGTTGTCCACCACTACTTGGTTGAAATGACAAATAGCCATTGACTTCAATGGGAATGTTTTTGAAGAGATGGGGAGAGCCTTTCAGTATAACAGTACATACTTGTGCCTTTCCACCTCAAAAATACATTTGACTGTATTCAATAGAGTTCACTCCCTAAAAAGTGTGTTGAAGATTACAGCTTTGCATTCCTCTTCTCTCCTTCACTTTCTTATACCTTTCTACATAGTCATTGTGCATAAAAATTTTCAAATGTTCCCCACAAGCAAATTAAAAACCCTCCTCCATATCCTCTCTTCACCCAATAGGACCATTTAAGAGTCAAATAAAATAAGAATGTAAAATGTAAATCTATATTTTGCAGACTAGGGTCTTTAAAATAAAGAAACAAACCAAAAAGCTCCAAACAGAGGCTTTTTGCTCTAGTGGAGCAATGATGGTAAATACCATTTCTCTAACAATTGTGCTTGGATGATAGTGCCATTTTAAAACATCCATTCATTTGACAAGTGGCTTTGGGTTGCACAGTAATTGAAATCGTGGTGCTGGTTGTCAGAGTAAAAATTCAGGATTCCCAAAGTAGCTTCTCCCCACCCCACCCCCTTCACATTTCCAAGAACTCATACTTGGTGTTGGGAGGGGTGGGGTAAGGTTTCAATGACTTATTGCTGCGAGCAGTTTTTCCTGATGTTTGCAGTTTTTTTAAAATTTTTATTTTTATTAGGATGCTGAAATTATGCAAATGGCTCACAGTTTGCCCAAAGAGCAAATTAGCACAGTGCACCTGTAGCAAGTGGTATGTATGCATTGCAACTGAAGTGTGAACTTTCAGCACATTTTTACCTCATTAACACATCAGGGGTAGCTGTATCATATTGCTTTATTGTTGCAATCTTTGGAACAACTTCCTATGGTCATTCTGTATCGGTTTGTAGAACACAGAGTCTAATGGCAAATGCTCAACCTTCTGGGCAACTCAAGTTGTCTTATGGTCTTTAAAAGCCTTTGGCCCTCTAAATATATGGCCAGGAAAGTAGATCATATTCCCAGAATGTAAGGCCTTTGCAGACTACCAGAAATAGTGCAAATTGAGTCCACTTTAAGAGTTAGGGCTAGTGCTAGGGAATCATGGGATTTTTTTTCTGACACATTGAGCCTTCTCTGTCAGAGAGCTCTGGTGCCACAATAAAATACAGTTCCCATGATTCCCTAACCCTAACCCCAACCCTTAAAGTGGACTCGATTTGCACTATTTCTGGCAGTATGCAAAGCTGCTTAGACAGCCTAGCTGGGTATTACAATGGTCCATTGGAGGGGTGGAATCTCTGCTACTTAGTACATAGCAGAATCATGGTGCTGGTTGTCAAAGTGAAAATAAATGATTACTTGTAGTACATAGCAGAATGACTGTGGGATATGAATGTTTGGAACATGGAATCGTTTGACCTTCCTGATGTTGCTAAATTGCAGTTCCCAGCATTGTGCACCATTGGCTCTGCTGGCTAGATCTGCTGGGAGATACAGTCCAACAACATCCAGAGGGTCACATGATTCCCACCTCAATCTATAATATTTTTATACCATGTTTCCACAACAGCCACTGGAGCAGTATACAATAGGTGAAGTTAAAAACCGCAACAATACCATAAATGCATACAAACAAACCATCTTGGCTGCATCTTTACTACAGAAATAATCCAGTTTGACACCACTTTAACTAAAGGGGGTTGCAGACTGCCAGAAATAATGCAAATTGAGTTCACTTTTAGGGTTAGGGTTAGGGAATCATGGGGACTGTATTTTATTGTGGCACCAGAGCTCTCTGACAGAGAAGGCTCAATGTCCCAGAAATAAACCAATTTCCATGATTCCCTAGCACTAACCCTAACCCTAAAAGTGGACTCAATTTGCACTATTTCTGGCAGTCTGCAACCCCCCTAAATGCTATGGCATTTGTTGTGGCACCAGAGCATTCTGACAGAAGTGCTAAATGTCTCATAAAGCTACAGTTCTCAGAATTCTACAACACTGAGCCAGGGCAATTACAGTGGTGTCAAACTGGGTTATTTCTGCAGTGCAAATGTAGCCTGTAAAATTAAAACAACATTGAAACTACTCATATCAAAATAAAGATGAAAATAGAAAAATAAATGTGTCAAAGTACTTTTATTAAAAGCAGAAAGATTGAGGAGTAACCACCACAGAGAAGGGGGGGGGGAGATATTGAAGAGTTTGGGTAGTGGAATATTACATGATGATGTAACCAGTAGGCCTCTCTGTATAGCAGAACCACTTTAAAATTAAAATTAAACTAAATTAAAATCACTGCACCAATCATGACTAACTTCCACTGATGACCCATTTAATGAAGTGAGGCTAAATGAATGGGGTCACAGCATATGCATAAACATAAATAAATAGAATTTACATAAACAAAGTAGTTCCAGATCAAGAGCCAGTGTGATGCAGCCTGAATGTTGGACTGACTCTGAGAGGTCAAGGTTTGAATCCCTGCTCAGCCATGGAAATTCACTGGCTGACCCTGAACTAGTCACACACTCTCAGCCTCAGAGGAAGGCAAAGCCAAACACCTTCTGAACAAATCTTGCCAAGAAAGCCCCATGATAGGTTTACCTTAGGGCCACTTAGGACCAGAAACAATTTGAAGGCCCAGAGCAACAAAGTTCCAGACCAAGAAGAAAATGCATGCAATTGTAACAAAGTGTAGCAAAACATGGACATTTTAAAAGTGAAAACATGATAATGCAATTGTTTATACAACACATCACTACTTGATGGGTATATAAGAAAAAGAAATATGCACCTAAGCAGAACCAATAATGCAAGAACTTGGAAATGTTCTTTCTTTGACTACAGCTTCAAAAATCACCATTGGCCATGTTGGCTGGCAAATTCTGGGAACTAGTCAAGAAAAAAACTTTTCCAAGCTCTGTTTAGTAAATTTTATCATAAAATGAGCATGACAGAAATCACAGAATGAGATATGAAGCCCATTCTTTTAATCTGTACTGTTCCTTCTAGATTGTCTTTCCATGGCTCTTGAGATCCAATAAATTTGCTCCCTTGGAGGTACCACCTACCTGCCAAGTCAAATGATTAATGTCAGCAGAAAAGACAATGATAGGTATGAAATACTTTCTGCATCATCCTATATGAAGCTAATGCAAAAAATTAAAATAATATAAAAATGTTTACTTCTTCATTCACCTGTCAAGAGAAGTGAACTTTAATGCTTCCATTTTTAGGTTACTGCATACAAAACATAGGCCTCAGTCCTGTTGTTAATCCTGATTAGAGTGGATTAATTAAATCAATGAGATTTAACCATATGTTGATTTACCACTCAATGACTGAATAGATCTGCTCTTGTTGGGACTAACTAATAAGATATTAGCTAATTTGTGTCACTTCCTGTCACCATTTTGAAGGGAAAACTAAAAGGGGGAAAAGAGATGGGGGCAGAGCCATTTTGGGGGGCTGAAGTGTGGTTTTTTGCTTGCTTGCTTACATGGACAGGAGGGAGCTATGGGGGTGATTTTATCCTGAAAATCGTGCCCAAAATATATATATTTAAATAAACTGGAGTGAGGTTCAGGGGCTGGGGTAAACTAACAGGAGGTTTCAGATGCCACAATAGTTGAATATAAGATCCAGATGTGTCCCATAGGTTGCGCGTTCTCTGCCCCACTTTATTCCCTCCGTGGCCACTGCATCTTCAATTTTCACTTCCCACCCAAACTGATTATTCTGTCACAGTTATGTATCAACAGGATCCAAGTCATAATACAATAGAGAAAGACCATTGCTGCCAAGTATTGGCCATTCTCTCCCCATAGCACTACCTTTCCACAGTGGTGAGATTGTATGTGAAGCAAGAGGATATGCTGCATGTAGCATTGCTGCTGATAGAGTCTCCCATGTCAGATAGGCTTATGCTAAGATGCCAGACAAATGGGCAACACCAGTTGTGGGTGTGTATGTGTGTGGGTGGTGGTGGTGGTGGCACTAGTGGAGGATCTCTCAGAGACAACAACAGTGGCACCATAGCAAACACTTGTTTATACTAAGCAGAGGAGGCATGGTAAACCTCCTTTTGAAGATCTCTTATTGTAAAAACCCTATGATGACACAATCCAAAATGAAGCAAGAGGTAATGCCAGGTCAGACTTCCAGGTTGGATGGCTCCATGGTTGATGGGCCCTGAGCAGGGCTGTTGATGATAGGGTGACTTGTAGGTCTCTCATTTATAAGGTTACCATAACTCAAACTTGACTTGAGGCAGTTAACAACAAATTGGCCATTCTTGTAAACAGAATGCTGAATACAATTGACCATTGGTGTGATTCAGCAGAACTCTTAATCTCTCCTCCCTTATTCATTCTTAGCAATCTGAGAAAATATGTGGACTGTTTAAATTTTCTTAGGACGTTATCACATGGGGGAAATCTGCTGGTTAATCCACACAAATCCCAAACAGAAACTGGATTTGTGCCCAACTTTTTCACATGACATCGCACAGAAACTGGTCAGAAATTGGACAGAAACTGGTGTTAACCATGATCTTTTGAAATTTGGTTGTTTGGAGTAAATGCAAATGTGAAATTAAGGTAATTTCCCATTTACCGTAATGTGAAAACCAAATGCGCATTTGGGAGCATTTCCCTGCTTTTCCCATTGTTTCAGCGAACATTCCTCTATCTGCGCATGTGCAAGAAGCTCATTTCTAGTACATTTACGGGCTTTTCTCACTTGTGTGTGAACGTTAAATGAGCTTACTGTAAATTCGCAATTAAGGTAATTACGTGTGAAAGCCATTTGCGGAATCAAGGTTTATTTTCAGTTTATTTTCGAAATGCTTCATTTTCACTTTCTGGCCCATGTGTGATAAGGTCCTTAGTTAAGAAAGGAAAGAGTGAATTTTGAAATTCATTATTTTTGCTTGTTCTGTGCTTTCAAGACAACTCTGACTCAAGGCAACCCTATCATAGGGTTCTCTTGGCAGGATTTATTCATAGAAGTTTTTGCCATTGTCTTTCTCTTAGGCTGAGAGAGCTTGATTTGCTGAAAGTCACTGAGTGGGTTTCAGTGGTTGAGAGGAGTTTCAAATCATGTTCTTCCAAAGTCCTATTCCAACACTGAAACTATTATTCCATCCTAGTTCTCTTGAAATTCATACTAAGGTTCAAAAGTCCATTCTTGAATATATGGACAAGTTAAAGGGTTGGATCCTGACTTGATCATGCGTAGACTAGACCAGATATTTAAATAATGTGTTTTGGGATTAAAACATCCATAATCCCCTAATCAGTATGGTCAGTGGAAATTTTGGAAGTTGTCACCTGAAAAAGGAACTTTTCCAAGCTCTCATAGTAAATACATTAAAGATTAGAGAGAGTTGGGTCAAAACTAACAAATGAATTTCAACAGTGAGAAATGTAGGATATCACACTTAAGCAGTGCAAAAGAAATGTACAGATATAGGGTGGGTGAGACCTATTTTGAAGGGAGTACATGTGAAAGGGATATAGAAGTCTTAGTGGAGCACAGGCTGAACATGTCAGCAAGGTGATGTGACAGCTAAGAGAGTGCAATTCTAGGCTGCATCAGTAGAAGTAGTGTCTAGACCAGGGGTAGGCAACCTAAGGCCCGGGGGCTGGATACAGCCC
>CM034701.1:380000310-380024668 GCA_020142125.1 Phrynosoma platyrhinos
CGCACCATCCCAGGGCATCCTGGACGCCCTGGTCTGCATCCCCCCTAACTCTCTGCAGGACCTTTCTCTGCTGAATGTTTTAAAAACAGACTATTGAACAGAGTGACTCAAAGTGAGAATGAGGTAGAAGGACAAAGTGATCTTGCAGCAAAAACAATTACTTCTTTATTTAAAAGACATAAGTAGAAACCAAAAGAACAGTCTATATAGTCAATGCAAGCTGTTTCTTAGAACGAAAAAGGAAGAAAAAAGGAGCTATCCCTAACCAATATAAGAGGAGTCAGAGAGGTGTAGCTAAATGTAAGGGACTAATACATAGACATGGATTTTGTCACCCTCTGACATGAAGAGGAGTCTAGGATGGTTGTAGAACAGATTAGGGAAGCATATTTCAGATTGAGACTCTCTTTGTATGTATGCCTCTGTATTTAACCTCTTCCTAACTTCAAGCTGTCTCATAAAACTGAAGGGAATACCTTTAGGTGGGGCAAAACATGATTTCAATGTTGTTCTATGGACTGTTAAAAACAAATAAACAAACATGTGCTTGTAAAGGGCAGAGGTGAGCATGCCCTTCAAGCACTGATAATGACTCATAGATTATCTGGTCAGTAGATAACAATATAGCTACTTACACAAGACAAGGTCAATCAAGTATAGATATTTGGCCTGTGTCTTCATACTTTCTGACTTATGAAGACCCTATTGCAGGGTTTTCTTGGCAAGATTTGTTCAAAAGGATTGCTTTTGTCTCACCTGCAGCTGAGAGAGAGCAACTTCCCCAAGATCTTCTAGTGGGCTTCCATGGTTGTGTAGAGATTTCAAACCCTGGCATCCAGACTCCAGATTCGTAATCCCATTCTCAACCCACTACACCACACTGGCCCTACATTTACACTCTTTCAAGTCCAGATGGTTTGTCCCACAACCCTGGCAGCCACACAATATCTCAAAATGGGGGGTGCATTAGTCTGTATCAGTGTGGTCAGTCTTCATTCAGTGGAGGTAGACAAGACAGTTAAGCATTGATTGCCTCATCAATGACATAATTTCCTTGTCAGCAGCAGGCAGAGGATGAGACTTGACTACTCCAAGGGATCCAGGCTAGACTCTGGCAAGAGAAAGCTTTCCTGCCATGTGCATCAATGTATAAGATCCATATTTATAGAGTATAACGCGCAGCAGAATATCTGTGAGAATTGTCCATGCCATAACATTTTTTATTTCTGTGTATATTTGTGAAAGCGGGACAATGAAGAAAGCTAATAGAAAGAGATTCAACTCATTTGGAATGTGATACTGGAGGAGAGGTCTACAGATAACATGGACTGCCAAAGTCAAATACATGGGTCCTAGAGGAAATCAAGCCTAAACTCTCTCTAGAAGTCAAGATGACTAAACTGAAGCTTTTGAAGCCTGACCAAAAGCTTTAGTTTAGTCATCTTGGCTTCTAGAGAGAGTTCAGGTTTGATTTCCTCTAGGACCCATTTATTTGAATTTTTGGCAGTCCATGATATTGGCAGATACCTGGTCAGGCTTCAAAGTAAATAAATAAAAAACAGCTATGATTACAAAAAAATTGGACAAAAAAGATGAGGAAGAACTAGAGGGGGGAAAAAAATCAAATTTTAAAATACAGAAAAAAGTGAAATGCTTAGGTATAATCACAAAAAAAAAATAATACTGAAATGTTCAGTAATAATTACCAAATAAACATGGAATAAAATTAAGAAGGATTTGCACAAATGGAATAAACTAGGACTTTCTCTCCTAGGAAGAATAGTGACAGTTGAAATGAATGTTTTACCCAAAATACTATGCTATTTTCAAAATCTCCCATTTTTAACCAATGAGAAATCATTCAAAGATTGGAACAGAGAACTTGCAAAATTCACATGGGCAGGAAAGAAGCCTAGAATAAAATGGAAAGTCATGCAAGAACTTAAAGAAAGAGGTGGCCTAGGATTACCAAACTTCAAGTTATATTATCAGACATATTGCTTAATGTGGTTTCTTGATTGGGTTACAATAAAAAAATACTAGTATTAGAAGGATTCAATGCATGCTTTGAACTCCATGCATATTTATAGTATCAAAAAGGTAAAGCCCACAAAGAATGTTTACATCGCTATATAAGAAAACCATTATTATTGACTTGGACAAAATATAAAAATAAATTGTATCAAAAAATTCCATTATTATCTACCTGGGATGTGCATGTGTGTCTCTGTCTATGCACTTTGATTTTATTCTTCTTGTTGTAGTTGTATGCCTTCAAGTCATTTCTGACTTATGGCAATCCTAAGGTGACCCTGTCATAGGGTTTTCTTGGCAACTTTCATCAGAGGAAGGGTTGCCATTCCATCCTCTGAGACTGAGAGTGGGTGACTTGCCTAAGGCCACTCAGTGGGTTTCGTGGCTGATTTGGGATTCAAGTCCTGGTCTCCCAGTGTCCTAATCCAACGCTCAAACCATTACACCATGCTGGCCCTCAATTGTATTTTAGCTTCAGTTTCCATTCTTCTCTTCCTGCTCATTCTCTCTTAGTTGGTCAGGATTTTCAGGTGGTGCAGGCAGGGTCTACTATCCTATTAGTGACTCACACATGCAAAAGTCAATTTTTGGACTGGTTGTAGAGAGCTACTCTCCTTCTCTTCTACCCATCCTCCCATACCATGCAAATGTCAAGCCTCAGAAAAGGTGGCCTCTGCTCCTTCTTACCAGTGGGAAAGGGATGGAGAAGACAAGCAATTCAAGCCATGAATATTTGGGTGGTCTGGGCTCGAGAGGGAAGAAAAAGATGGATGTGTTCCTTTTGAGATTTCACCTTTTCCCCTTCTCCCAAGTTGAGAGCAGCTGCTTCTCTGTGATCCTTGGTAAGTGACAGGAAGAAGGGTCCCTCCTAGGGCCTGAGAGGCAGGATGGAAAACTGCAGAGCTAACATGCATGTGTAGGATTTCGGCTATTAAATGAAAGCCTATAACCTTACTTCTTTTGAGCCAGCAGGTTGCTGCAGCATCATTCATAAAACATTTGGCTTGCAGAAGTGTTGGAAGGTTATGATTGTGTCCAGGGCTATTGCAGACAGCCTCTGTGCTACCAAGAGACTTGGAGCCTCACACCTCCAGGCAAACTTGAATGCCATGTTTCTGTTTTTATACATCATACCCCACAAATGCATGGTTAGCATGGGGAATACTCAGCTTTCCAGAGGTTGAAGAACTATTATTTCCTCCCATGCCTGGTGGGGTGGTAAATCTGCTCTGGATTTTAGTTTGCATTTCCAACAAGTATTTGACTTTGTATTGTATATCTTTTCAATCTTGGCTAGGGTTAAGTACCATCTCTCTCCATTTTCCAGTAGTTTTCCTTCAAGTCTTGTGATTTGGTAATTTTTTCCATTTTCCTTCTCGCATATTCCCAGCTTTCTAAAACAATTGTTTTCCCTACGTCCATTGCCCATTTAATCCTATTTTCTGAAATTAAGTCCTTTTCTTGTCTTCCATCCATCAATAATTTGTACAATTTACTTGTTCTTTTCTTCTCAGGTTTCATCAAGAGATCATCCAGATCTTTTGAATCTTCTTGAAAGTCTTCTATTTTGATGTCCATCTTGAATCTTTCTCTCAGTTGTATATATAATAGCCAATGCATTCTTGGATCTAATTGTTTCAGCTCTTCCATTGCTTTGAATTCCAAATTGTTGTCTTCCAATTTTTTAAATATATCTTTATATCTCAACCAATTCTTAACAGCCGTCCATCTTCCAAAGAAGGCTTTGTGCGGAGATACCCAAAGCAGGATTTTCCTGTAGATTTTCTTCTTAATTTCCTCCCATATCTTTAGTAGCACTCTTTTAATCATGTGATGTTTGAACTCTTTATGTACTGCCGCTTTACCATACCATACATATCCGTGCCAATGTTCAATATTCTTTCATTTTCCAGTAAGATCCAATCAAATATCAGTACTGATAACACCCCTCCTCATGTCTACGGATGATTTCTCCCAGTGGCTTCATATAAATGTTGAATAGCATTGGGGACAGAATGGCACCCTGAGAGACACCACAATTAAGCTCTGTTTTTGAAGAGCAACTGTCCCCGAGCATCACCCTCTGGAATCTGCCAGAGAGGAAGGAATGGAATCACTGTAAGGCAGTGTCTCCAATTCCTAACCTTCTCAGGCATTCCAAGAGGATGCTATGGTCTATTTTATCAAATGCCACTGAGAGGTCTAATAGCACCAACAGGGTCACACTCTGTCGATGCTTAGATGAAGGTCATCAGTTAAGGTGACCATGGCAGTATCCACCCCTCATCCTGTCCTGAATCCAATTTGGAATGGATCTAGAAAATCAGCTTCATCCAAGACTGCTTGGAGCTGAAGAGTGACAGCCCTCTCAATCATCTTGCCCACAAATGGCAGATGGGATACAGGCCTGTAATTTTTCATGTCCAGAGGGTCCAGGGATTAATAATGATTGAAATAGGATGGAAAATGAAGGAATTAAAAAGCAATATAGAAATTGACAATATAGAAATTGACTAAAAAGAAAAAGGGAAAGAAATTAGCTAAAATTCCAAAATAAAATGTCTGATACCAAAGGTAGGAAGTCAGAGAAAGAAAGGAAATAAGAAAAGAGAAAAAGGGAGAAAGATGAAAAATGAAGATAAATGAGGAACAAGAATCAAAGAAAAAGAAAAAATAAATAGAGAGGGTACATGGAAGTGTTGAAAGGATACAATAAGAGAGGTAAAAATAAGTGATGTGGGTAAAGAGAATGTGAGAAAGTATAAGCAGGTAAAGAAGAATTGGTAGAAGGTTAGCAAAGAAAGTAGGAATGAGGAGAAAGTATGAGAGATAAGGAGAGGTAAAGGTAAAAAGCAAGAAGGAAAAAAAGAATATAAGTGAGGTGCAAAAGAAAGAAGAAAGATTAATAAGAAGGAAAAAGTTGGGAAGGAAAAAGAAAACAAAAGGATTAATTAACAGGTGAGTTAGACAAAATATGTAATAGAAAGGATGGAAAGAGGATATGTTTTAATAATAATAATAATAATAATAATAATAATAATAATAATAATAATAAATTTTATTTATAACCCGCCTCTTTGCATCGCAATCGAGGCGGGGAACAGCAATAATAAAAACATACATTTTAAAACATTCCTTATCCCAAAAATAAAATGAAGCTTTTGGACTTTGGACATATCATGAGATGACATGATTGTTGAAAATACTTGATAAAGGGGAGGGCAATAGGAAAAGAGGAAGATAGCATTACAGGTGGTTAGATTCCATCAACGAAGTCATAGGTCTCACTTTGCAAGACCTGAGTAGGACTGCTGACAGCAGAGTAACTTCAAAGTCTCTTTTTCATAGGGTTGCCATAAATCAAAGTCAACTTGATGACATTTAACAACAACAACCAACAGAACTTTGGGAACCCTAGTGAGCTGAGAGGCAATACAAGTAGATAGTTTAAACAAATAAATAAAAATGTTTACTTTTGTTTATAATATTTCTTAATGAAACTTCATTAAGAGTAATATAGGGCAATGTAAAAATATGTGAATAAAACCATATAAAATACCCCCCAAAAAAACAGATTATAGGAGAAACTAAGCAAGAAAAAAAAAATAAAAAGCATAAATACAAACAGAAAAACATTTTATCAAAATGTCCAGGCAATTCATAGGTTAAGCAGAGAATCTTCAGGAAGCAAACAAACACTAGCATGCATACAAAACAATCCCTTTGAATCAACTCAAGTTTGGTTTCAGGTCTGCTTAGGTGTCAGAAATAGCTTGTAGATAGTGTATGTTAGGAAATGTGATGGGAGAGGGAAAGAAATACCTCAGACCATTAAATGGCTTTTAATGCCATCAACCATAGCATTCTTATGGCTAGGATTTTTGCTTGCTCCTTTATCTTTAATTTATTTTATATTTGATTCCATTTAATAGCCTATTTCTCAGGATAGGACCACTATTGATGCTAGAAATCCTGGTGGTATGTTAACTTTGCTCTTTCTGTCCTAAAAGGATTATCTTGGAAAGTACCATTGGAAAACTACTATTTTATTAGGTACCCCAGGGTTCCTTCCTGTTCTCTTTGTATGTATAGGATGAAACTAAGGGCCTCGGCAGACGACTAAAAAGGTCATCCTCGAGGCCCGGAAGAGGAGGAGCCACCGCACGAGCGCCGCTCCTTCCTCTTCCTGAGGTCGCCCTGGAAGCTGCCGGCCCTCCGCACAACTGGCGCTTCCAGGGCAACCTCCCGCCGCAGCCACCACATGCGCTGCGGCGGAAAAGACAGCGAAAGTGCACCCTACGCATTTAGGGCACACTTTCTCTGTCTTGAGGAAGGAGCACTGATTTAGCGCTCCTTCCAGGGACGCCGCCGGTGTGCCGAGGTGTGGAGGCTGCGGCCCCGTGGTGCACCGGCCCAGGGCGTCCTGGACGCCCTCGTCTGCTTCCCCCCTAACAGAATAAATCATTTTGAGATTCTGGAAGTGTCTTCAGTATGCAGATAACATGCAAGTTGTGCCTCCTGTTTCCACCTAATCATCTTACAGAAGCTGTGGAATAGACACAAAATCCAACACATCTGGACCAAATTTTATGGAGGGTGAAACTAATCAAGTTAAAACTTAACTGAGACAAGTTGGGAGGTCTTTGAAAGAAGAAACTAAGGGCCTAAGCAGACGGCTTAAAAGGCCGTCTTGGGGGCAGGGAAGGGGAGGGGCAGCCGGACGCTCGGCGCCCCAACCCCCTCCTGAGGTCGTCCTCAGAGCAGCCAGCCCTCCGCACGGCCGGCGCTCTGAGGAGGACCTCCCACCGCAGCCTTTCCATGCGCTGATGTGGAAAAGTCAATGAAAGTTTACCGCAGCCTTTTGCGGTGCACTTTCGCTGACTTGTGAAAGGAGTGCTAATTTAATGCTCCTTTCAGGGGCAATGAAGCTGCACCGCAGGATCGAGGCGTGGGGATGCCTCGGTCCCGCGGCGCAGCTTCCCAGGGCGGCCCATGGCTGCCCGTCTGCTTAGCCCCTAAATGATCTGATGGTGGCTAGTTTATCAGTATAGACTGGTACCAGAGATGGAATTATTTCTCAAATTCATTCCCACAGGGAAAAACAAATCATTTATTCTACATTCTTTGATGTGATTTGTTTTTCAAAGTCATGCAGTTTTTAAAGACATTCTTGAAGCAGGGAGTAACAGGGGATGCAGACCAGGGTGTTTGGAGCGCCCTGGTCCGGAGCGCCGCGGGGCTATGGCAGCCTCACCGCGGCGCCTCCCCGGCGACCCTGAAAGGAGCGCCAAAAAGGCACTCCTTTCATAAGTCGCAAAAAGAGCGCCCTAAAAGCGGCGGGCGCCCTTTTTGCGACTTATCCTCCACAGCGCGTCCGGACGCTGTGGAGGGAGGTCGCCCTGAACGCGTCCGGCGTGCGGTGACCCGGAAGCGTTCAGGGCGACTTCAGGAAGAGGAAGGGCCGCCGCGCATGCGGTGGCCCCTCCTCTTCCTGGCCTCGGAGACGGCTCAATTGAGTCGTCTGCCGAGGCCCAAAGACTCCCAGAATCAGAGCCTGTTTCCCTGTGTCCTCCCCTCCACAACAACATGGCCAGATATCTTGACAAATGGACACAAGATTACAATGATCCATACTCTATATCACTCATTTCGTTATGTATGTATAACTAAGTACCATCTCCTGGTCAAACTACTTTACCAGGTAACAGCCACACCAAGAGAAGGAGGTCTGTTCTGGTGGTGACTTGGGAATGAGGAGGATGTTTCCAAACCACTCCCAACAGTGAGCAAAACTATGACAAGTAATTGAAATGGGATGTTGCTTCTGATCATTACAGTCTCTTTTGCTGATGGGAGGGAGGTGGAAATGTCATCCTCCTGCATCCCAGTCATCAACAAAACAGACCTCCAACATTTGGTGTGGCTGTTGCTTGGAAAAGCAGATTAGAACAATTACAGTTGTGGCTCTTGAGGTTACGAATCCAAAACTACAATACAGAATGGCAGCAAGCATCCCCCAGGACTTCTGGAAGTCCCCCAGTCCTGGAGGATGCCTGTATCATAATGTATCTCAATATCAAGACATAGCTGGGCAATCCTCAGCTGCTCCTGCTCTTCACCAAACCCATTACATGGCCATGTAGTTGTCAAGTGAGTGGGAGACACAGGAAGAGAGTCTTAGGGGGAAGAGGAGAAACTCCACCTGGCCTCTTCAGTGTGGAAAATGAAGAGGGGCATTGCTCACTGGGGAAAGGTTTTCTCCCCAGCAACATTTCCCAAGACATAAGAGACTCCTTTTTGTTCCCTTCCTCAAATAATATATTTTCCATTCTCACATGGTACATAACATTTAAAAAACAACAACACCTAACTATGGCCTGTTTAGACAGGATATAGAATCAGAGAGTTGCAAGGGGTCCCATGAGCCATCAAGTCCACTCCCTGCTCAGTACAGGATCTCCAGCTAGCAGTGATTTCTATACTTTGATCTTCTAGGTGTTTTGGACTTCAATTCACCAAAGGCCCCAGCCAACAGTCATGAATGCTAGGAGCTGAAGTCCAAAACATTTGGAGAAGCGAAGTTTGGGAAACACTGAGCCAAATCATCCCCAGCAGGTAGTTTCCAGCCTCTTTTTAAAGATGTCCAAAGAAAAAGACCCCACCATCTCTATAGGCAATTGGTCCCATTGCCAATCCACTCTTACTGTTAAGAAGTTCCTTCGAATGGATCTTCATCATCTGTGTGTTATCTGTGTGGGGTCTTCCTTTAAAGACAAAAATTCCAAATGGTGTAATAGGTAGTTACTGTCTTTTTTTTTTTGCATGCATTTGAATCATACCAAAAGTGTCTGTGTGTTGCTGGCAGAAGAAAAGCATGGCTTCAGAGAAAATGTCTAACTACCTTCAGCTGAAAATGAGAAATTAGATAGCTGGAAACTATTGCTTTAAAGCTCAGTATAGGTTCTCTACTTATAGAACCTTGTCTGTGTGGTAAACTTGAATTAGGTTATTAGGTGGAATGAAAGAAAGATCAAAATGCTTTCTTCTTCTTCTTCAAGGCAGACAGGAAAGCAAGAAGGAACAATACAGTCTGGATGTAACAAAGGTCAAACACCAAATCCATATGCCTTTTCTTCAGTTTGTTCCCTAACCTCCTGGCTCTGTGTAATAATGTTTCTATTGTCTCATGTTCTTCTTTTTCCTAAGGTTCCATGACACATTTCTGTAGTATGTCCAAATTATTGCAAAGGAAATGGAATCTGAAGCTGTATCTCCTTTAGGAGCAGGCTTCCTGGAAAAACTGGATATATAGATGGAATTATCTGTTCAGAGAATAACTAGAAATCCAAATTGTGTGTATGTGTATGTTTTTGGGAGGAGAGATGTAATTCTAGGAACAGGGAAGGGACTAATAAAAAGCCATGCAAATTTCTCTTTCCACCACTGCACTATCCTCATAACTATATCACAGCATCTGAGGGTTGGGATGGACCACAAGGACATAAAAAAGATAGTGTCTTGCCTCCGATATTGATTCATGTATGATGTGCTCAAGAAAAAGACATGGGCTAACAAGACCTGCCCCATCCCAGAACAACCATAGAAAACAGATTGAATGATCCCCATGGTGCACAATGAAGAAGGCAGAAAGATTTCTAGCCAATTTATCTGGTGGAGAGAAGGAGTTAAGAATATTCCCCAGACCATCAGATCATATTTGTTCAGTACAGGATAGTTCACACTGTATGAATCCCACCATCACTGCCACTGCTATTCTAGAGAACCCCTGACCTCTGATCAGAGCAGATATGGAAGAGGGTATTATAGGATATTTCAAGTGAATGATGGAATTGATGAATGTTCTCTCATTTGTTCTTCCATTGCTGGGTCAAAAACCTGTTGATGTTTGGCAGATTCTGGATAGAATCCCATGTGTCTGTGCACCTTGGGCTAGTATGCTTTATTTATGTGATTTATAATGGTGTAAGTGTACTGCTTTAAGTATCGGACTATGACTCTGGAGACCAGGGTTCAAATCCCTGCTTAGTCAATAAAATACACTTGGGCAAGTTTCACTCCCTTTACCTCAGAAGACAAGGGCAAAACATTTTTAAACAATTCTTGCCAAGAAAACCTCATGATAGACCTACCATAGGATCAGCATAAGTCAGAAAAAAAATTGAAGGCACAGAACAACAACAACAACAACAAAATCCACTTTATGCCATCTCAACTCACTGCTCTTATTTGAGGCCCAGAAAGCTTGTGCATCATAGGACTGGCAGGTACATCCCTTATTATGAGGGATGTCCCCTATTTGTGGGTTGGAATGCTTTTCTTTTTATATATGCTGAACAAGATGCCAAAGAATCCTTTATCTGGGGATAGGGGCCCTTCAAGAAGACAGAAATGTATGCATCATTCAGTTTATGAATGTGGATAATATATTAATTTTACAGAGAAAAAGTGGCAAGTCAACTGAAATCAATACTTTCATTTGATATTTAGACAGAACACAAACTTATTAATAGCTGCTTTCTGACTGTCAACCCTACATGTCATGAATTTCAACTCTTCCTTATTTCAGTTTCGAAAACCTAGCAACACTAGACTGAAGGTTTGTCCAACTCAGCATTCTGTTCATGCAGTAGCCAACTAGATGCCTTTAATAGCCAATTAGATGCCAACTAGCTGTCAACACAGAAGCCAATTAGATGTCCTGCCCACAAGCAGGACATAAGAACATCAGCACTCACTTCAACAGCAGCAGTAGCAGCAGCAACAACAACAACAACAGAGGTACAGCACTTGGAGATAGAAAACAACAGTGGTTCCACTGATTGTTACTCAGGGTGCAATTTCAAAGGGACTGGCAAAATCTCTGAATGAAAATAGCATCACAGCAGAGAAAGTAGAAAAAGTGACATTGCTTGGAACATGCCATATTATTCAAAGATACCTCATTGATTCCTAGATTCATGAATATAAGTCAAATCTCTGACAGGCCAAAACTGCAGTTGGTAGCATCTGGTAGACTGTGAAACCTAGGAGCTCATCTCACTAGGCTTCTCCCTCACTAAATAATGGTGTTTTCAAAGGCACCAAGCAATTGGGACTGTTGTCTCCCCTATCACACCTTCAGAATATTACCAGCATCGCAACCTTTGCTTGGGCTAAGAAATGTATTGCACACTGACAATTTGGCACTGAACACCAAGTACTATGTGACATGTTTAAATATTTGAAGGAATGTCATATTGTGGATGGAGCAAGCTTTTTTCTTCTGCTCCAGAGACTAGGACATGGAACAATGGATTCAAGTTACAGGAAAAGAGATTCCACCAAAAAAAATTTTGGTTTACATGGGAACAGCAGACAATATCCTGGATTGCATATCCTGAAGCGATGCCATTAGCACAGAACAATACCTATTCAACACAGAACAACACACAGTTCACCTGGGAACTACTCCTCCCTACCCAGGGTCTCACAGTATATATACAACCAGGCTTTTCCATTTCAGTTTTCTCTGAAGATGCTAGCCACAGATGCTGGCGAAACGTCAGAAAGAAACTCTTTCAGAACATGGCCACACAGCCCGAAAAAACCCACAAAAAAACTATGGATGCCGGCCATGAAAGCCTACGACTTCAGATTCCATCAAAACATTAGAAAGAACTACCTCATGCTAAGATTGTTCAATAGTGGAATGTGTTGTCTCAAAGTGTGGTGGAGTCTCCTTCTTTGGAGATTTATAAAGAGGCTGGATGGCCATCTGTTGGAGGTGCTTTGGTTGCTTTTTTCTGCATGGAAGAAGGTTGGATTGGATGGCCCTTGGAGTCTCCTCCAACTTTGTGATTCTATGATTCTATATCATCCTTTTTTCTAATTTAGAAAACACACACACATACATGCACAAACACATGCAGCTCTCCCCACACAGAAATATAAATTAAAAGTTTAAAAGGCCTTTCCTCTCTTTCCAGGTGTGGATGTGTGCCTCTCTCCAAGTTGGGATAGATCAGACTTCTCAGCAGTTTAAACTGATCACTAAAGCAATGGCTTCAGACTGGATTTCATGTTTGTTTGCATGTTTATTTATTCTTTTTCACTGGGGGGATGCAGACAGTGAAAAGCACCATCTTCAATCCCAGGAATGGGAGGGGCAACCCCAACCCCATCCTGAGGACATCATTGGAGTACCCGTCATTACACACGATGAGTGCTCCGATGACATCCTTCCAGCTCAGCGTCCAGACACCAAAGAGATGCACACCACCTCTTGCAGCACCCTTTCCTCACCTTGCGGAAGGACCGCTAATTTAGCACTCCTTCCAGGGCTGGAAAAAGAGTGGATTAGGGCCAAGGCATGGGGCAGCCTCGGCCCCAATCCGCAGCTTATGGGGAAGTCCATGGCCACCCGTCTGCAGAGGTCCATAGTCTTATTGTCATCCTAGGCCCCTTCATATACACATACAAAGGTGGTTGGGAGAGTTCCAGCAGCTGTGGATGGCAGAAAGGTGAAAGGCTGCTTCTGTTGTTATGTGCAGGGCAGGCACATTTCAGGAACAGAGCAAAGGGTGGATTAACAGAAGTGGTGTGTGACCAAGGGATATGCCAAGGAGGAGTGGAGGGAGGGTAAAGGAAAGAGAAGGAAACTGACATGATGAGGTGAGGAAGAGAGGAGACCTCCTAAGCGGAGGGGCTAATATGTGTGTGCACATGTACCACCAACAAAGTGTGCCAACAACAAAAACCATAGTTTTTTGTGGGTTTTTTGGCTGTGTGGCCATGTTCTAGAAGAGTTTCTTTCTACCGTTTTGCCAGCATCTGTGGCTGGCATCTTCAGAGAAAAAGCAGAAAGGCTTACATGCATACACACATGCACCAACAATCTGAAATCAACCCAGAAGGCATGAGAGACCTCTCAGGAAAAGATGACTAGAGATCACTGGCTGCAAGGATATGAGGAGAGAGAAGAGAATGGAAAGTGGGGATGTTGAAACGGAAGGGAGAGGTATTTAACCTCTCCACTTACAACATCACCATGCCCTCCACTTCTCAACACTGCCACTGCTCCCCTCCTTTATATATTTATCTGAATGAGTGTAGATCTCCCCTTCTCTCCCACCCTCCTTTTTCCCCTCTGGACCTCTCTCAGCCTCATAATACAGCTTTCCTGGTTTAGGAGCAGAAGGTTTGAACATTGGATTCAGACTGGAGGGGAGTGAGGGATACAATATAGGCAATAAAGCTGTAAATAAACCATATGAAATGAATTTATATTTATATTAGTGTTTTTTATCATTTGTTTTGTAATGTCCTACAGTTTTCTTGAACACCCTACATTTTGTGGTTCCTTGCCCTTCTTTGTGAATATGACATCTGGTGACCTTGGCATCTCCTACTCTCATGTGTATTTCCTAGAACACGTTTCTCCATCTGCACAAAACAACAAATGGAAATATATACTCTCTCTCTTTCTTCTTCCCTGATTATATTTCCCTGCCCACTGATCAGCCCAAATTCCCTATTTATTTCAGCTGTATCTGTTTTATGATTTTGTCAACTGCTTTGAATTCCAGCCCTGGGGAAAACGGAGGCTATGACAGCAACAACAACAGAAGCAGTAGGAACCACAACAGTAGGAGGCTTATTGCAACAGGTCAGTAAAGCACAATAGCACCAGGATAGTAAAGTCTTCAGTTGGTGCCTTCCACATGACCTGGTCCTGTCACCTGGCCAGAAGAGTTTGGGATTTTTTGGAACCCATCAAAGCTCTCCATACCAGTTTGACGATTTTACCCATTTTGTTATCATAGAGGCAGCACTTAACTTAATTCTTTCTTTAAAAGTGAAAACAAAACTATTTGAAAAGCTGAGGTCTCACTGCCCTTCCTAACATTTTGCTTCTGAACAAAAGAGCAAAGCTATTGTTTGATAGTCCAGATTAACTAAAGCTTTCCCTTCAACTTTCCTATCTCTCATATCAATCCATTTTATCACAGGAAACAAGCTGTCATCTTGCTGAGCATCAAAGTCTTTCCTTAGGAAGTAAACAAAGCTATAACTGCCACCCTCTTTGCCCTTCTAGTCCCCATTTGTATTCCATTTAGATTACCACCCCTTTTTGATATCTGTTTATTCCCCCTTTGTGCTATCTCACCATATCATGTGTCCCCATTCCCTCCTATCCCTTATGATGACAGATCCATAAACTTCTGGATATGACACTCTGCCACTCCAGAGCTAAGTTTTCATATTAATCCCCCTCCCTTGGTTTATCTGGATAATGTTCATGAAACACCTGAACCAAGTCAGGAGCGTCTATATGTCGGACATACACCCATTCATTGTGAGATACTGGGAAATATTTCCAATTGGACAGGTACTGCAATTTGTCCTGGTGCTACCTCAAGTCCAAGATCCTGGCCACTTCAAAGTACTGTTCCCCCTCTACCACAAACAGGGGTGGAAGCCCTGAATCCACCCATCAGAAATTTGCCACATAGGGGGGTTGCAGACTGCCAGAAATAGTGCAAATTGAGTCCACTTTTAGGGTTAGGTTTAGGTTTAGGGAATCATGGGAACTGTAGTTTATTGTGGCACCAGAGCTCTCTGACAGAGAAGGCTCAATGTCTCAGGAGAAAAAAAAAACAATTCCCATGATTCCCTAGCACTAACCCTAACCCTAAAAGTGGACTCAATTTGTACTATTTCTGGCAGTCTGCAACCCCCCTAAAGCCAGTTTTAGCAAGCTAAAATGGAACACTAGATGCAAATGTCTATATGTTTTAGGCAAGCCCAGTTCAGAAGTTACTTCATTGATCAACTGCTTTACCATAAATGGTCCTACATATTTTGGACTCAATTTCTTAGAAGGTTGTTGGGTCTTCAAATGTTTAGTGGACAAATGCACCCTGCTCCCTAGTCTCACCTCCCATTCCTTGCCCTCTTACAGTCCACAAACCTTTTATAGTCCTTCTTTGCCTCTTCCAGCACTGTCACAATTTGAGGCCAAACTCCTTTAATTTTTGTAATACACTGGGAGAGTGAGATGGGTTCTGTGGGTTCCATGGATAGCATAGGCAATATTTTGGGCTCACATCCATAGACAATCTTGAACGGCGAATGTCCTATGCTCTGGTTGATAGGCTCATTGAAGGCAACTTCATCATGGAGCAGCAAATCAAACCAATGATTCTGCAGATAATTGCCATAGCTGTTCATTCTCTCTGGTTGACCATCTGATTCAGGGTGATGAGAGGTGCTCATCGGCTGCTCAATTCTCATTTTTTTCTACAGTGAACTGGGAGCCTTAATCCATTACAATCTTCTTTGGGATCCCATGTAATTTATAAACATATGCAAAAAAATAACTTAGCCAATTTGACTGTGTAAGGAAGTCCCTTGCACCCCACAAAGTATGCCTTCTTCAAAAACAGGTCCATGACCACCCATATGGTGTTTTGCCCCTACTCTTGGGTAAGTCTGATATAAAGCCCATGGCAATGTGCCTCCAGGGGGCACCAGGTGTGGGCAGTAGGTGCAGTAGCCCCTGGGGCTTGCCTACCACTGGCTTAGAGCAAGCGCATATCGGACATATTTTAATGTAAGTCTCTACATCTTGCTAAACCCCTTCCCACCAGTACTGCTTCTTTACCAAATGCCAGGTTCTCAGGAATCCCCAGTGTCCAGCTGCCTTAGTGTCATAGCATAACTATAGAACTGTAAGTCTCAGTTCTTCTGGGACATAGACACAAGCCCCTTTGCACCACGGTCCATCTTTCAACTCCAAAATATCTGAATGCTCTTTAAGTGACTGCTCTTTTTCAGCTTCCTCCCAGATACTTTGAAAGAGAGGGTTCACAGGTGTGGCTTGGTTCTTGTTCTCCTCCTCCTTGTGCACTTGGCTTCGAGTGGTCACTATCAGTCCCAACTGTTCTGGGATGATAATGATTTCCTCTAAGGCTTTCATGCTGGGGCAATCTGGATAAAGCATCAGCAAGTACATTTTGTTTTCCCAGAAAGGCTTTTAATTAGAATCTGAAGCAATAGAATTCTGTGGCCCATCTATTCTGTTTTGTGTTTAGCTTTCTTGAGGTTTGCAACACTTCCAACTTATGATGGTCTGTCCAAACCTTGAAAAGGTGTGTGGCGGGGTGCCCTCCAAAAACTGGCACCAAGTCTACAGCACCCACTTGATTGCAAAGGCTTCCTTTTCCCAAGTGGGCAGCCCAATTTCACTTCTTGGAATGTTTTGGACAAGTAAGTGCATGGTCTTAACTCAACCTCTTAGGGCCTTTGCAGACTGCCAGAAATAGTGCAAATTGAGTCCACTTTAACTGCCTGACTCAGTGCTAGGGAATCATGGGAACTGTAGTTTATTGTTGCACCAAAGCTCTCTGACAGAACAGGCTCAATGTCTCAGAAAAAAATACAATTCCCATGATTTCCTAGGACTGAGCCAGGATAGTTAAAGTGGACTCAATTTGCACTATTTCTGACAGTCTGCAAAGGCTAGTCTCTCTGCATTAATACTGTTCCTATCACAACATCACTGACATCAGTCTATATAACAAATGGTTGATCCGGGTTAGGATGCTTCAGTATTGGTTCTGTGCTAAATAGTCCTTTCAACTTTTCAAAAGCCTCCAAAGTCCATTTGATCTTGGTGGATGGCTTGGGTTTCTCATTGCCCCCCCCCCCCGTGGGTTTTTGTCTTTAGCAAGTCAGTGATGGTCAGTGCTATCTGGGCAAAGTCTGGGATAAACTGCCTATAGAAGTTTGCAAATCCCAGGAAACTCTGTACCTGCTTTCAGATCTTTGGGGGCCCCATGCTGCATTCTGGCTGGATCCATCTCTATTCCCTGATTGGACACTCGCTACCCCAAGAAGTCCAATTTGCTGGTGTGGAATTCGCATCTGGGCAGCTTAACATACAACTAATTATCCAAAAGCTGCCACAGCACCTCCCTTACCAGCTTTGCATGGGAATCTATGTCTTGGGAGTAGATCAAGACATCTACAGCAAATCATGCATAATTTCATTCACTAGCTGCATAAAAATGCCGGGCCCATCCAATAACCCAAAGGGCAGCACTAAATATTCAAAAGCCTCCAAAGGGCAATTGAATGCACTCTTGTATTCATCCCCCTCTCTGATTCACACTTGTAAATAGGCATCTCTCAAGTCCAGCTTAGTGAAAATTGGACCAGTAGCCAGCCTCCCTGTCCTTCATGAGAGGGATGGGATATTTTTTGGTACTGCATATCCCATTGAGGTTCTTATACTCGGTAACTAGATGAAGATTGAAGTTGATGGGCAAATGAAGCCTCTAGCTAAGTTCTTCTCTATGAAGTCTCTTAGAGTCCTCAATTCCAGTGGGGTCATTGAGTAAAGTTTGGGCTTGGGGGTTGCGCTCTGGGTACCAATTCGATTGTGCAGTCTGTTTCCTGATGGGGGAAGATGGTTGCACTCCTTTTTCTCAAATACCTCTGTCAAATCCTGATAGACCAGAGGGTAGCCCAGCTTGAGAGTGCTTCCAACCTGCTCTTGTAGCAAGTCTGGTTGAATCAAGGCTGCCACTATGCCTCTCCATTCAGAATAGTGTTCTTGGTGTGGGTTCTGCGTCCCGGGTTGTCAAAGATCAGTTCTCCTGACCGCCATCGGATCCTGGGGTTGTGAAAATGGAGCCACTCTATTTCTAGTATCACTTGGTAGCATGATGTGGGGCCCAAAACAAAATGGATTTTCTCCCAGTGTTCCACCACCCCTTTCCAGGCTGTTTCAGTTCTTTCACTTGCAGGTTCCCCCCACTTGCAGGTTCCCCCCTCTGCTGAAAGGTGATGGCCTGCCCCAGCTTCCTAGTCTTGAACCCCATCTTCCTCACTACCCCTGGGTTGATCAAGCATCGAGTACACCTTGTCTATGGCTGCCACCACGTCCATGCTTTGTTCCCCTTTCTGGTCCTCCACCTTGACATTCAGGGTATATAAGGGGACCCCTCACTCACCATTGGCACATGATGCCTTGGGTCTATTGCTGGCCTCCTGTTGCTGCTTAAGGCTGGCCAGTGAAGTCTTCCGTCAGCTCCGCATTGTCTTCTGACTCTGTCATGTCCAGCATTACCTCTGGCTCTGCTGTGTTCCAGTTGACTACTTTGAGGGCCCTACCACCTGGCCCCATGCCAGAACAGCACTGGTCTCCCTCGGGTGTTGTCCCTCAGGTGATCCTCTTGTTCAGGACATTCAGCAATACTATGCCCCTTCTATCTACAGGCCAGACAGAGCCTGAGTCTCATCTACTGCTCATGCTCCAATTCCTGGATCTTAATCTCTTTCTCCTTTCCCCAGGAGTGGCTCGGGTTTGAGTTGGTTCCCTTGCCCACTCCCGGTTTCCACTACACCATGAGTCAAATCTCCTCTTTGAAGAATATTGCTCAATTTTGCCCTTAAAACTCCCCTAGAACACCATGGCTATGACAAAACATGCACACACTTACAACTGAAATCAGAAATCTGGCACAATTAGAATACTAACATTGAATAAAGCTTACAGTCCATCCAAACAAAAACCAATCTTGGTTATCTAAAACCTTCCCCAACCCCCTGCAGAATAATTATGGACAGGGTTTGGAAAAGTCATTTGGGGGAACTAAAAACTCCCAGAATCAGTCAATCAATCAATGACTTCATTTTTTACCCCACCTTTTCTCCAGGAGTAGGACTGAATATAACATATGGATAAAAAGAAATACAAATAAAACTGCATATAGCTAAAAACATTTTTAAAAATCTTGATGGATTTTTGGGTCTATCAACCTATGTTGATGTTCATCAACCATTTAACTTATGTTAAAACTGTTTAACACATTAATCACCATTGACTTCCCACCAGCTGTGCTGGCTGAGGAGTCCTGAGAGCTGATGCTCAAAAACATAAGTGTTCCAATAAATGCAATTATTTGAAGAGGAGGAAAAGTCATTCTGTTTCTGCAATTGTCAATGAAGGCTGGTAGCTATTATGTTTGACAGTGAATCAGCTCAGGTTTTTAGATAAACACTGAAGAAGTTTTTCAAAATGCAGAACTTATTTTGAAGCTAGGATTCAGCACACCAGTTAATTATTTTGCAGTTCACACTGTAACTGGACTGGATTCACAGCTCCCCTAACATGGAAACCAAAGCTGGCACTAGCTGGTTACCTGGCCAGTTAAACAAGTGGACATTCAAACATCTTGTTGAGCTACAAGAGATGAATCAGTAAATCCAGATCTGTCTTCTGCTCAGTTCTCATTGTAAGACATAGGCAGTCCTAAGAAATGGCTGACAATGTCTTCATGTCTGTGCTTTCTCCATCATTCTTAAATCTTTTTTTCAGACACTCTCTCTTTGCTTTCTGTGTTCATTTATAGTGATGAGCATATGGCATTAGAACATGACACATTTCCTCTGTGAGAAGATGATTCCTCATGCAGTCAGGAGTATATTGCTTTTAAGACATCATTAAAAACATTTGCACTTTTCTTTCAAGACAAATGTCCATAACAATAATGCTAAATGTCTTGAGAGACACCATAAAGGAATCCTAATTTCTTTCAACATGGGGATGAGAAAGATTTATGAAAGTTAAATTCTGTCAAACTATCAGGAGTTGGTGCTGGAAACTCTAGGCTGTTATTTCATGGCAGAAAGCTTTCCTAGCTTTATCATTGTATCATTCATACAATATCTTTAAAGCTAGCTGATTCTATAGGAAATGTGAATAAAGATACATTTCTCAGTGAAAACATACTCCTTAAAGAGAAAAAAAGTCATCTGGAAATGTGACTTTGTTTTTCCAGTATGGACTAAGACCCAGAAACAGCACCCTCAGTCTAGGCCAGGAAAAGGAATCATGTAGTCCTTCAGATGTTGCTGAGTATCAGTCCTCATTAGCTAGGCCAAAACAGAGAATGGCAAAAGATGCAATCCTACAATGTCTGGCAGTCTAGCCCTGCTCTGGATTCCCCAGTCCTATAAAGCCTAGCTACTTTATAAAGTACTGTTTGGCTTTTTCACCTTTTTATAGGCAGTTATATCAGGAAGCTGTTAAATTGGAAAGCACTAGTGCCAGTGGTATAACATGAGAAGAACAATTCCACTAAATGGAAAATATCAGCCTGACTTCCCATTAGATTGAATGAGATAAAAGCAGAGAAAGTTATAATATTTCTCTAGAGGAGAATTTTTATTGCATGATACATCATTCACAGAATATTAATGGAGGTCCAGATGATGACATACTCTCTCTTGTGTTTTCTTTCCACTTCTGTATTTTTTTCCTGATCAAAGACCATAATTAAAGGGAGATTAAATACTTCCAGAATGCCTTTTAATAAGTAGCATCTTCAGTCTACATTGCATGGCAAGACAAGAAGCCACTTCATTTGAATAAAACAGAATAGCATGGAAGAAACAGCCCTACCATTAGCCAGAAGGAGGAAACTGTCTTAGATGGCTGCTGTTGTGGCACAGTAGCAACAGGCTATCCTCAGGGGAATTTAAGAAAACTGCTATATCACCAATGCTAAAGTAAGTTTGACCTGCCTTTCCAGTTCTCTTCTATACATGAAGGCTTCAAGGATCAAAATTTCTTGATCTACACTAGGGGGAAAGAACATGGATCTTTGGAAGCCCCATATTTAAAAGTGTGTGGGGTTGGCATTTGTTGTTTGTTATTGTGCCACATCAGTTTGACACACTCAGCCTACATACAAGGGGATGCTAAAAAGTTCTTAGCCCAACTCAGTTAACAAAATCTGAGTGTAATTTTGTCAGTGTAGCTTGAGTGTTCTTTTGTATCATTAATTCCAATCTGCAGTTCTAATTTCTGATATTCCTCCCCCTCTCCCCCCGCAAGGTAATTGATAGAACCATGTCAATGAAAAGTGTGGAATTTTCAAGTGCTGAACTCTGGGCTTTCATGAAGTTCCAGTTCCTGCAGAAGAAAACTCCAAAGACCATCCATGAGTGTATGATAAGTGACAAGTGCCCTGCATACACAACTGTGAAGAAGTGTGCCAACTTTCAATGTGGAGATTTTGAGACTGAAGATGCAGCAAGATCTGGGATTTACAATGTTTTATATGTTATGTAGCATATAATTCAACGGAGGAAGCTTTTGCTAGTAAAATGGAAAGAATAATTCCTGGTATCTTCCTCACTGATGGTATTCTGTCATTATGTTTCTGCTGGGATTTTTGCCCTTGGACTTATTTCCACAAAGTGCCTGTGAATGTGGCATTACGTCTGCCAAGCAGTCTGCTGGAGTATCATCTCTGCAATTGAATGTATACCAGCCAGAGTGTCTGTGAACAAGATTTCTATAATGTACTTTCAAAGCCTATTGTTGGCATTTTCATTGTCCTCTTCACCTCATTTTGGAGACCTTCCATGTAATTACTTTAATATTCATTGATACAGTGTAATTTGATTTATGGATTATTTATCTATGAATTTTCTCATGAATCAATTGCTTCAGTATTCCTGATGTATATTTACATGAGTATAAATAGTTTGTTGTGATCCTATCTTTGCCATATGTCTGTTCCTGTTCCCATGCAGTGTTTTTGAAGCTTGACTTTATTGTTAGACATTAAATAGTCATTCACCTGTGTTGACTTGTGTAATATAGGTAGTTAGAGGCCTGTTGTTCTTTCACAAGGCCTTCAATAGTGTCAGCTCCTGAAAATGTTGAATATCTTCATGACCCGATTTTGGAAGATTGGCAAATCTCAGCTAAAACAATTGCTGAGACACTGGAAATATCTGCCATGCCCTGCCTGGACGAGGACTTGGAGGATGACTTGGAGGATGAGGAGAACAAGTCAGAATTTCCACCAGGTCCTCAGTTGGCAGCAGAGGAGCTCCAACTCGGTCCTAGCAGCTCTGCTTTGCCAGCTCCAGCAGCAGAGCCTCCAGCAGAATCTGTGACTTTGCAAGAGGCTCTGCAGCCAAGCCTCCCAACGACAGAGCCGTTGGACATGGAGGAGGATCAAGGAACCATGCCTACCTTCAGTCAGCATAGAGCCAAAAGGGTGGGCCTCCAGCACTCGAGGAGACTTTATGAAAAACACCAAGGTCATTGGCAGCTTGAGGATTTACGCAAGTAGGGAAGCGCTGCCTCGGTGCCAGAGGTTATCTGAGCTTCCTGTCGAAAGCCTCTGTCTCTGTCTCTCCTTGTTCTTTGCCTTGAACCCTTGACTCATAACCCTCTTGGACTCCAAGTATGTTTGACCTTCGGACCATTGACTACTCTTGGACCTCTGAATCCCAGGACCTTGGACTGTCTTGCTTCGGTTTTTCTGCAACCCTCAACCTATGGATTATGTTTGACTCTTTGCTTGCTACTCCCTTGGATTGGTAACTAGGACTTTGTTTGGGACTTTCACTCACTTTGGCTATCAACCCTGCTGCTCGCTTTCCAGGACAATATCCTGAGAATGCATTGAATTTAATTCATATATATAATTCATGATCAGTTGACTATGCAGAAGCTATCAGCCTTGTTGGTCCCAAAATGTTTGAATGCTGGCCAGAAATGAAATCGAGTGGATACCTCTAAGTTGATTTTGCAACATTATGAGCATTCTAGTGATATTTTTTTTGGAACTACTTGTCACTGTTGATGAAACAGGAATACATTACTATGATCTGGAGACTAAACAAAAGTTCTTGAAGTGGTGGCACTTGGGTTCTCTATGACTGAACAAATTCAATGCTCAGAGGTCAGTATCACAGCTTTTTGTGATAAGCAAGGTACTTTGATGACTAACTTAATGAAGAACACTACTCTATCTTGCTGTACAGAGGCATCAAAAGAAAAAAATGATGAGGGAAGCTGAAGGAAGGTGTTTTCTTTTAGCAGGACAATTCATCTGTTCACAGGGTTGATGATGGATGTTTTGAAGATTTTGGGATTTTGGTGTGTAGATCTTCTACCCTACTCACCAGATCTTGCTCCATCTGACTATTTCCTGTGTCCAAACCTTAGCAAAAGTTTGAAAGGAAATAATTTTTCAAATGATTCAGAGATGATAGCAGTAATGGAGCAGTATTTCAGTGACCAGCCAACAAAAATATTTTTGGAAGGGTTAAAGAAACTTGAGAAACCATGTGCCAAGTGCATTAAACTTCAACATGAATATGTGGAATAGCATGTAAGTTTCATAGGTCTAGGTCATTCCCTTCTTGTTTGGAATGTGTAGGTGTGTAGGGGCAAAGAGTGACCACTCCCCAGCTGCCTACTCCTTGCTGACAGCATAAAATTGCATGTGTGATCTGAACTGTTGTTTTTCTCAAAGAACTTCAGTGAAGTTGGACTTCATTTTGAGTACAGTATATGCTCCCAAACATTTATTGTGGGGGTGTTGATGATACAGCATTCCATTTGAGTCAGCCAAACATGATGTTTAATTTGATGATCAGGCAACTAGGGGCCATTAACCTATTTTGAATTATTCTTATCATTTTTGTTTAATTTTTCCATACTCCTGTCTTTCACACAATACTGGCTATTGACCTTTAATGAGTTTTCCATTTCTTTTTGTTTAGCTCAACTATAGATTATTTCGTAGCATTAATTGTCTGCCAAGGAACAGTAATTCACCATCTATCCTCATCTGAGGAGGATGTTGCCCATTTAAGAAATGACATTTAAAAATCCAATTGACCCCCCTTTTGCTTCACAGAACTCCCTTTACAGGGAAGAAAACTATGAAGACTTGGTAAGTGTTGGAGATTCAGAAGCACATGTAGGCTCCTCCAATCCCTAGTTCTCTATAATAATAATAATAATAATAATAATAATAATAATAATAATAATAATAATTTATTTGTATACCGCCCTGTGGCAAGCCAATCCGGGCAGTGAACAGCAATAAAATAACACACAACATAAAAACAGAGTAATTCCTTCCTCCCCCCCTTAAAAGATTACTAAATCAGATTCAGTTAAAACAATTACAATAAAACACTAACCATTAAGTAAAATAAAATTAAAATTATAAATACAAACCTGCAAACCCCTGCTACTTTAACCCCAAGAGGAAATTTTAAACAATCCTGAAGGAAAGGTCCTGGAATCCCGAGGCTGGGCGATTTAGTCTGGGAAGGCCTGCCGGAAGAGATCCGTCTTGAGAGGCTTTTTAAAGCTGTACAATGATGTTAAATGACGGATCTCATCCGGCAGGCCATTCCAGAGTCTGGGAGCAACAACGAAAAGGCCCTCTGTGAGGTCACCGCAAGCCTAGATTTTTGAGGCTGCAGCAAGTTCCTCCCA
>CM034701.1:380038380-380049504 GCA_020142125.1 Phrynosoma platyrhinos
TAAACATAGGATAAAAGATCCCATAGAAGACTTGGACTTTAGTAAGTCTCCAAGTTCAAGTCCTTCTTAACACTTGCCTCTTAAACTCTAGACTGCTAATCAACCACACAGCTTCTTAGTTCTCCATGTGAATCACAACAGCTACTTTTAATTATTATTTTTACAAAAATAAGACTTAGGAGATTATCACACTTACTAACAATCTGACTGCTCCCCAATCGGATACAGTCACATTGCACATTGCTACCAGGTATTACCAGATGTAATTAGCCACCGCTGCTGCCAGATGAGTGCAACCCAGCTGCATCCTGGGTCCCAGCCACATTTCAGAGGCTGCTTTTCTAAAATGGGAGCTTGCTGATTTAGAAAAGTGGCCTCTGAAGCATGGGTGGGACCCAGGATACTCACCTGGTGGCAGTGGCCACAAATTACATCTGATAATACCCAGTAGCAGCCTGCAACACAACTGTATCCCATTGGGGAGCAGTCAGATTATTATTAAATGTGATAATCTCCTTAGTTTTCTCACTCTGCTACACTCTATATGTCTGTGAGAAGGTATGGACTGATGGTTGTACAGCATCTGCCTTGTCAAATTGATTACTCTGTTTAAGAGATCCACTACTTTTCCCTACTTTTCCCTACAAGACCAAATGTGAATTAAAGTAATTATGGTGCTGAAGTATTTTCAGAAACAGCCCCATACTTTGCTCATGCTTCCCATTTGGAAAGTTAGGTTTGCACTGTGAAAACAAGTGTTGTCACCACCACCAAGCTGAGAAGTCAGAGTCAGCTCTTTTCATGCATAAGGGAGGGGTAACTCTGTGGGTGCACCTTGCCTTCATTCTATTAACAAAACCAGAGCCCCAAAAGCAGTAACTTCACTGTGCTGTCCAGCTCTTGTTCTGCAGCTGGGAAACTGGTCTATGCTGGCAAATACTATCAACCTTTTGGGAGGACAAAAGGAGATCTTCATCTCCCTTTAGGAGCACTTTTCTTTTAACAACATCAAGATGTTTGTGCATTTGTATGTGTATGAGAGAGTGTGTTTGTGCACATAGTACATGCAGCAGCATGGGACTCTTAGCCACTGAAAGCTGAAACTATTTGCTCCAGTTACACCACTGATAATTCAACCTGGGGATTGGAGGGCTTCAGTAGTGAGACTGCCCATCCTGAGTCCACGGACAGTGGATATCCATTATTGGCTCCTAGTTTTTCTTATTGAAATCAGGACATAAATGACGTAATGATATTGATAGTAGTTGTGATTCCCCCCTCCCCAACTTGTTATATTGGCAAAGGAAAGATATACCTCCTGTTTAGGTGTCACTCATCATGCGTTCCTGAATATGAAAGCAAGTCCTCCCTCCTTCCATCATCAGTTCTCTCAAGCATCTGAACATGTAGTCTTTCAAGTCTGTAAACAGATGAAAACTTTTGATGAGAGCAGGGACCTTGGAAAATCAGTTATTTTGCTTGCATGGTGTATTCCTCTCCAGATATGTTGCTTTCCACGTGTAGTACTCTCTTGCAGTGTTCCAAAAGCATAGGGGGTGATATTTGAACAGGCCTGTACTCCTAGGAACACAGGAAGCTGCCTAATACTAATACCATGGAGAGTCAAAACAGAGGTGACTCTCCATGGTTTCAGGCTGGATCTTTTGTTCTCTCTACCTGGAAATGTTGGGATTTGAACTGAAAACCTCCTGCATGCAAAGCATATGTTCTTTCACTGAGCTATGGCCCACGTGTATACCTCTTCCCAAAAGATAGATACTGCTTTGATCTTTTTAGTAACAAGGAAAATTGACATTGAACTGAAATGTTGCCTAGAAACACCTGAGCTGAGGTATTGGTGATCATGCTCAACTACCATTACCATGACCAGCAGTGAGTGACATGTGCAGCTTAGGAGCTGAAATTCAAGACCATTCTGCACTTATTAATATGCATATTTTAATATGTCCATTGTGTATTGTACTGCTCTGTGTGCATTGTACTACCATCTGTTACACAGCTATGGCATTGGCACTACACCTGTTTTCCCATCTGCTCCAAGGGAAACACTCAATCGATAATGCAAAATTCCAAATGCAAAATTCCATGAGACTTCTGCTTTCAAAAGCAAACTGAGACCTTTAAAGAAAATAAATCAAAGTCTCATACTATAGAGACAAAGGAAGGAAAAATAGAAAGAAAGAAAACAATCTAATGGAAATGCTTGAATCTTATTGATTTTCCCTAGTAGAGGAGACTCATTGAATTGGTTGTTGAAGAATAAGCCCACACTTACACAAATCCCATTGAGTCAATAGGTTTGCTCTAGCTGGGATTACCATTAGGATTCAGACTAATAATGTTATTTTTCTCACATCACTATAATTCAGGTTAAATTTTACCATAGGCAAAATCTTGCTGGACTCTCTATGAGCTGGATATTTTGTACAGGAGATCTGTCTGAGTGTAAATGAATCTGAGATGCATACAGACTGCTGTTCAGTAAACCAAAGTATATTAAGGTTGCAGCCTGCCATCCTGTTATGCATGTAGGTCATATTTCAGGATTGGATAAAGGTAAATTGTGATATTGCAGAATGCCTGTATTTTCACAATGGGAGAAGAGACTTCATTACATCTCTGGGACCACAGTGCAAATGACATCAGCAGTGTGGCTGTTGTACAATGGCATCAATGCACAATGTGTCTTGATGCACAATGTTTCCTGATGGGCAACATGACTTGATGCCCAACATGGCCCTTTCCATATCTGGGAGGGATGGTGGGTGGGTGGGAAAGGAAGACTATGGAGATGGGATGGCTATGGATGCCTTTCCTTTTGCACAAGGGGAGTAGTCTGTGGCAGCACATATGTTTCGTAGCCTGGCCACAGCCCAGCCAGACTTGGAAGGGGTTGCCAAAGCACCCCAACCATGGCTGCAGATGATGGATGGCACCCTCGCTGGCAGAAGCAGTGTGGTCAGGGGAATCTTGGGACTGATGGTGAGTGACTGTCCCAGAGTGTTCACCACACCCTGTCAACTGGTGTGATCTGAACATGAGTGTATGCTAAGTAGAAGTTGGAAGGAATGTGTGAAAGCAGGAAAAATGCATATTGAATCTTCACCAGGAAGTATGGGAGGAGGGTAGGCAGGATATTTGGGCCAAAGAGAGAGAGATATGGGAGGCAGGATATTTGGGCCATCTGCCAAAGTGAGAGATATATGGGAGGAGGGTAGGCAGGAGAGATGCTATCTGTGCTTGTAATGAGATTTACTGTACTGTCAGGGACAGGGAGTGAATGTTTTGGGTCTGCCTGACAGTTGGCTCTAAAAGGCTGAGAAGAAACAGAGAAAAGAAATGAAAAGCAGCAGCACAGAGAAGAAAAAGGGAGGCCACAAGCAGGGATGCTAGGAAACTTGAACAAGGAAAGGGAGAAAAGAAAGTCCTCTCCCCTCAAGCGAAGAGAGAGTAGCATTTTGAGGTCCAGCTAAGAGGTGTTGTTGTTGTTGTTGTTGTTAAGCAAAGTTGTGTGAAGGAACAAAGGGTGAAAAGAAAACAAAACTTTTGGTACAACTTCCAGACTTAGAATGTCAGTGTGTTGTCTTTGTTTGGCACTGTAGGGTGCTAGAAAATTTGAGAAAGTAGAATGCTGTGGAACATGAACTATCTAAAGAGATTATCACATAAGGATATAAAGTGGCTTACCTGAGCCAGCTTAAATGTAGAAGTAGGTGCCATCCTGATATTATCAGATGCATTTAGCTGCCAAAATCACCACCTAGTCCATTGGGTCCATTGTCTCTCCTCATGCCTCTTTTGGAAGCCGAGAGTTGTCTGGATTGAAAAAAATGGCCACTGGAGCGCCCCTCTGAGTGGTGATGGACCTGGGCTGAACCTATGTGGCAATTTTGGTGGTTAAATGTGTCTGATAATATCAAGATGCCACCCGCTTCTAATTTTAAGCCTGCTCAGGTAAGCCGCTTTATATCCTTATGTGATAATATTCTAACTATGAGAAAACTGGTTTTATGGTACTTTTTGGTTCAGTTCCATGGGATTTCATAGAATCGTAGAATCATAGAGTTGGAAACAGCCATAAGGGCCATTTTGTTCCAACTCGCTACCATGAAAGAGTACACAACTACAGCATTCCTGGGAAGATGCCCATAAACCTGTATAGAAACATCTGAAGCAGGAGATCCTACCATTTATTGAGGCAACCTATTCTAATGTTGGGCAGTTTTTATAATAAAGGAGTTTTTCTAATGTTTATGAAGAATAACTTTTGTAATAATTTGATTCCACTAATTTGTAGTGTGAATCCATTTCCTCATTTTAAAAAATTTGTTTGTCTGAAATTTAGCTAATTTTCTCTCAATTTTCTCTAATTTTCTACTGTTCCTCTATTTTTTGTCATTTATTTCTCTAACATTGATCAAGGATTTGGAAGCAGTTGTTGAAGAAGATGTTGGCAAGCAAACACCACACTTAATTAGATGAACTATCTGGATTGTGCATGTGGAAAAGCTTTAGACTAAATATATGATGTTCTTTATGTTTTAAATTCAAAGGATCACTTTAAGTTATTGTTGTTGCTGTTAATGCTATGCATCTTCCAAGGGAACCTGTGTTGATCATTTCTCTACCACCTTTCCTTCTGTAGGGAAAGGATGCATCTCCACTGTAGAAATAATACAGTTTGACACCACATTTAAGTGCTGTGGCTCCAGCCTATGAAATCTTGAGATTTGTAGTTTTACAATGTCTTTAGCCTTCTCTGCCAAAGAGTACTGGTACTTCACAATGCTACAGGATTCTGTAGGATGGAACATGACAGTTAAAGTGGTGTCAAACTGCATTATTTCTACAGCATAAATGCGCTCAAAGATCATTTTATTCAGATATGTTTTTTGGCAACTGACTGGTTGCTGCAAAAGGGTCTTTTAAGTTCTTTCATGTTCTGTAATTTCAAAAAAGAAAAAAGAATGCACTTAAAATTATTTTTAGTCCAGTTGTGCTTCAGGATAATTGCTTTAGTTTTCTTTTGATGTTATAACTTATTGGCTTGCACACTGTTGGTGACATATCCATGTGTGGATTGCATAAACAAATGTCTTCTTCTAGAGACTGCACAAGGAGCTGTTCCCTTTCTTTCCTTCCCTCCTAAGCAAGGCAATGGCCACAGCAATGCACCCTAGAGACTTGATAGATGCTGGTGAGGGAGATTCAGTGATGAACATGTGGAGAGTCACATTGCACATGTGCAATACAGGATCTTGACCCTTGTGTTTTTATTTCTGGTTATTTATTAGGCATTTTCTGAGCTAGTTTCAGTTCAATTTCTGCAAGAAAGGCAGATTACATATAAAACAAAAGCAATAAGACCAGTTTTAGCAATGTCCAACCTTTCCTCATTTTTATTTTCACAACCACTCTGTTAGGGGAGGGAAACAGAGTGATATTGACTGGCCCAGAGAATAACAACAGTTTTAGTGGCAGCAACAGCAACAATAATAGTTCTTGTTACTGAAATTAATGTTACTGGATATGTACATAAACTAGAAAATATTTAGATTTTTAAAAGCTTCAATGGCATATTGCTATGTGGGATAACATTCCACTTTACATATAGTCTATACAAATTAGTATGGTTATAGTGACTTGTTTAAAGTTGCTATAGGGACTTATTTAATAGGCACTGCTTAAAAGCCAGTCTCTTTATTAACAGTGTAGAATGGCCTTCCTCCTCAGGAAAAAATAAAAATATCAAAGCTTTTAGAATAATTGGCACAAAGAGGCAAACACTTTTAACTTCATAATAGATATGGAGGGCTATAATTTTTACACCCTTCATGGGAAGAATGTTCACCACCTCCAGGAACAAATAACAAGGTTGATTGGCCTATGGTTGAAGATCTGCTTTATACAAAGAGATTCAATTATTATTACTAAACTGTAGTTATGAACTACATTGTTTCCTGTTCCAGATGTGCCAGGACTTTGTCTCATTTTTTTATTTGATTTGATATGGAGAATTGGCTCAAGGCATTTTGCTGTGGTGTGGCAGCTAATGCCTCCCCCACACACTCACCCAAGTCAAGGTGCATCATACCTAAGCTGATGTCACACTGCAGATTTAATGCATTTTGACACCACTTCAATGGTCATGGCTCCAACCTATGGAATGCTGGAATTTGTAATTTGTTGTGGCACCAGACCTCTCTGAGAGAAAAGGCTAAATATTCCACAAAACTAAAAATCCCAGCATTCCATACCATTGAGCCATGGCAGTTAAAATGGTGTGAAGCTGCATTACTTCTGCAGCATAGATGCATCTTAAGTTATTCTTGGTACATGAATCAGACCATTCTACAACTAAATGGTGAAAAATACAATAATGCCCAATTATATATAATTTACTGCTCTTTTCATGTAATGGATGTGGGTGGATCCAATATCAGGAGAGCAGTGATCACTCTGGGCCATTATCTGAGCTTTAAAGGAGCTAATCAAGGTACTAAATTATCTGGGGAACAGGGTTAGTACATTGGACAATGACTTTAAAGTTTGGACTAAAAGCCAGAGATGATTTGCCAGTCTACTGACACTGGAGCCACCAGCCTTCACTGCTCTCAATAAAACCTAGACATATTCTTTGAAGAAGCCTAATGGTATGGATTCATCTCATAAGAATATTATGGCATCTTGGAGTCCTGGCAAAGGAAACAGTTGTGATGAGTGCTGGTGCTTGGACATTTACCACTCTACCACTATCAGCAATAAACCACTGCTTTTGTTGGTTTTTCTTCACTTCTCCACAGAGAAGAGAGCATTTTCAGCAGTACGTCTTGATACTGAGCTGTGAACATGTTTTCTTTTTCCCCTAAAACACTGAAATCTCAGTGGCTAGAAAAGCTAACATCTGGGAACTCTTTGCTTCCACTACAGAAATCAATATGATACTTAGAAAAGATCACTCAATAACATATACACATATTTTCCTGAAGATTTAATACCAGACTTACTAAATTGGCCAAGAGTAGTAATTTTACTCCAAGATGCATCTCGGGGGAAACAGGCAGATTAGACATCAATGGGAAGTGTATGATGAAGTGTAGTGCCCTCCAAATGTTGGCTTTTGTGCCAGAATCCAGGCAACACCTCCAGCATGCACAAGTACACACACTTGGGGCACACCACTTAATGCTCATTTAGCATCAGCTTCTCCTTGGCTTTTCTGATTTTCAGAAGCAGTTTATCTGGGGGAATGGTGGGGGTTCAAGATGCTTTCTGAAGATGTGTATGTGTGTGTTGAAATTTCGCTGTCTATTTTGTTCTTTCCTTTGCATTTTGTCCTTGTTTTGCCCATTTTTTTAAAAAAAGGATCAAATATTTATCCTACCATGAAAGCCCTGCTGCAGAAAGGTCAGCAAAATAAAATCAGATGGTTGCTCAGAAAGAAAGAAAGAAAAACCCACCAGTACATTCAGGAAATAAAATTACAATCAGTGTCAAAGACACTGAGATAACAAGAGTCTAGGAGAATGAAAAAGCTCGATTCTGGATAGAAAAAGAGAGAGAGAGAGAGAGCAATGGATGGATTAGGTGAAGTTTCCTTAAAAAATGGGTGGGGGTGGGGGTGAGTCAAAACTGATAAGGCCCTCTCTTTCATAACCATCCTTTAGACAGCTCTTCCATACTGCAGAAATAAAGCAGTTTGACACCACTTTGACTATCATGGCTTCATCCCGTGGAATCCTGGAAGGTTTAGTTTGGTGAGGTATTCAGTCTGGTCTGTCAAAGAGGCCTTTTGTCTCAAAACCCTACAGATCCCAGGATTCTGTAGAAAAGAGTCATGGAAATTAAAGTGATGTCAAACTGCTTTATTTTTGCAGTATGGACATACCCTCCATCAAAATATGCCATCACCATCTGTCTCACTTTTCCACAACTCCTACTATTTCTCTTAATATTTACTCTGTTGCTGTTGTTGCTGTTGTTAACTACCTTCAAGTTGGCCTTGACTCATGGCAACCCTGTGAATGAGAACTCTCCAAGCCCCTCTATCCGCCACTGCTCTGCTTAGGTCTTGTAGATTCAGACCTGACAGAGGCCATCCATCTGCCATACAGTTTTCCTCTATTTCTACTGCCTTCTACCTTTAGAATTCAGTGGCATCATGTGCTGTGGGGTGCTGAGGCCTGCCATGTCTCTCTACTGTTCACCACTTGTGACTTCGTCACCAGCCCAAATCCCTTCCCAACAGAGAAAGCCATGCTATGAGGTGTACTCTGGCTCCTCCATTGCAGTGGGAGGAGGACCCCCACCAGGGTGTCACCCCTCCTGTGGAGTGTCACCTGGTGCGGCATGAAACCCCTGCACCTGCCCAGTGATGACATTGCCAGTATTATTGTCATTTCTAGTGAGTCATGCCTTTTCATGATGTGTCTGAAGTATGACAGCCTCAGTTTTGTCATCTTGGCTTCCAGGGGATCTTCAGACATGATCTGTTCAAGGACTCATTTGTTTGTTTTTTTAGCTGTCCATGTTATCCTAAGCACTCTTCTCCAGCATTGCATCTTAAATGAGCTTATTTTCTTTTTATCTGCTTTTTTCACTGTCCAGTTCTCTCATCCATACTTAGTGATGGGGAATACTATGGGTTGGGCAATTTATACAAAAGGGCTGGCCTGGGGGTGGAGTCAGGCCATGGTGACCTCACACCAGCTTCCCTGACTCTGCCCCAATGCCGCTGTCACACCCTGCATCCCACTGCACGGCGGGCAGTGACAAGGTGCTCCCTTGGTGCAGTGTTCAGTGTTCAGACATGATGTCAAAGGAGAGCAGAAAAGCCACTTTCACTGTGGCCCTGATCTGGAAAGGAAAGGGGTGACAGGATGCCACTTCTTAGAGGCTCTCTGTAAAGCCCCTAAGTTGCATATCTTTCCACTTTAAGATCTTGTCTTGTTCTTTCATAACTGCTCATCCCATTCCCAGTATTCTTCTGATTTCTGATTGCTGTTTGATCCAGGGTATGGGATCCAGAGTATGGGAAATCTTTAATAATTTCAATTCCCTTTTTACATAGGTTGATTTTATGTAAATTCTCTGTAGTCATTATTTTTGTTTTCTTTATGCTGTTTTCCTTTCACCAGTAAGCATGCCTTTGCACTTTCTTCTTTATCTTTCCTAAATTATTGTCCCAAATCTATGTTTTCTGATAGTACTATGGTGTCATCTGCATATCTTAGATTATTGATGTTCCTTCCTCCACTCCTTCTGAGTCTAATATGCTCTTTGTATGATATTTTCTACATAAAAGCTGCATACAGAGTCTGCATGCAATATTTACCCTACTTTCCTGCAAATTCTACCTATTGGTTCTGAGTTCTACCCTGTGGAGCAATAAAAAAAGAGTCTCCTATGACTTCTGCATGACCACTGTTTCATCATTTCAAAATTACTGTTCTGTGTCCTCTTAATCATCTCTACTTCAGCCTAAATAAACACTGGAGAAGAGAAGAGAGGAAAACATAACAGCCTTAAGGGAAGCCACATAGATTAGAAAAATAATTGAAAGTACCTCTTCCTCTCTTCTTAGTGTCCATGAAGAGTGACTTTGGCAGAGCATTTGTAGAGATGATTGGTTTCTGATCTGAGTCCAACCATGTGATTCTTTCACCCATAGATTCAACTGGACTTGATGGTCATAAGGAAAGTTTGAAAAAGTTATGTTTAGGAATTCTGTGAGATGTAGTCAGAAAGAACTTGGCCAAGCTTGCTTTTAAGTACACTTCCATCGATTTCTGATTTCTTGATGAATCTAAATCTAAATCCCATTACTAGTATCAACTAGGATAGACCTATTGAGTTAATTCACCAGAATTTATGTATATCCACTTTCTTGAATGGTCCTATTCTACTCTGGGCTAACAATTGGATTTAGATCATGAACAAAACATGACCTGATGGGATAACCTCCACCAGCTATAACAATCTCCACGCATGCCTGAGCTGTTGGAGTTGTTTTAACATGTTAACATGTTTTAATATAAAATATCTTTAATACTTTTTTAAGGGGTGGGGTGGAGGTTCTGGGATTCTTAGGTTTTATGCAATGTTGCAATATATTTGTTGGATTTTAATGTTGTAAGCTGCCCCAATTGCTTGGCAGAGGGGCGGGGTATAAATAAAATTATTATTATTATTATTATTATTATTATTATTATTATTATTATTATTATTATTATTATTATTATTATTATTATTATTAATTACAGAAATGCACACTTATCATTCCTGTATCCACCATTCATTCAGAAGGTCTATTTGGTATTTATCAGGGCTTGGGAACTCTTTTGAACTCACACTGGTCATATTTCCCTTGAGGACCAAACCAACAGGATGGGCAATGTTGACTCTTCCCCTCCATTTTCCCACACTTTCACATCGTTGGATTTTTCCCCCATGGCCCCTGCAGTGTTTCCATTCAGAAGGAAGCATAGGGTTACATAGTAGGCTGATAAAACAGGCTGTCAGACAGTCTGTCAAAAATTTGTCAGCCCCCATGAGATTACTCCTCTCCAGCATGAGGACTTTGTATTTCATCCAGGTTTCTTCAGTTTGTGTAAAAATGTCTTAGCACAAAATTGCTGTTATCTCCCTTCATGAAGCAGAGCACACCCAGGACAGCAACCACAGGATTGGCTGATCGATGGAACAGATGCAAAAAACTCATATGATACTTCTGTTTATTTTATTTTATTTTTTAAATATCCATGCAACAGTTCTTACAGTTGGCTAGGCAATTTTCATGTTTTTAACAGTTTTGCAAAAATGGTTCTTGCAAATACAAAAATAGAGGTGAGAAGAAAAAGTTTGAAGTTCCTCACTCTTACACATGAGAACAAGAAAAGTGAGGATTTATATCCATACTCTGAATGGTGAATATTCCTTCATGAACTCCTTACTATCCAACTGCAAGATAACAAAACATCAGAGATCAGAGAGAACATAAAGACTGAGGTCCTACATTGTTTCATAGTAGTGTAACTATCTGCTGGCAGAGTTTTACTATGTAGTATAATAATAATAATAATAATAATAATAATAATAATAATA
>CM034701.1:380068694-380082894 GCA_020142125.1 Phrynosoma platyrhinos
CCACGCAGTGGGGCGGGTTATAAATAAAAATTATTATTATTATTATTAGTATCCTTTTCTTGCAACTGACTATGCATCTACCAGTGTGTCTTCTTCTTATCCTGTTGTTCAGTGGGGAACACAAAGTGGATGCTTTTGCATTCCCAGTGAATAATGTGTCATGTTAAAGGCACTGATGAATAGTTACATACCATCCAAGAAAACACAATTATCTGTCTGAAATCCTCTTGGTTAATCACAGCTAGACTAGATCCCACTGAATCAATTGTTGACTCAGTGATTCAATGGTTGAATTGAAATCGATGCACTTGGAAAAGCCAACTGATTCAATAGTTAGACTCTAGTGAAGACTAACTATAGAATCTAGGTACATGAGAAAATATACTTAATTTCATTTTGCAATTCAGGTAGTTTCACAGGTTACACTTATATAACTCTGACTATGCAAGCATAAACTGTATATGACCATGTCACAATGACCAAAAAATCCAAACACATTTGTAAATGAACACATAAAATGTACTTATAATATGCATTTTCCCCATTGACTAAATTTTCTTGGCATTTTTAAAAACTGCACATTTTATCCACATTTTGGCAGAACATTCTCATATGTATTATGGACTAAGCTATTTCTACATCACTATTTCACATCACCTACAATTCTAATTAAAAGTAGTATTTTTTATCAAAGAGGACTAACACTCTAAGAGTTTTGATGGCATTAATGATGATCAATCAAAAATCAATTGCCTAATAGTGTCAGTATTTTGACTTGGTAGTGTTACTCATCACTTCAATAAGTCAATGAGGGAGTCATTTGGGTTTGGGTGCATTTGAGCCACTTTTGTTCTTTTAGTGTTGTAAAAAATAAGTTACAAGAAACATGTCACTTATCATAAAAGTTTTAAAAGCTTATATTTCCTTTTTCTTAGAGTAATGTTAACAATAATACTAGCTTTAAAAATTGTCTTTCAATGCTGTATTTAATCATTGGAGTTCCCAAAAATTAAGCCCAATGTTCCTCCAAATGGGGCAAATGTGTCAGGAGTTTACAAAATCTGTTGCTGTAGTTCTGAGTCTTTTTAAATATATCTAAATGATTTTTGGTTGTCCTGTTATCATTTTCTGGTAATTCCTGGCATGAGCTACAAAATTTTTATATTTGATTTCTTTTAATTCCAAGATATATTAGAACAAAAAAAAAAAATCTCCTCCTTCTCCTTTTTATTTTGTAGATTTTTTGAAGTTATAGTGCATTAGTAGAATGGTATTTTTGCCATGTAATACTATCATTCCAAGAAAAAGTTAAAAAAAAAAGAAAGGAAGGGAAAGTTTGCCCTTCAAAGAAGGATAACCTTAGCAAACCATGTCCTTGGTTTTAGAAATAACTCTTTGGAGGAGTGTTAGAATGCATCTACATTGTAGAAATAATGCAGCTTGACACCACTTTAATTGCCATGGCTCCATCCAATAGAATCCTAGGATTTGTAGTTTTGTGAGGCACCAGCCTCATTGGCAAGAAGGCTAAAGACCTTTTAAAACTATAGATTCCAGGATTCAATATGATGGAACTACAGCATTTAAAGTGGTTTTAAGTACATTATTTCTATAATGTAGATGCCTAAGGCAGATCCAAGAAAGTCTACAAATAGCTCCCCCAGAAGAATGGAAGAAGTTGATGTGGAGGCAATAACAATTTGCAAAATCTAACAAAACTCAGAGAAATGTGTTGTGAGAACTCATGTAACTACAGAAGATTCATCAGCTGAAGTGCTGTACCATACAGCTGTGTTCCTCTCTCATAACAACTGCACCTCCTGATGAGGGAAGAACATCCAAAACCAACAACAGGGGTGCCAATATCACTCAACACACTGAACAACATAACCACATCCATCAATCAAACAAATGGTGAACCTCAAATGCTTCTACCAGATGTCCTTGCCTTCTTTAGCCATATGCAACTAAACCATCTTATACTTAGGACCCCTTGTGATAGACAAATATCAACATAATACTTAATCCTGCCAGCAAAATACATCCCAGGAAATTTTACTTCAGGGTAACCTATTTCACATTGTTCTCATTGGTCAAGAATAATGAAATTAAGCCAACTCCAAATGTTTCAGAACTGCAAACAGATTGGCTCATTTGCTTCTGCACTGTCAATGTGCTGACACTATTATATACAACTTAATTAGCACACTCAAAGTAAAATTCAATAGCATCCCTTTTCACAGCAGCTGCCATCAAAACAATTGCCTAATTCAGTTTGAAGCATCTGAAATAGAAGCAATCAGACATGGAGGTGGGGAACTGGGCAGAGGATATGGTGGGAGATGGGATGGCATCCTTTTGATGAAGGGTTGGGCTCTGGAACTTCTTCTATGGGGCATGGGACTGCGAAGTGCAGAAAGGGCTTACCCTTGAGCCTGACCTGAGGAGGGGGAGTCTAATCTCTTTTATAAATCTTGGGATTTGGGGGTGAGTGTGCCTTCCAGTAAATGACTATCAGAGTAGCAAACCAATAGCTTGTGGATTGCCCTATGGCAATCCAAGGGATTGGATTTCATCCCAGGGAAGGCTTGGGAGGCAGTCCCAGGTTGACACCTGAGACTCAGCTGTCTCTGTGTCAGGTTGCTCCCCCTACCACATCCCCAGGTCCAATCACTTAAACAGGGTATAGATCAATAAAGTGGCTCTTGTTTAACCTATTTGCTTGTGTCTGGTTTCATTATTTCATGTTTGCTCATCAGAGATGCTACACATCATTAGAGAGCTTTTTATTTTATTTTATCATTTTGTTTTATTTTATTGAAAAAGAAACTGCTAATAATATTTTCATTTCTTGACAACTGGTGAAATTTGAAGAGACAGTTGCTTCTTTGTAAGAAGGTTCATTCAAGCACACATTTTTAAATGCAGAGTCCATTTAAAATTTTAAAAAGTCAGGTTTAAGTGGAAATTGGACAAAATGATTATGAATGAAAGTTTGTGAAATTGACATGAATCAGAAACAAATTGGTCTGTCCATTCCTAACTAAAAGTTGCAATCCTCATAGTCCACACTTGAACTTATAAATGGTTGTGAATATGGAACTGAAAATAAGAAGGGATTGGTGAGAAGAGAAATTGATTCTTATTTTTAAGAACATCTCAAATTGCTCTGAATTAAGCCCAAGATGTATCTGAGGTTCTGATTTGGCTTATCATTTGCTGAAAAAGAGCAAATACTAAGGACCATGCAATGAAACCCACAAGAGAAAAAGGAGAGACATCTCATGGTCTTAAAAAGTCCAATGTGTTTCAGCCTGTAGATATTCCTAAGACCTTCTTCATGAGTCTATAGTTTAAAAATCATAAGAGGACATCCAGAATGACTTCTCTATAGACCCAAGACTTCTTTGAGGTACAGACTTGGCTCATAATTTGCTCACCCATTTGTAGTCCTTGCCTTCATCAACTAGTTCTCCCATGGGCACAGTGAAGATACTTAGAGCACTAGAAATACATTCCAACCCAAATAAAACAAACTGTCACCCCTTGTTTTTAGGAATGAGATAGTCAGAAGGACTTTTCCAAGATCCATTCTATTTTCCAGCTGTTTCCAGAGCTGAAACAGTTTTACCTGAGGTAATCAAATTAAATCAGTCCCAGTTAAAAGTATATAGACTTTCTATTTTTGGTACTCGTTTGGTCATATTCATAAGCACTGGGTGAGGATTGTAGTTCAATTTCAGTTTCTTTTCAAATTGCAATACTATGAAATAAATTCATATTAAGTTAGTAGAAGTATAAATATAATGTACACAGCTTGCATACTAAACAGTTCATGTTTGCTTGTCTGTGTGAACTGTTGTAGCTGCAATAGGAGAACCAGGAAGAACAGCCTATAAACTGAGAACTTCAATCAAGGTACAACAATTTTTTTCTTCTTAAATTTGGACTAAATTTGCATGTTTTACCTCTACATCTACCAAAATATTCCTGATGCAAACACATGGAGACTTCTTGAGTAATCCATTGTTCTCTGCCACAAAGACGCCTGTGGCCTCACTGGAATGGAGACATATTGGATTGAAAAAGAGGGGCCCCTGTTGAGACGCAAAGAGATTTTAAATTTCCTAGACTTTGCAAATCTCCCTATAGCCACAGGGCCAGAAGGAGGAGGAGCCTGCCTACAAAAGATATCCTCCCCACCATATACCATCTTAATTTAAGACTGAAACAACATGTAGGCATCTGGCTAACATCTCCAATTGTTTTTCTCCTGTTTGGTTTGCAACATCTTGCCTGATGAAGATGCCCATGGAGCTTTGAAAGCTTGCAACAAGTATATTGTGTATTTTGGTTGGCCAATAAAGGTATCACTGATGGATATTTGTTTGAATTTGCTAAATGGCCAACACAGCTACCCCTGAATATTAGGGGAATAATCCAGGCCAAATGAAGTACTGGACATCAAAGGGAAAAGGGCTTTCTCCCTCTCGCCACTAGACAGCTCCTTTTGAGATGGCTACAGTATCGCTGTCCATTTATGTTAGATGTTTAATGTTCTATTGTATATGAGATTTTAATCTGTATAATGATTTAATATATTTTTAAAGGGGGTATTTGTTGTTGATTGTATGGGGTTATTTTTTAATTGTAAACCATCTTGACAGCCTTGGCTAAAGGTGGGGTATAAATAAAGTTTTTATTATTATTATTATTATTATTATTATTATTATTATTATTATTATTAAAATAATGGAATGTGAAATTGCCTCACTGGAGCTATTTGTTGCTGTTGTACATGGTTTATCTTTTTAGTGCCATTTTCATGTATCTACTGTTTGGACTGTGACATTGAAATCATCTCTGAATAGACAACATTAGCCACAGCTTTGAACCCAAAGCCTTTCCCCTTTATTGTTAACAAGAGATTTCTTCTCCTTGTGGAGTAGTCAGTTCAGCTGAAATAGTCAGGATTAATCACACTGATTAGATTTCAAAATTCATTTGCTTAGGGGGATGTCACAACACTGAACAAAGGTTCTTTTTTAAAGATCAAATTTGGTGCAGTTGATATTTTCTGCCTATGTCATGGCTTATCCCACACCCTGTTTCCTTTGTGTCTCTTTCATGAAATATATATGTGAGACTCCAAGTGTATGAACAGGCACAGTAATTCCTAATATAGAATGGAGATTTTCACTGATCCTTGTTTATCTGAGCTGAGAGATAAGCAAACTCAGTTCCTTGGGAGTTTCTGAATGATTAAAATGGGTCTACCTTTTTCTATTAGGTCCCATCTCCTACCAGCACCAACCTACTTCTGATTGTAGTGTTTGATACACATCCTTCTATGTAGCAATCAGAGTTTGGGAAAGTTAGTTTTTCAAACTAGTGTTCCTAGAACACTAATTCCCAGTTGCCATGCTAGATGAGGAATTATGAAAACTGTTCCAAAAACATATGATTTTGATGTTCTTGTAATGAATGAAAGGACTAGGCTTTTGTACAGAAATGTAAGTATCAAATGGCATGTTTCAGACATGTAGCATGTAGCAACCTGCTTTTGTGAACATAATCCTTTAACAGAGAAGTATATAATGGAATGGCAAGAGCCAGTGTGGTATAGTAGTTTGAGCACTGCACTACAATTCTGGAAATCAGGGTTTGATTTCCACTTGACCATAGAAACCCACTGGGTGACCTTGGGAAAGTCTCACACTCTCAGTCCTAGAAAATCCCATGATGGATTCAACCTTGGGTCGCCATAAGTCAGGAACGACTTGAAGGCACACAAGAGCAAGAAGAATGGAATGGTAGGCATGAAAAAACTCTTTAAGATCCTTAAATGTAAATACATATTAAATACCAAAGCCAAAATCATCCAAGCTATATTTGTGGTGATGAAAGCTGGGCAGGGAGAAAGGTGACAAGACAAAAAATTGATATGTGTTGCTACAGAAAAGTTACCATGGACTGCTAAAAAGATAAACAAATGAATCTTAGATCAAATCAAGCTTGAAGTCTCATCAGAAATGATTAAATGAATATTAAATTATGATTAAACTGAAGCTGCTGTACTTTGGAAATACCAGATTTGGACATATCACGAGACAGTGTGACTCACTAGAAAAGATTATAATTCTTGGCAAAGTGGAAGGCAGTAGGAAAAGAGACCACATTGCAGATGGATTGAGACAATTAAGGAAGCCATGACTGAATTTGTAAGACGTGAGCAAGGGTGTTGTTAACAGGGTTACTGAAGGTCTCTCATTCATAAGGGCCACCATAAGTGTAAATAACACTAAGAGTAAATAACAACTATGATAAATGTAATAGAAGTGATTGTAAAATTTCTTCCTTAGCCAACTCTTCTAGACTTAAGATCTGCCCGCAGCATCAGAATGATTCTGAAAATGCACAAATCTAACATTGCAAATTTCAGGACAAGAATGATGGAGATGAGGAAGTGATTTTACCATTTGTCAACAGCACTTAGAGCTCACATTTAGATTTATAATTTAGTGTCCGGAATTTCTGACATTTGTTTATTTCCAAAACACATTACAACAACAAAAACATTTAACATTTGTCAAGGTTTTGCCATTCACTGAAAAATATACACAAAAAAATTTGGTTCTTCAGCCTGGTTCTTACTTATTTGATACTATTTAATACTATTTGTATAATAATAAAATCAAAAGATTAAAAAGACATATATGCCTTTGCATGCCATGTTATAACACAGTGACTCAGAAGTTCCAGTACCAACTGTGTGGGTGAAACCAATCAGAACTCCAGTATGTCTCTGATTATGATAACATTCATAACCTTTGATAAGAATGATAATGCAAAAAAGTGATTAAGGAGCACATAAGCCTTTGAGTGTAATCACTTCTCCCCATGAGTTAATTCAAGATCTTAAAGACTGATAGGTTTTATAGTAATATTACTTATCATTTCTATTCCATTTTATGAATTTTATCATACTCAAATGTGATGAATATTTATTCCTAGTCTCTCTTATTTTTTTAAGAAAAATGTTGAACATGTTTTATTTCAGGATAAGGATCATCCTATGTTAATAGTACATATTTAAATTTATTCTGTGTTCTGCCCCTTGGGTTCTGCAGTTTTGCTGTCATGTTTCTATGGTCTGTGTTAACTATATTTTCCTTCTGAGCATCTGACTTTCTGGAGACTTTCTGGAAAAATGAACTATGAATTAGCCCATGATAAAATGTTTCCTTTGTCCCAGTTGAAAATATATATATTTAAAAATTCCAGAAAGAAAACATTAATTTTGCCATTTTATATAAGGGACACCATTTTACTACACTATTGTATATTATGGGACTTGAGCATCCACAGATTTTGGTATCCAGTAGGTTCTGGAACCAAACCCCACTGGATAGCAAGGGCCCATGGTACAGCCATATCCTATGGTTCTTCATAGGTGAAAAAGCTAAATTGGACCCAGAAGGTGTAGAAAAGTATAAGTGAATTGATAACTTCATTCACAGAGGTGTTTTCAGTCAAGTCCAAATATTCTTGGATGAAACTGACTTGGCCTGACCAATGTCAGTCAGGTTTCAGGTTTTAGGAATCAGATTTATTTGGTTACCCTGTGAGATGACATCTGTCAAGAGAAGAATGTCACCAAGGTGACTGTCTTGAACATCTCATATGCTTTTGGCACCACACCCTCCACATAGAGATGTAGTCTATTGAATCAGCCACCTTGAATCCCATCCTAGGCGAAAGGTGGGATATAAATTAAATAAATACATTAAATAAATAAAATTATTGGGAGCATGTAAAAGATTTTGAATATGGGATATTGGATTTTCAAGCTGTATTTTGAAAGCTGCATCATCTTCTCACTTTCACATTCAGCTGGTGGTGGTAGGGAATGATGAGAGAATGATAAATCCTTATCATATGATTTTCATTTGGGAGGATGAAAGGCTTTTCTACTGATAGGGAGTGTAATTCAGAACGAGGACAAATATGAATACTCTGGCACCTTACAGTGTGTTTGTGGAAGATTTCTTGCTACCTGAAGAATTTCATTTCTGTTTAGAAAGCCTGAGACAGATTGTTAGCAAGAGCATTGGATGTTTTGCTGTTCATCTTCCAGTCAGACAAAAGACATTTTTTCTCACTGTAAATGGTAAATTGTCTCTCACCTGCAGTTTAAGTTCTAGGAGCTGCCATGTGTTAGATGTACTGCTTGCTGGTATCCTAGTGCTTTTTTGAAGAGGATGTGATATATATGGCATCTACCATAGAGAGACACACAAAACCCTGATGCTGTTAGGAGCACCCTGGAGTGGAACAATGGGGCTTTTGCAGCCCCTTTATGGTAAGCTATACAAATCTGAGGGGAGCAGGTTGGAATCATTGAAGAGAGAGGCCTGAATCAATTGCACTAGGACCCCAGATTCCACAGATAATTTATGCTCTGAACAACTAGTTCCTCAATAAAAGTAGTTGGCCAGTTTTGCCGAATGAGAAATATTTAAACAGGTAGAGCTATGCATGTGATGCCATTGTGCATAGATGTGCATTACACAATTGTTTAGGAGACATAATGTTCACCACTCATGGATGCATATTTTTGTTATAAATATTTTTATTCATCACTAATAATCAATATAGAGTATGACAAAATAACAATCAATATGATCAGTAATAAAATAATAAACATTCACTTTGTATCATACATCATTATTCCAACTTATACAATTTAACATAAAAGTTACTTCACCAAGATCCTATATGTACATACTAGTATTTCCTATCTTGATTTTGTTGAATGTTACATTTAATTTTATCTTCACAATATTCTTCAGTATGCCCCTACCTTACCAAAAATCAATTGTTTGTTCTATCTCTATTCCTGAATAGTCTCCAGCTTCATCCAAATAAAAGTTTAACATAACTTTCATAGACCTCTTTAATACTCATAATTTCAGCCTTTACCTCAAATTCATCTATTCAGGTCTGAAGACATTTCCTTATCCAGTATGTAGAGAGATCTTGTAGCATCTTTGAGACTAACTGAAAGAAAGAAATTGGCAGCATGAGCTTTCGTAGACTTTAGTCTACTTCCTCAGATGCATTTGGTGAAGTGGAAGCCAGGCACAGAAACATATTATATACCATTGGTATGTGAGGATGTCAATTCAAATTAGAAATCCTTTGTGTATGGGAATGAAGTTGCAGGTCCAGTTTTAACAATGGTCGTTAGTGCACAAAGGCATAGGAAACTGGTCTTTGTGAATGGAGATGAACTGGCAGACCCATTTTTGCAATGGAACTAGCCCGTGATAAGGTGAATAAATTAATGTCAGGCACTCTAGAGGAAGGTAGACACAGTGGTGGGTGCAGAGGAAGAGGGAGAAGAAGGAAGAGGACCATGTGGTGGTGGAGGCAGAGGAAGGGGAGGAAGAGAAGGAGTGCAGATGTGGCAGTGGAGGCAAGAGAAAGAGGAGGTAGAAGGAAGAGAAAGAGCAGCAGGGTTGGGGGGGAGAGGAGGATGAGGAAGAGGAGGAAGAGCAGAGGTGGTGGGACGCTCTGAATGGGATTGACTTTGAGTTTCCATTGGTGGCTTCTGCAAAATAAATAAATAAATAAAATCGGTTATTATGAAAAGAACTACTTGAATCCCCATTTCCCCAAAGCCTGAGTTAAGGGGGATTTTCACTCAGGGCCCCAAATTCAGGTCAGGAAAACCTGGCACAAGTGTGAATGACCCCAATTTAAACTAGATTGCAAACCAATTCAAAACATAGTGTGAATGACCCCAGAGTGTAATATTTAGGAAATATAATTCTGCATTCATTAGAAAGTTCATTTCCAATTTCTGAATAATCAACATATGTATTTTGGATTAGAACAATGTAGCTTAAGGACAGCTCCACCATATAGGAAAAAAATAACCTATAGTTTTTTGGCATTTCCAACACATTATCTCCTATCTTAAACATTTCTTCTACTTTTTTTAGGAATTAAATACCACTGATGTAACATCATAAGATAATTTTCTTTTATATATTGGCACAGTGTAAATTTTTGCCTTCAAAAATTTCCACAAATTCTCCTAGTGGCCTAGATCTACCATGTGACCAATATTTTTAGCCATTAAATCATGATGTCATTAACTATTTCTTCTCCCAATTCTTGCTTAAGGATGATATAAAATTTGGCTGTTTGTGTCTACAGTTTCCTGAAAGTACTTTCTCCATCTCTTTTTCATCTCTATTGAAATCTTACAGATTCTGATCCATTTTGAATCTCTTGGATAGTTGTTCAAAGAGAAACCAATTGCAGATAAGGTTTGTGATAATGTATTTATAACAAATAGATTCTTGTGTTTTATCCGATTATTTCATGGATGCACATTTTGTAGTGCATTCAGGTGTACATTTGATTTCTTGGACTCTGCATATGGAGATAATGGTTGTTGTCAGCACTGTAGAAATAATTCAGTCTGACACCACTTTAATTGCCATGGCCGAGTACTATGGTAATCTGGGAACTATATTTTGTTGTGACACCAGAGCATTCTCACAGAGAAACTAAGGGCCAGTACAGACTGGCCAAAAAGGTTGGCCTGGGGGTGGAGTTGGGGCATGACGACTGCATGCCAGCCACCCCAATTCTGCCCTCATGTTGTCCTCAGCATTTAGACACGCTGCACCAAAGGAGTGCAGAAGAGCTCTTTTTGGAGTGGCAAAATGATGGATCAGGGCCATGGCATGTGGTTGCCATGGCCCTGATCTGGCGCTCCTAGGGACAGCATGGAGCCACCCCTTAGGGGCCATCTGTACAGCCCCTAAATGTCTCACAAAGCTATAATTCACAGAATTCCATAACAATGAACCATGCTAGTTAAAGTGGTGTCATACTGGATTATTTCTACAGTGTTGATGCAGCCTTAATCTATGCCACTGTAATGTAGGATCCCAACCATATATCTTCCCTATCCCAGTAGCCCATTGGCTATATTTATCTATGTTGGACAGATTATGGCCTTGTCTAGAGCTCCTTGGGATGGCATTGGATGATGCATCTAGACTTCTGCCAGTGAGCAGTGGTGTGATGATAGACGTTGGGACCCCTGCAGGGTCTTCTCACAATGTCTTGGTGCACCATCATTTGCTTGTGGGAGATGGCTGGATCCTTCAGTGCCCTGCTTACAAGTGCAGCAGAACTCTGTCCCTCGGTATGGCTGCCTGGATTTTAAATGTGGGTTTTGGGGGTCAGATCTGAAGGCAGATTGTAACCACAATATCAGGACTATGTGTCTGGAGCAGAATTTTGGCCATGCTTTTAGCCTATTTGTTTATTAGAAGAAAAAGGTCAGAATTTGGTCTAGTTCAATTTTCTTAGAACTTTTGAAAATGTGTAAATTTCTAGATTCATATCATGGAAAGATGGCAATATGGATATGGAAAGTTTTATGAGCATGAAACATTAAAAATGTTTTTTTGACAGAATGGTTGGCTGTTAAGGAAAATATTTTCCTCTCCCCAGCTCCCTCCCCTCTCTCTTTTTCTTTCCTTTTCTTGTTCTTTTCCTCCTTGCAATATTTAGCACACTCAAAATATAGTAGACTTGGCTCAACTTTGATTTCTAGTATGCATGAACTAACTTTTACAATAAGAGACATGTACATGTGAATGCTTTTGGAACTATTACCAAATAAGCCTATTGTCTGGATATATAAAATTTAAATTTGTCTGAAGGGGGAATAAATTTATACACTTGTAATATTTTGCTTCATTTGGAATATTAAGCTTTCACTTTAACAGTAGGTTAAAACAGTTCTGTGCTGACAGATCACCTACAGCAAAAATTAGAAGCTAATTTGGGAATAATATCTCACAAAATATCTCACTGAGTGAGCCCAAATGTATAAACCTAAAACACAATGAGATATTTTGGTGTTTAGTATCACCCACCCACATTCCATTTCACACTTTGGTAAACATTTTCTAATAGATCTGGAGAACATTTATTTTGTTTGTTCTTGAGATCAAAATACTGTCATTTCACACCAAAACATGCTCTATGAAATTGGCAAAATATCCCAAATTGTATCCAGATTTTTATGGGTATTAAAACTCTCCTTAACATTGTGATAACTGTATCCAGTAATGCCCTTGGTTGCAGGAAGAAACAAAATGTGGGAGGAGCAAATGATGGTGTATAGATCTTAAGAATGTAAATTTTCCTAAATTCCATTCATGCAGGCAAGAATGAATAATTTCACAATTTTCTTTTTATGGAAAGGAAGTCATTACAAACTGCAGGATTTTCAACAATTGTTTGCACTTAAGGACTTCATTCTGTACAAAAATGCACTTTGGAGACAGAAAAGGTTCTTCCTCACAGAAACAAGTTTCTGTGGGGTTTTCATGTGCATTTTTCATGCAGGATAAGCCCCAAACAGTGAAAATCCTTATGGTTCTATGACTTTCAACCATTTCCCAAATATATCTCTCCATACCTAACAGGTTTGGAGTTTGATCAGGGCTAGCAAACCAAAGCAGATTCAAGAATATTCATGCTAAAGCACTGTAGTGCAAAAGGAGATTTATTAGTTTTTCATAGATGCAGCAGCTATTTTATGGCAAGAATATACCCACCCTGCTGTATTCAGATTATATGGAGCAGAGGAGTTTCCCAGAAGCAATCAAATCTGGCATGTGTGTGCACAATTCTAGATGAGGCCAAAAGTGTTTTATTTTGTGGAAGGTATATAGAGTATCGAAAGTTAGACAAAGAAATTACCACTGCATATAAACAGGAAAGAAACAGGAAAGCAGAGTGTAGCAGGGCTTTTTTTTTTTATGGAGAAGTTATTATCTCATATCTTATGTCATGAAATGTTATGAAAGGGTAAAAATTTGGTGTTTTATCTCTCTTCTAAAATAAACCTCTGATGCCTCTTTTAGGGCTGCATTACACAGATGCCCACAATATGTTCCTCTGATACAGTACCACATAGAAGTATTCACCTTCTCTTGACTTTTCCACATTTTCATAAAATCATAGGATCCTGGAGTTGGAAGAGACCTCAAGGACTATCAAGTTCCCCCCCCCCCCCCGTCATGAAGGAATACAGAATCAAAACACTCCTTGCAGATGGCCATCCAGCCTGTGTTTATAAACCTCCAAAGAAGGATTCTCCACTACTCTTTGAGGCAGCCTATTACACTGTCAAACAGCTCTTACTGTCAGGAAGTTCTTCCTAATGTTTAGGTAGAATCTTTTTTTCCTGTAGTTTGAATCCATTGCTCAGTGTCCTAGTTTTTGGAGCAGCAGAAAACAAACTTGCTTCATCCCCAATATGACATACCTTCAAATATTTAGACATGGGTATCATGTCATCTCTTAACCTTTGTTGTGTTACAACCTGAAATTGCAATGGGTTTAGTTGGTATGGTTACCACTTGATGTATATAATATTGTAATCATGCTAAAAACTGGCACTTGTTGGTTGCATAAGTGTTCACCCCTTCATCCATGGCACACATTGACAAGCTCTGGTGTAGGGCTTGAAAGAATATTGATTATTATTATTATTATTATTATTATTATTATTATTATTATTATTAATTTACACAGGAAAGGCTATTTTCTATATAGAATTTTTTTCTGCAGAATAACTGCTTGCAGTGTTCAGTAAGCACTGAAATGCAATTAGTTTTTGAAAACTGCTGTTTTCTCCTCCAAAATTCTCAAATTTCTTTGTTTTGTGGATAGAAAATACTTTGGTTTTTCCTCAAAAAAAATAAAAGTAAGAGAAAATGAAACAGAGATTTTTCCCATCCCTACCAAAAAGACAGTTCATCTACACATATTCCTGAGTATGCACTAAATTTTCAACCATATTCCTTCTTGTTTTTCTGAACTTCTAAATGGTGGCTAGAGAAAAAAGGGTCCACTCAGTGATGGTACCAGTACTGTGGAATGTTCTCTCCAGGGTGCCTTGGAACATATCTTTTTGTTATTTCCATCTCAGACAAACAACTTTTATATTCCTTTTTAATTTAACTAACAGTTGAATATTCAGTCTTTGAAAAAAAATAAGTCAGTAGATGTTGGAGACTGATGGTCTCTCCCTCTTTAGAGGTCTTCAGATTAATAATAATAATAATAATAATAAAATTTATTTATACCCCACCCAGTG
>CM034701.1:380082994-380094972 GCA_020142125.1 Phrynosoma platyrhinos
ATTTAGGGCTTTAAAGGTGATAACCAAAACCTTGTACTGGGTCCGGAAACTAATTAAGGTTGTATGACCATCTTACAGAAGTGCTTTAGTTCTGTATACCTAAGTTTATAGTTTAGTTCTGTATATTTAGACTAGATGGGTCTTGTGCTCCTTTAAAACTTTAATTATCTGATTCTTTTGGTCAGTTCTATAATTCTATGTACTTAAATATTTAGATGATGATGATGAAAAAAGCAATCAAGATATTATAAAATGATAATTATTTTAAGTCTTTTGCCCAGTTGATTTAAACTATGATTTTAAAATTAGGATATTTTAATCTGTGTTGACATGCAGAGGTAGCTGTGTTGGCCATTTAGCAAATTCAAACATTTTTCCCCCTTCTGTTTGGTTTGTGACATCTTGTCTGATGAAGAAGCCAGTGGAGCTTTGAAAGCTTGTAACAAGTATATTGTGCATTTTAGTTGTCCAATAAAGGTATCACTGTTTGGTGGATTTTTGTTATATAATGGTAAGCCTACACTTGCAGCCTCCTGCTTTTCTTTCCTGAGCTCTCTGACAGTTCTTGTAATTAAGCTTGCACAGATCCTTTCTGGCAACTCACCATCTGCAGTGCAAGAAATACAAGCCTTGATGTGATTTTTCCCGCATTTTATGCTCCTCAGCCAAACTCGTTCCTGCAGTCTTTAATTAAGCACATTTTACACCTAGCTATGGTGGAGCAAGTCAAATAACAGAAGGTGAGGAGGAAATGGGAAGCCTTTCTTCAAGGCTAAGACAAATGAGTTGGTAGGCTGTGTGTGTGTGTGTGTGTATCATAACGAGAATGCTTCTCCCCCGATCCAGTGATCAGGGGAGGAGCCTTTTCTGGCCTCTCAGGGGAGAGACCAGCACACTTTTGTGGGCTGTTATGGGCTGGGTGGGGCTCAGCCTATTCCAAGGCCCACCCACCCACCCAGCTCCCACAGTTTCCTGAAGTGCTGGAGCCAGGACTGTTGTGCCTCACTTCAGCTGGGAGCATGGGCTGAAAGGAGAAGGGAGCCTCTGCCATTTGAAGCTGGTCTGTGACCAATTGTCCAAAGAGATCAGCTGGAGTCAGTGCAGTTCTCCTGGCAGTGATGGCAGCGAGGGGATCAGCTGGAGGCTAGTCTGGGCTGGGGAACAGCAGCCAGCTGAGAATTCTGACTGCAGTCCCCCTCCCACACTGTGGGGTCTCTGCTAAACAGCAGTGGGTGAAGAGCTGGCAGCTGGGCACCCGTGGCAGCCAGGAGCAGGCCCAGGGAAATCATCATCAGCTGAAACAGCTAAAGGCCGATGGTGGCAAGACCAATCAGGGTGAAGACAGCTGACTCCTTATGAATCTAAACTCTTTCATGCGGCTGCATTGATTGCATTTTTTGGAACATTGAGAATAAGTGAGCTGGTAGTCACTTCAAAGGTGGATCCATCCAACAAGGCCCTTTTATTGCAGGATGTAGGAGTATCATACCATTCAGTCCTGCTTTTTATCTACTCCTCCAAAACAGATCAGTGGGGGATGGGTAGGGAACTGTAGCTGCTATCTTGCAGTAATAAATATCTTTGGTTAGGGCTTTACATAAATTCTGGCCCTTTATTTTATCATACTAATGGTCTCCTGCTTTCAAAGTTTCAGTTTTGGTCAGTTTCCTCAAGGGCACTAGACCAGTGATGGTGAACCTTTTAGGTACCTACTAAAAGGCCTTCCATGCCGGGTGTTATCCGGTACTAGGGCAGGATTTCCACCCTATGGGAGCAGGACTTCTGCCCTCCAGGAGCAGGACTTCTGGGGTGGGACTTTCCCCCCCTGCCCTCCCAGAGGCAGCTGAAGGCCCGGGAGTGAGGGGAGGAAAAAAAGAAACAGGTGTGTACTTCTTCCTCCTCCTCTCCCCATGCTGTCCCTGGTCTTCAGCTGCCTCCGGAGAGGCAGCTGAATGCCTGGGATGGCTGTGAAGGAGGAGGAACAGGCACACACCTCTTTCTCCTCCTCCCTACCTTCTGCATGTTGAGGAAAATGGTTTCATGTGCCATCTCTGGCAGACATGCCATAAGTTCACCATCATGGCACTAGACTGTTTGGGTCTTCATGGGATCAGGTTTGCCACACAGCAGCTGCACTTGGCATGAGCCACCAGGATATCCAAGGGATTGGTCAATGGAAGTCTCAGGCCTATCAGTCATATTTTCGCCCTTTGACTTATTATTTTTGCTTGATCTGTTTCAGATGTGGGAAGCCTTGTGATGAAACACCGTGTTTGGATCTGCGGACACAACACGGTCTTTTGGGTGGCCCACCAAGCCAAGAGGAGCCATTTTGGAAGCCAGCTGGGGCTGTCAGATTGGACTATCATTGAGAGGAAAAGAAAACATGGCCTACAGTGGTACTGCCTAAGTTGTTTGGTGAATCCCAAGTTCTGCCCTCCCATGTGTTGGTTATACACCTAAGGGGCAATGACTTAGGTTTGCTAAAAGGCAAGGCCCTAGTCATGATATGTGATACATCTGTGAACTGGTCTTTTGTTACGCTGGTGTTCGGTGATGTTGCCATGCCAAGTCTGGAGCTGTGGTGGTGACCCAGGCCTGCTCAGCAGAGCCTGTAGGAGGGCTAACAATGAGATCCAGAAGGTTATGATGGGAGAACTGGGTTTGTACCTACTACACAATGATATTGTGCTGTTAAAGCTAAGCTCTACAGGGCTGATGGCATCTCTCTTTCAGAAGTGGGGAACCAGCTATTTCTTCATGACCTGCAAATAGGGGGTTCAGCCTGTTTACCCAATCTGGTGGGGGATATATGTGGCATAGGTGGGGGGAGATAGAGGTTCAGGTGAACATCTCAGCACCTTCCTAAAGGGTGAAGGTAAGTTTCTGGAACTGACTTTTAGGTCTTGTGACTCAACAGGAGGGGAAAGAGATTTGTCTTGGGGCTGACATGGGATTTAAATCTTCACTTAAGCCTTGTGAATTTAGTGGGGTAGTCTTCTGGATTGCCCATGGTGCTCAAGTATTTTGCCCAGGGGAGGCGGGGGATTTGTTCTAGGAGCAGACGATCCCCCAGTTCTCCCACATGAGGTTCCTCCTCAATGTTTTTGCAGATCTTGAAGAAATGAAGTTAAATAAGTTGAGTTAAATAAAGTTGCCCATTTTATAATCCAATTCTCATTGTCTGAACTCGCTATTGAATGGGTTGGTCAGCAAATCAGTTCATCCATCTGGAACCCCAAAGTCTATTGTCCAAATCAATTTAGAATGCAAAATGAGTATGAATCTGGGAAATGCAGGAGGTGATTAGGACACATAGAAGACTACTATATTTGACATGTTGTTTCTTTGTTTACAGGAATATTTTACTGGTATTCCACATCAGCTAATTAGTTATGTATATATAATTAAGTAACATCTTCTGTCCTGACTCCTCTTCCCCAGCTAATTTAATATTGAGCAACCAGACTGGGTGAATTAGGTCTGTTCAACTGCCAACTGGGGTTCAAAAAAGATGATGTTTCAAATCCTCTGCCACCAGCAAACGAGATTGTGACAATGTCCTGGGAAAGTGGCTGAGTATGCTGATACCACACACACCAAACTAAATAATGAACACCAAAACAAGTGAAGCAGCAAAGATCTGTGCAAATCCACAGTTCCAAAGCAAAAAGTCCAATCCAGAGAGCACAGTCAGAGAGAGAGTAGTTAATGATTTGAGTCCAGGGTTTCAGAGAGCGACACGACATGTAGGCAAAATCTGAAGGTGAAAGAGTCCAGGGAGACAAAGCAATCAGCAATCCAAGGAGCAAGCTTGTAGCAGGAAACAAGGGAGGTCAGGATCAACATGCTTTTGCCAAGAAGCTCAGATAATCTCTGATGCTGAGCTGGACATCCTGCATCTGTTTAAATGTCCAAGCTGCAGGAGCTCAGCTAATCTTGATTGTTTTGGCATTTCTCATAACATCTCCTTGAATGCCAGAGGTCCTTCCTTTCTGCTCAGCACAGACTGAAGTTAGGTACTGTGTCCTCCATGCCTGAAGGCTCTGCTGCTGGGAGGCTTGGCTGCTGAGCTTCCTGAGAGGCCACAGATCTGGTGGAGCTGACAGAGGCACACTAGGGCCAAGGTCAGGGTCCACTGCAGCTCCAGACACAGTTCCCATTTGAGGTTCTGGCTCAGCTGGGCATGACAGACAGTTAGAAGCAGGACTTCTCACAAGTCTTTGTCGTAGCCTTGCTTGATGGCAGGAGGGGATTGGAAATGTCATCTTCCTAGGGCCCCAGTAGGTCAATGAACAGATGTCTCCTGGCTGTTAATGTGAACTGGGGAGTATTTAGATAGTTTTACAAAAACACTGCATAGCCTTACTGAGTACAGAGAAGTTACAGATCCATAATTCTGGGTTACAAATCCATAACTGAAAAACTGACTACTGCCCACCCACCCCCCTCCAAAGTGGATAAGGATGGATAAGGATTCTTTTGAGAAGCTTATTGGACTGGTAAAACTTTTCTTAACTCCCCCTGATGATATGAAAAATGGTACACAAAAGATAAAAGACACATCCATTTTCATTTATAATGCTAGATTTCACATGTAGCATTTCACAAATCCAATAAGTGGGTTGAGAAAAGATTATTTTCCCCTACACAGAGCATAACATATGGGATTTATTGCCCCAAGATATGGGGAGGGTCTCTTCATTAATGACTTTTCACAGGATTGAGCAATTCATAGAGAATTCATCTGTCAGTGACTATTAACCATGATGGTTTGGTTCACTAAACTTCCATGAATATAAGCAGCATTCTTCTCTTTTCATGGAGAGAACAATCAGGGAAAGCTATCATTTTCATATCCTTTTGGTTTGCTTCCTGGGAAAAGCTGTCATTTGTTTATATCTATGCATCTAGATTGTTAAATGCTGAAGTTCTTTTCACTACAAACATTTCATTACAAACATGACAAACATTATAATTTTGAAGGTAAAATTTCCTCACTTGCATTGGCTCATCTCAATAGGTAAGCATGTCCCCAGGATGGAGAAGACCATGTTATTCCTATCTGCTGTATGAGTCTTAAAAATGAGGTATCCTCATATCTGTACTCTCTAGAGTGCACTCAAGGAAGGGATGTCTTTGTTGGCCTGGATGGAATGAGGTGAGAGGGAGGAAGTACGTCATGGTGTAGCATCGCCATGGCATGAGGTCACAAGAGTACATACAGAAAAGGGTATTTATGTTCCTCATTTAGACCTCAGAGTGAGCATCACGTGCTAGTGACAGTGAAACTTACATACACACAGCTACTTGGCATCGCAGTGGAGGGTGGGAAAATTCAGAGCAAATTGTGATTTATTTATTTTTTTAAAAAAACAAACAAACAAAAATCCAACAGCATAATTCTTTGAATGGAAATTTTAACCAACATGAAAATCAAGGCAAAATTGCAGGATTCTACTTAGGTGGAAAAGAAAATTGTGGGGACATATGGTCAATTTTGAATGATTTTAAATGAAAGGTAAATTTGGTAAAAGATGTGTTAGCATTTTGAAGGAACCCGAAAGAAAGGTATGCATGGAACTGCTTTGCTTCTCCACTCAAGAAGTTAGAGTGAAATTTGATTTTGTTGTTGTTGTTGTTGTTTCCTTGGAAAAATTTACTATCTATAATTTATTATCTATAAATCTTTTGTTTTCTTCACTGTTTTGTTTTAGACAAATTGTAATGTCAGCTTCCATTTGCTTTGGACTTCCATTGGAAAGCTTTTCCCCACTCCAACCCCATGGATTTGACTTGTGGCTATAACTTATAAAGCCCTAAATAATTTAGGTCCAGACTATATATTCCAACATAAACCTGGCTGAGTTTACAATCCTTCTGGGAGGGCTTTCTCTCCATCCCATCACCCCCCAGACTCATCTAGAAAGAGTCTTCTTGGTGGCTGCTCCCAAGCTATGAAACACTTTCCAAATGGAGGCTCAGTTTGTCCCTTCTCTCCCTTCTTTCTACCAGGAAGCAAAGACTTTCTTATCTTAACAAGCCTTCATTCTTTAACTGGCTGGGGAAGAAGGTGGCTCAATGAGTGCCCTGTATTTTTTAAAATATGCAGCATATGTTGAATGTTTTTTTTAAAAAAATCAATGTTTTAATTTGGATTTGTTTTTGTTTTTAATCTTGAAATGAATACAGTGGGCCCTTGGTATCTGTTAGGGTTTGGTTCCAGGTACCCCGTGGACACTAAAATCTGTGGATGCTCAAGTCCCATTAAATACAGTAAAATAGTGCCCCTTATATAAAATGGCAAAATCAGGGTTTGCTTTGGGGTTTTTAAAAAATATTTTCAAGCTGTGGATGGTTGAATCCATGGATAAAGAATGACATCAGAGTTCCAAATGTGCTTGAAAATGTGATAAAATTCCTCCAGAATTAAGTGAGATGTGTGAAACTATTGTACAAGCACATCTTCCACAGGTCTTATTTAAAATAGAAGAGTTCCAAGGATTCTTCTTAATACACTTGCATTTTGACAGATGCTTACTTGTGGGTCCAAGAGTTTTTCACATATATTTGGGAATACATACACATCTGGTGAATCTCCCATTCCATCTAAATGTTGTGCCTTTTTCTCAGAGGAAACTAAATGGCTCCTTATCAATGTATGCATTTTGCTGTTTTTGATTAAAGCAATCATTCTAACATTGTGAATATTGCAACAGTAGCACATTGCTTAAATATATGGCTCTATTTTTGTTTAGGAGGAGATTATGTTTGCCCTAATCATTTGTTTAATTTCCCTGAGTGATCCTTTCTGTCCCAGAGCAAGGGGGTGAGGAATAATGCACACAATAAAACATCACAAAAATGCTGTAGTATAGTTAGCTCTTTCAGAGTAGTATGGATAATCCAACTTCAGCCTGAAGTTTCATGCATTTGTCTTGGTTTGCATTTCACAGAATGTAAATACTATACAAATTGTATAGTACAAATACTATAAAACAATAGTCTATATATGAAACTGTGCACCTTTCATAACACTTTTTAACATGTTAACAATGCAATGGAACTGGGCACAGACAGGACATGAAGATGGGGAAGAACTTTGAGGATGATGGGAGAAGTTGTAAAGAGTTTGCACACTGTGGAATGAACTGATATTTGTCTCTCTGGGTCACCACATTCATTCCCTGCCTCTCATAGACAGAAAGAGAGACACACCCATAAGAACACAAAGTGTAAAAAGAATCTTTTCTAAGAGTGATGGGCTAGAGAGCCACTTTGTACCTATTGAAAAATATGAGAAACAGTACTGGATCACACAAACAGAATAATTCAAATTGGCAAGAGAAGCTGAAAAAAACCAGTCCCACACCCACCCATACATACACAGGTTCTAGGATAGAAAATTATATATATATATATATATATATATATATATATATATATATATATATATTCCATCCATCCATCACTTTATTTATATCCCACCTTTCTCCAAGACTGTGACACGAGGTAGCTTACCAAGGCAGAAAATTACAATAAAAGCTTTACTTAGTAATATATGGGGTCTTCTAGCACCTTTGAGAGTAACTGCAAAAAAGTTGTAACATAAACTTTCATAGACTAGGTCTATTTCCTCAATCTTTTTCTATAAGGGTCCGCTGGGGATCTCAGCATTTCTGTAATCCTTGTGCATTTGTCTATGGGGAAGCAACCTTATGCTTCTCTCATCCTGTCTTCATGCTGCAGTAAGTCAAGGGAAGGGTGTATAGTGTGGGTCTGAATGCAGATATTTATGCTATGCTGAGGAGATGTTGCGTTTTCACCAAGGTGTGGATACTTCTGGATGACTATACCGGCAAAACCCTGGTGAGGGAGATAATCCCATCCTGTTAGAATCAATAGGCTAAGAAGAACTTGGTGGGAACCCTTTTTCTCACAGGTTTTTGAGGTGGGACAGCATCTCAGTTTCTTCTGGGGTCCCTTTGCAGCCCAAGATTTCAAGTGTTTGTGAGTTGTTTAATCTGTATATAAAAGGGGTATGGGTGACATTATCTGTTTGGCAGATCTCATTCTTTACAGGTTTAGTAGAATCCAGGAAAATGTCATCCCATTTGGAAAACATGGCTAATATGTGAGTTAGGCTTCTGGATCCATAGTCTACATTAGGGAGATTGGAACCTCTGATCCTCCAGGACCACTGAACTAAAACTAGTTTTGACCAGCATGACTGATACAAAGAATTTATGAGTGCTGAAATATAAAATATCTGCCAGGTTTCCACCCTATTCTAGACTGCAACTTCAAAACCCACAAAGGTCATCACTTTGTTTCAAAGTTCCCCAGTAAAGCAAATCAATGTCCCTTATGAGGACTGCTGCAAATGTGTTTGGCAAAAATGTGGTGAACATAAACAAGCTGCATTCATTTCCATTTTCCATGCACATTTAGGATTATGCTTTCTAAACTTCACCCAACTGTGGATAGAGATCCTGTGCTACACAGGTTTGTTTTTTCTAAAGAGTGCAACTACCATAAGTTTTAAAAACTTATTTCTAGAAATAATTTGAAGAAATTTGCACAAATAGCTGCTTCTTTTGAGGGTATCAATGCTGCCAAGTTTCAGATGAGTAAGTACTAAGATTTTTTGTGCAAGAGCATACTTTCTATTTGGAAAGTATTAAAGAAAATCATCTCTTTTAATTTTTGTGGAATCCTTTTCCAAAATGACAGCCAGCATAAAGATGACCCAATCTGTTTCTTTGTTTGAGGCTGGGTCCACATGTTCAAGAATACTCTGGGAGAAGCCAGGAGTATTCTGGCCCTGGAGCTGTCCCAGCATCCTCCCATTACCTGTGGCCTGTAAGGATGCTTGGCAGCTGTTTGCACATCCTGTCATGTTGGCTGCTATGAGTTGCTCCTTCTCAGGGCAGGAGTGAAGCACCCAGGATCAATCACATATCTGGGCACCTCATTATTCCACCAGTGGCAGCAATGGGTGGCATCAGGTATCCACCAGTGGCAGTAGTAGATGGTACATTAGGCTACAGATTTTCCTAGAAGAACAAAAGGTGAGTTGTTTTAAAAATTTTAAAGGGTGGTATATCTTGGGTCATCTAGACAGTTTACACCAGAACTGGGGATTGGGCACTGTGTCATCCAGATTGTTTGCAATGGGGACAGGGGGAGGAAAGGTTATTTGGCTCATTCAGGAACAAACTAAGTGCAAAGGCTCAGAAGGATAGTACAATTTATGTGGGAGTCCTAATATTTTGGGGGGTGGGGAGACATTCCTCTCCCTCCTCACCCTCATAGCCTGTGGGTGTTTTGTATGAAAATGGTACAGATTAGAAGGGGATTGGGCCCTGTCTCAGCCACATGTCCTCAAACTAAACTGTGTCACAGTTTCAGAAGGTTCAGTTCATGGAAGTTAACATACCTGAGAAACAAAATTCTATTTTATGGATCTCATAGCCCCTACCCCAAAACTCAGTCATTGAAGTGCCCTTCATAAAATATTCCTTATGATTAGGAATTAACTCTGCTAATCCCTCAGGCCCAATGTCTCTGTCTTCCCACCCACTCCCTATACATTTTTACAGAAAAAATAAAACTATTTTTAGTGACAGATTATTTTCTGAAGCCTGAATTAAGTTTTGATTTGGGATTGGCTTGCACTGGAACAGGCAATTTAGCTTTACAGACCTACTTCTGGAGGAGATGGAATTGGCTGTTGAAATCATAACTTGAAAGAAAAATCCCTTTTTGATTTTTAATTTTATGACTGGATGATTTTAATGTGCAATGGTCATCTTAATCCTATCTTTATGTATTTTAACCTAAGTGTTTAGTTTAGTTAGATATTGTATTTTAATCTATGTTGTAATTTAATCTATGTACCCCACTTCAAGTTTGGGAGTGCTTGGGAGAGGTGGGAAAGAAGAAGAAGAAGAAGAAGAAGAAGAAGAAGAAGAAGAAGAAGAAGAAGAAGAAGAAGAAGAGTTGTTGTTGTTGTCCACAACTCCCAGAATGCTAGATTGTTCAATGTGATATAGAGTAACATAGCTACCTGCATTTTTAAAATTATCTGAGCTGTGCAGATTGTCACATTCAGTACTTGCACTTGAAAATTTACCTGTTTAAATATCACTTTTAGCAAAATTTGTTAATAATCATAGGTTTATGTAAAAGTCAGGTAGGGCTGATGATTCTGGTACATAAACAGAAAGGTAGGACTTGGCTAAAAACAAGTATCCCTTAACTAGGTTGAGAAATGAGCTATCCATTACTTAAAATTCCATTAGATATTTATGCTGCACAACTGATACTTTTTTAAAAAATTGAAATATAAGCACAGTTGTTTTCAGTTCTTCTATTTCTTGAAATTGTCTCACAAAATACATGGCTCTTTAGTATAAACACCTAATAGATATAAAAGTAGAATAATGAGGAAGAAAATGATTGTCATACTTAAGCATAAAATAAACATAATGGGAAAAGGCATACAAATGTAATTCATGCTACTCCTAAATAAATCACACATTTCCTGTGTACCATGTTTGCAAATGTCTTTGGATTCCCAGAAACCTGCACACAGCACAAAACTGGATGATTTTAATGGGCAATGCTCATCTTTTAATGTGCAATGCTCATCATGTGGTGCATGAGGAATGTGTGCCTTATTCAAAAAACCAAAAAGCATTGCATCACCAAATTTTAATAACAAAATTATGATGTTCGACTGTGCAATATGCTCCCTCAGACTGTGCTTGAGTTACCTTCTTTGGAGTTTTTAAACAGAGACTGGATGGCTATCTGTTGGGGGTGCTTTGACTGAATATTCCTGCATAGCAGGGAATTGGACTGGATGGCCCATATGGTCTCTTCCAACTCTACAATTCTATGATTCTAAGTTACATGGCAGTAGTAGTAGCAACAAGGTTTTTCCATCCTGTGGGTATCGGGGGGGGGGGGGGGGGGGGGGAAATTGACCCATTCTGAACATTTGGTTTTTAAGGATGAATTCTTCTGCATCAGGATATCTATTAAACAATCTGTTAGTTACATTTGAATAAGTTCGCTCCTTTTTCTGAACTGGAATAAATACCTAAGGAAGACTAAAAAAAACAACGGTCATATGATTACCTAAGAAGGCCATTCCGGTTACACAGTTTTTGTATCTCTATGAATTTGGCTGGCCAATGGCTGATTTCATAATTTGTAAATAATAATAATAATAATAATAATAATAATAATAATAATAATAATAATAATAAAACACTTCTTCACATTCTCCATTTTCAGACACCTCACTAACACACTAACTATACAGTGTTGGTGATATATGTATACAACTCCAGGGTACAGGCACATATGCCCTATTTTTGGAAAAAAGCCAGCATGGCATAGTGGTTTGAGTGTTGGACTATGACACTGGAGACCAGGGTCCAATTTCCACTTTGGCTATGAAACACACTAGCTGGACTTGGGCAAGTCACATGCTTTCAGCATCATGGGGAAGCAATGGCAAACCTCATCTGAACAAATCTTGCCGAGAAAACCCCATGATAGGTTTGCCTTTTGTTGTTGTTAGCTGCCGTTGAGTCAGCTCTGACTCATGGCAACCCTGTGGTTGAGACACCTTCAAGAATCCCTATCTTCCATTGCCTTGCCCAGATCCTGCAAGCCCTTGCCCACAACCCTCCCCATCGAGTCTATCCATCTGGTTTGCAGTCTTCTAACTTTTATCTTTGACCTTCCTTATTAACGTTCCAATTCCTGAATGTTTTCTGCTAATATTATGGTGGCATCCACATATTTTAGATTGTTAATGTAGCTTCCTCCTTTTTCTGATTCTTTTCTCATTATGTAGAGTGATAGGATGCAGCCTTGCCTAATCCCTTTACCTATTGGGAACTGCTCTGTTTTCAAATTCTGTTCTGATGGTGGCCTCTTGTCCTTGATACAGATTCCTTATC
>CM034701.1:380107894-380126629 GCA_020142125.1 Phrynosoma platyrhinos
TTGTTTCATGGCCTGTTGGCTGAAATAAATTTGAATTTGAATTTGAATATTAGAGTCATCATTAGAGTCCAAGTCAACTTGATAGAATTAAAACAAACAGTAGGTCACCAGACATGCACAATAGTAGCTGGAAGGTGCATTGTCTAATTATGAGCCTCCTGGGGTGAAAATACACACAGATTATTCATTAATAATATTTAAATTGTTTTTAATCATTTAATTTCATTTAATTTTTATCTCATTTTTCTCCCAATATGGGACCCACAGTGGATGCCTCTGTTTTCACTTGTAAAGTCCTGAGTGGTATAGAACAACCACCTTCTCTTAGGAGCTCCACTGAAGATATATTATGAAAAGCAGAGAGTTCAGATGAAGCACTTTATGGGAAGTACCAGACTAGAAAGGTCAACTCTACTCAAGTCTGAAAGCAGTGGACAGGCAATTTAGATGTTAGACCGCAAACATTGGGAAGGCTGAATGACAATTTGCCTTGTATTATGAGAAGCTGGCTCTCCTCCAACTGTACAGGGGAAGGACAGCCATTTGCCTGAAAATTCTGCTATTGTTACCACCCACCATGACCATTTCTAGTGCTCCCACAATCTGCTCCGTCATATCAATTTACATTGGTTCTTCAAAGCTTCCCATCCTTGATACAATGAGTACTTATGCTTCATGATCTGATGAGCTGGCATGCTACTGAGCATCCTCAACCTCCCTGCAAGTGAACACACAGGTCAGTGCAAGAGCCCCTGGTCAATTATTGGCTTGAACTTTGAGAGATAAGGCACCCATGGTCTACCCAAAATTACAAGTGCCAAAGTGGATGCATCTGTCCCACCCTCAGGGAGAGTCTATGACTGCTAATGATCCTTTCACTGCCTTACTATGCAAAGCAATTTCTTCATCTGTCTATGCTATGCAAATGATTACAGGGCACTTCATGTAGAGGATAGGCATTTGCATAGAGAGTGTTAATCAACAATCACTCCTTCTTGGAGAAATAGGAGAGCAGATGGCTGCAGAGCTGGGATGAGTGGCTGTCTCTTGCCTCAGCAGCCTGGGTGCACAGTCAATCAAGGAAATTAGTTTATTGTGGCTGTGATTTATCTTGGCTTCAGCTATCATTTCCCAAACAACTCCAGAAAAATTATCATTTTTTAAAAAAAAGAGAGAAAGGAAAGGAAAAGAAAGGGAAGGGAAGGGAAGGGAAGGGAAGAGGACTCTCTCACACATATCTTTCTAGTATGTGATAATACACATTGTTTGCATTAGAATTTTTTTAAAATGCTGCACAGTTCTAGTTTTCTTAGATCCAAAACACACTGCAGAAAAAAATCCAGTTTGAGACCACTTTAACTGCCCTGGCTCAGTGCTAGGGAATCTTGGGAATTGAGAATGGCACTATAGCTCTCTGACAGAGAAGGTTAACGGTCTCATGAAACTACAGTTTCAGATTTCCCTAGTACTGAGCCAGGGAAGTTAAAGCTGTCTCAAACTGGATTATTTATGCAGTTGTTTTGGACCCAAGATGGACAAGAAGCACTAATGCAGACTAGAGTCTAATCTGCACTGCAGAAATAATGCAGCTTGCCATCACTTTAACTGCCATGGCACAATCCTGCTGAATCCTGGGATTTGTAGCTTGTTGTGGCACTAGAGGTCTGTGATAGAGAGGGCTCATTCTCTAAAAACAAAACAAACTACTAATCCCAGAATTCCATAGCGGTGAGCCATGACAGAGAGGTGTCAAACAACATTATTTCTTCAGTGCAGATTAGACCTAGATAGTAGGAAAACAACAATGATATGTTTTAAATTGATTGCATTGCAAGCTGCTCTATGATTTGTTTACAATATAAACAAACAAGCAAACAAACAGTCACATATCCAAAGGTGGAACCAATATGCCACCCCTGCACCAGGGATGCCTAGAGTTTAATGTCTAGCCAAGGCTCACAATGGCTTAAACCTCAAATAAGTTTGCAGTAACAGAGCTTGCCCTTGGAATGTATGAATTGTAGAAATATTAAAGGAGTATCTTTAACCATCTCTCTCTCTCAGATAATAAGAAAATAAGCACAATGTGCTTTATCCTTGGAATTAGATAGCAATGTTCTCTGTATCCCGTTATGTAAAAGATGAAGGGCTGAATTTATTACCTATCACCTATGTGATCTAGCTATTTATCTATGTATCTCTTAATTTTAGGGGTGAGATCTTCAAAAGCTTACAATGGCTAATAATCAATAATATGACTATCCCACAAAAAAGAAGTCTATTTTTAAAAAAGCTCTTTAAAATTTCTACCCTGAAAGCAGTTAGAGAACAGTTTATCTTATAAAAGTAAAATTAATGAAATGCATTTTATGTTTCTTCTAAAGGACAAAATATCGAATGGCCTGATTTGCCCCCTACATATAGCATTACATTACTATAATGAGAATGTAAAGGGTGATGGAACTGGCTTCTCATCATGTAAAGTCCATGAGAAATATATCCTGTTTGAATTTAGTAATTACATTTATTGTAAAGGGACATATTTACCATAAGGCCTTATAACTATCAAGTAATCTCTCCATATGATTAATGTGAGGCTGTCATTATGCCTGCCCAAAACATTTGTACCCTTGCCCATTCATGAGAAAAGTGGGATATTAATATAATATAATATAATATAATATAATATAATATAATATAATATAATAAATTGATTACAGGCTGAATCTCACTTAACCAGAATTCCAAAATCCAAAATACTTCAAAATTCAAAACTGTCCACATTGGACACCTTTGTTTTCCAGTGGTTCAGTGTACACAAACCTTGTTTCATGCACAGACTTGTTAAAATATTGTGCATAAAATTACCTCCAGGTTATGTGTATAAGGTGTATATGAAACATAAATGCCTAGAAAGTTCTTGTAGCACCTTTGAGGCTAAATGAAAGAAAGAAATTGGCAGCATGATCTTTCATAGACTTCAGTCTACTTCCTCAGATGCATTTGGTGGAGTGGAACATATATACCAGGGGTAGGCAACCTTTCCCCTTTAAGGGCCGAGGGACTTCAGCTTCCAGAAGCCTCAGCCATGTTGGCCAATAGTCCCATGTTGGCCAATAGTTCCTGGGATTCTGGGAGCTGAAATCCCTCGGCCCTTAAAGGGGAAAGGTTGCCTATCCCTGATATATACATGCATCTGTGCTTGGCTTCCACTTCACCAAATGCATCTGAGGAAATAGATTGAAGTCTACGAAAGCTCATACTGCCAATTTCTTTCTTTCAGTTAGTCTCAAAGGTGCTACAAGATCTCTCTACATGCTGATTCTACAGACTAACACAGCTATATCTTTGAATGAAACATACATTAATTTCCTGTTTACACTTGGGTCCCATCTCCAAGATATTTTGTATATACGATATTCCAAAATCCAAAAAACTCTGAAATCCCAAATACTTCTGGTCCCAAGCATTTTGCCTAAGGAACCATGACAGTTAAAGTAGAATAACAGTGCTATAACTGATGATGTGGACAGGATCCTTGGAGAAAGGAGAAAATGTAAGCTGCTGTGAGTCCCAATTTTTTGGGGAAATCAGGATATAAATAAATATGATGATGTGTTACCCTATATGCTCTCCTTTTTTAATATCAAGAAATATTATAAAGTTCACCTCTCCATGACCCTAAATGTGGAAGCCTCAAACTTGAGAATACATAGGCCAGCTTAGGAGTTGCAGAGGGGATGTGACTCATCCACACCTAGCAAGGGAGATGAGAAAAAAGCCTGTAAAGGAGCAATACACTAGTTTCAATGTAATATTGTTCCTGTCTGAAATCACATCAGGAGACACTATGGTACACTAGTTTCTGTGTATTATTTTCTCTTGTCTCTCAGGTCCTGTGAACTATCTAAAGCAGGAATCTGCTCATTTACACTCCTATTCTCACCTCAGAAGTCTCCACCCAAAAGAGTTATTTCATGCAGTTTGGACTATTGGCCAATGAAATAGCTGGACTTTGTCACAGGCTAGACTTTCCCTTTTAAAAACCCCGAAGTTCTCCTGCTCAGGGGGCTAGTTTAGATTTCTGGGGGATATGCTGCCAATTTTCCCTCTGCTAGTTCCCTCAGTCACTCACCAATTTGCACTGGCTGAGAGGGACTGAGTGCCTTTGCAGACTGCCAGAAATAGTGCAAATTGAATCCACTTTAAGGGTTAGGGTTAGTGCTAGGGAATCATGGGAATTTTTTTCTGAGACATTGAGCCTTCTCTGTCAGAGAGCTCTGGTACCACAATAAAATACAGTTCCCATGATTCCCTAACCCTAACCCTAACCCTTAAAATGGACTCAATTTGCACTATTTCTAGCAATCTGCAAAGGCCCTGAGTCTACAACCCATCAAGAAGAGCAAGAGCATTTAGGTACAATATTTTCCATAAGAAAACTGAATTCTATTCCAATCTAACTCCTTTTATTCTTAACTTCTTGTGTGCATGTGTAAGAGTGTGAATTCTGTGTATGTGTATGTTTAATTTCTTTAATAAAACATAGTTAATAGAAGAATCTGCCTCTGTAGTTCTTTGCCTCCCCACCTCTGTAAACAATTAAGACAGTATCCTGTGCTGCATGTAACTCAGCCATTTAATTGAGCTAAAATAAAATTCCCTACAGATGATCACAACAACAACAACAGCAACAACACTGTGTGAATAGGTCCCAGGTCAATATCTAAGCACTAACACACCAGGCTTGTAAGGTGACCTGATAGCCTTTGTTTAGGAAACACAAACATACGAGGTTGCAGGGCTGTAATTATCACATAGCTCTTCAAAAGTATGATGGTGCTTCTTCTGTCCTGGCCTCTGTCTTCCACATGTTAACTTCCATAGATTCACCTCCCTGGTCTAAACCCTTCCCAGTATTCCCTTCAGTCTGTATTTATTTTTATATATTTTTATTTTTAGTGCAATTTCATGATCATGACATCCATTAAGAAGAGAGATAAACAAAGAAAAGAAATTAAAACAAAGAAAAACAGCTTGCTTGGGAATCATGAGGGTTGGGGAGAGAAGAGCAGAATCATTTCCACTCATACCATTTGATTCCCTGAATATTGGAACTGCAGCAGGAGGATCTTATCACACATAAATCAAAGTGGAAAAGCAGCAGGGTTGGGAGACATTGATGGTTTTTTTCCATCAATGAGAAACAACACTCCAACATTGGATGGACCAGCTACTGGACAGATGCAGGATCATAGGAGAAGGTATGGTTCCAGACACAGCTACCCTACTCTAATTCCACTTTTTAACCCTAATGTAAAAAAAGGTCCTAACTCACAAGATAGGATACTGGTTTGAAATCACAGGATTCAAAGACTGCTTTCTTGCTTGTGCAAGGAAGGGCCAGAACACAAGTGAGTTGTAGTATCTTCTTGCTCATAAGCAGCCCATTTCATGGAGTGATGGAAAACATTTTGGAGCTGACAAATAATTTATCCAAGTGAAGAGACCTCCTGCTGCATCAGATAACAGGAAAAACAAACCAAGCAAGCAAAGCAACTGACAGAAAAAATATCTAATATTCTAAACAAACATACCGTATTTTTTGTGGAAATGAGATTGAGGGTCAGATTATTCCTTCTCATATACCACCACATCACCCAAACAATATTTTATCTTCCCAGTATGTTAAATAAGATTGTGCAGTGGGTCCTTGATATCTACTGGGGTTTTGTTCCAGGAAACCCCCCCCATAGCTACCAATATCCATGGATGCTTAAGTCCCATTGAATACAGTGGCATAATAGAATGATGTCCCTTATATAAAATGGCAAAGTAGTGGATGGTTTATCCGTGGGTAAGAAATCTGTGGCTACAGAGCACCAGCTGTATGTTCAACTTTAGTCTATATAATAATAATAATAATAATAATAATAATAATAATAATTTATACCCCGCCCCTCTGAAATGAATTACAAGTATGGAAAGTAGGAACCACAAGTGAATGAAATGCAAGGCAATTCCTCCCATTGTTTGCTTTATTGAAGCATTTAACAGCATTTTCATACAACATTTTTGTTGCTACATTGCTTGCAATGAGAAAACAACATCAGGAAGAATTTCAAGAACTATAACCAATAGATATGTATTTGTTTAGTTTTGACAAATTGTTAGGCACTTGGAGGAAAGATCTTCATTTTTAAAAAAAACAAAAAAAAAACCTTGCTCTGCAAACATGTCAAGCTGGATTACTTTGAAACAGCTTTGGCTCTTTTGAAATTCCTTGAGTTTTATGCTCCCTCTGCCTCAAATTTTCCTCAAAATTTCAGTGTTGGAGAAATTAGTGGAAGATCAATGCCTATATGTGTTGAAGTTGCCTATGCACCAGACCTGGACTTCCAACCAAAAACCAATATGGATATAAAAGAAAATTCATAATTTTTCTTGTCCTTGATGAGAAATGGGTGCCTTGACACCCTGGGGGGGGGGAAGCAGACGGCTTATTAAGCCATTTTGGGGACAGGGAAGGGGAGGGGCAGCCGTACTCTCAGCGCCCCCTCCCCCTCCCGGGGTCGTCCTCGGAGCAGCCGGCTCTCCGCACGGCTGGTGCTCCGAGGAGGACCTCCTGCCGCAGCGTCCGGACACACTGTGGTGGAAGGGTCGGCAAAAGTGCGCCACAACCTTTTGCGGCGCACTTTTGGCAACATATGAAATGACGCTATTTTAGCACTCCTTTCCAGGGGTGCCGACGGTGTGCTGCTGGATCGAGGCATGGGGATGCCTCGGTCCCGCAGCGTATCTTCCCAGGGCAGCCCATGACCACCCATCTGCTTAGGGGGTGATACACCTTTTCAAAAAAATAGGCACTGTGGAACTTTTCAGTTTGGGGTGGACGACAGCATTCCACAGAAAGAATTGTATTTTTTATCAAAAAACAAAACAAAACCAACAACACTGATTTTCCAAAAATGTTCTAAAATGTATGCATATATATATATATATATAGAGAGAGAGAGAGAGAGAGAGCATTCAAGAAATCCCACCCAAGGGCGAAAATGTTTCAAACTGTTTGTTCCTACAAGCAAAATTTACCAGTACTGGAAACCTGGAAGGGGGATAGATTTGAAATGGAGAAACACAGTAACCTCTCACCGTTCTGTACTGATGACAGACAAATGACACTTTCCTATTGTTTGTTTCAGCAGCTTGGTTTATTAACAGTCAATTTAACTGAAGAAAACAATGATGTCCAGTTAGAGTACAGTCTGTTTTGCATATTTTATTTTTGACATTCATGGGACTGTTCTAGAAAATTCTTTCTAAAAAAACAAAAAAACAGATGGTTTATTTCTTACAAAGGTCAATGCTGCTTTGGAAAACAAACTTCAATGAGTTTTACAAGTCCAGCTGGAATAGTGGAATAGTCTTTGTCTTGCCTAAACAAATTTCTGGGAATATGGCCTAATATGGAGCCCAGTGGAATCAGTGGATGATTTCAATCTGTGGTTCCTTCTGGGAATTTTAGTAGTGTCAAATCCAGGATTTGTTTCAGTTCAGCTTAGTGAACTAAGGACCATCTTTCCTTTTGTTATTCAGATCTGTTTTGTGTTATTACAAATAGTATGGTTTCTTTTGAAACTAGTTGCTTTTATCTGAAAGGATAGCAAAGGATGACAAAACTTTAAATAGGAAACAGAGGTCAGGAAGATTAGCTCAAGCAAAAAGAAACTTAAAATATCATGAAAGGTTAAAACACCAAACAGGGAAGCAGACTATTATGAAGATCAATAAAAAGTCAAAAAGGTTTAATTCAGGAACCCAAAGTTGGCAGAGGGAAACAAACCAATAGCCCCTTGATCAGCTAGGGGTGCATCTACACTATAATTAATGCAGTTTGGTACCACTTTAATTACTATGGTTCCATCATACAGAATCCTGGGTTTTGTGATTTTGTGAGGCACCTGCACTCTTTGGCAGAGAAGGCAAAAGACCATGTAAAACTACAAATCCCCAGATTTCATAGGATGGAGCTATAGCACTCAAAATGGTGTCAAAGGGCCTTTGCAGACTGCCAGAAATAGTGCACATTAAATTGAGGCACTGCTCTGGCTCAGTGCTAGGGAATCATGGGAATTGTTTTTTGTTTTTTCTGAGACATTGAGCCTTCTCTGTCAGAGAGCTCTGGCACCACAATAAATTACAGTTCCCATGATTCCCTAGCACTGAGCCAGGGCAGTGCCTCAATTTAATGTGCACTATTTCTGGCAGTCTGCAAAGGCTCAAAGTACACTATTTATATAGTGTAGATGCACCCTAGAATGGAAGTTCAAAAATTTTTGACCATGAGAGGCAGAAAGACAGTGCCCAACCACACTACCCAATTATTTCAATTTAACAGCCATTGGCATTTTAAGGAAGGGCATTTAGAATTCTCAGTCAGAGATCTCCAGTGCCTTACCAAACTCCAAACTCCAAGATTCAACAGGATTGAACTGTGGCAGTTATAGTGGCATGATAATATATAACGGTGTGGTGTTAATAAGCCCATGGAAGAGTAGAGAGAAGTGGGAAGGCACAGAACTGTAAAAATAGACCACTATGCTCTGCCTGACTGATCCAAAATTTCAGCCAGGAGGTGCTAAACATTCCAAAATTTCACCTTAGCAGAAATTTGTCAGACATTTTGGTCCTGAGCTGTACTTACCATCCAGCTGTCCCAATCTGGCATGGAGAGTCCCAGTTAATCCTCTGTCTTTCCACTTTTCCAGCTGCATTTGAAATGCCCCTGTTTTTCTCTCCTCTTCCCACTTTCTTTCTTTGTGTTTATTTCAGCTGGTGAAAACTGAATGCAAAATGTCAAAGTAGTTTTCATTGAATTAACTCAATGGGGGAAGAGAATGGCTGGTAGTGGTGGTGGTGGTGGTGGTGGTGGTGGTGGTGGTGGTAGATTCTTGCCGTTCCCAGTAGGCTCAGGCAAAAGAAACTGCTTCAACATCTCCTTGTGCATACATTCATTCTGATGATCAAGTTTTGCCATCTTGACCACACACTGATGTTGCTTGTTTGAGTTTTTATCTATGAAATGTTGGAATGTATGAGTATGTAAGTTCCCACTCCCATTGAGAATTCATTTGCCAGCATGGAACTCTGAACAGATGGCATGGATTTCAAGTAAAAGTGGAAAGAGAAATCAAAATGTATCAATACAACAGCTGTAATTTTTCAGTCCTAGTGAGAAACAGAGAGCACTTCCAAACTGCTTAACTCAACAACTTGCTGTGTAATCACTGAATTTAACTGACCAAAGACTGAGAAACAGCCTGACCTAATCACCCTATGACTTTTGCAAAGGTCCTTTTTATTATTTTCAGAGCAATTTGTGTTGATATCCCCAGTTTATATTTTCCTGGCCTTTGCCTTTGAGCAATTTTTCTTCTTCTTCTACAAGCCTCAGTGTTTTGTTTGCAAATAATGTTTGCAAATATTCCTTTGTAATGTAGATACATATGCTGTAGAATAGCACATTGGTATGTCTGAATCCTTAAAAAACTATCACAGGCACTCCAAACTCACTGCAGTCTCATTGCAATTGTATTAAAGAAAGGAATTGGATATATAACCAGATTGGGAGCTTTCTTTATTGCATGTCATCCATTAACAAGACTGGAGCCATTTCCTGGCATGGATTCATTTCCCCAGCATGCCCCTTAACCATGTCTCCACCTCCATTACCTTACCCAACATGCCTTTTGGTTTTTTTCATATTTTCTTTCTTTCTTTCTTTCTTTCTTTCTTTCTTTCTTTCTTTCTTTCTTTCTTTCTTTCTTTCTTTCTTTCTCTCTTTCTTTTTACTGAATTCAGTAATTATGGCAATACAATGGGATGATAAGAAAATAAAATAAGGTGGAAAAATTAAGGAAAGAGTCTGCTTGGGAATAGCAAGGGTAGAGGGAGAGGAAGGGAGTGGAACTACATGACTGCCCAATCCTGGCACTCCTGGCACTGCAGCTGGAGACATTATCACACTTTTCTTAGAATGCAAAAACGATTGGGATGCCATTCACAGAAATTCCCCATTAATGGCCAGAGATGCCCTAACCATGCTTGGAAGACACAGCAGAAACTGGGTGGAGATGACATTGTGTGATAGGTAATACCAAAGGCGCTATTTTCCAGCTTTAATCCTGGTTTAGCAGCTGTGTGTGTGTTAAAGTTCACTGTCACCTATTACCAAGGCCTAAAGGTGCTTTGCTAAAGGTGACTGCATTAAGATGGGACAGTAAAGTACTGTTTCTCATTATAGATCAAACTAGATAAAATGATTAGCACATTTTTGCTGAGAGGATCCCTGAAACTTGTCTATTTTTCATAACACAAAAAATTCCTCACCTGTGTATCTTGAATTTAGCATACCTTGTTTTGTGACTGGTCATGGAAGGTAGACATGGGCTAAATGTACAAGTTAAATTGCTGAATCACACATCTACAAAGAAATCCCATTGTGGGAGGGGAAATGGTTAACAATGGGGAATAAATATTTTTCTTAATGTCTCATTTGACTCATTCAAAGGCATAGCCGTGTTAGCCTAGAATATCAGTATACAGCCTCAAAGGTGCTACAAGATTCATTTGACCCATGTTGTCAAACTAAAGATTCAAGGGGATCCTGTATAATGTCTTCCTTTACCAGCACTGGAATTTCAATAGGGAAGATAAACTTCCAGTTCCAACTTGGGAGGATGAGATACTGGCATCCTAAACTTGCTTTGTTTTCTGTTGAATGACAGAAATACCAAGAAATTTTGCTAGTTTCATTTAAAATCTTTTGGCATCCCATCATATTTGTGAGTTACATCACTAGATTTGACACCAGTCTCTTCCGGCAGGCTTATCCAGATAATTTTTAAATGAATGATGAATTTTAAATGTGGATTGTTTTAATATGTGTATGTTATTTGTCATTTTAAATTGATGTGTATTTTAACTTTTTAAGCCTCTCTCCTGATAACAACCCCTAAGAATGGGTTTAAGAAGAATTGTTATATACCTAACCTGGATAGTACCGGTACTATTGCTTTGATAGTTGTAAGAAAGTTGCTAAATGATTTCAAAATGAATCAGGAAACTCCAGGTTTAAATCTCACCACTGCTGTGAGCAAATTAGGTTTTCCCTAGGACAGAAGTTTTCTTTCACCCTCTATCCCTCTCTGCCAATGTAGGTATAATAATCCTGTCCAGTCTAATGGGGCTGCTTGATTACAACACAATATAAATGTATGTGGAAGGGCTAAGCTTGATTATATTCCATATGGACGATTGCTTTGGAAAAAAATTATGTTGCAATCCCTGTAGAAACTAAACGGCTATAGAACTCACTGATGCCTGGATAGAAGGCCACCTGGTCCTTCTGCTGTGTGTCTTTGAAAGCTCTATGAAGAAAGGATTCTCTGAAAGAAAGGTAGAACACAAATGTAAAAAATAAATAAGGGAACATGGCTTTGAAATCAGTTGGTTTGCATCAAATATCTCTAATTGGTGGCATAACAAGGCCAAAAGAATTGCAAGAATAGGTGTTTAGCTAAATTCAGATGATCCATCACAGTGGATCATGCACCCTGCAAATTAGGAGGAATCTATTCATGCTGTGGAATCCATTCCTTCTCACTATCCTCCACCATGCAATATGGAGGCAGGCACTCCACACAGGGACCCATATGAGTAATGGTGATGATCTTTCATCTTGAGCTCCCACACGGTCTTATTTATTTGTATTATATTTATTTATTGAATGTATATCCCACATTTCTTCCAAAGTGAGATACAAGGTGGCTTCCCTGCATCCTCTATTTTGTCATTACATGTAGATGATGAAGTGAAAATGACCAAGAGCTTATATGGAGCTGGCAGAGCATAATGTTCCATCAGTACAGCCATATGCATGTCACATGTAGGGAGGGCAATGACAACCAGATGGACAGCAGTGCAAAGGAGCTTTTCTGAAATTAGCCAGTACATGACATTAGGTCACCACAAGAGACCTAATCTAAGCTGGAATCATATGGATTTGTCCATCATTTTCTGAGGCTTCCCTGTGAAGCTGTCACTATGTTGAAAGTGAGAAGTGTAATTTGATAATTTGAAAACTCTCTGAACTGGATAATTCTCTCTCTGATCTTTCTCATCAGTGTTTGCGCTTGAAGTAGTTGACACTGGTGAAAGTGGTATTTTCCTGGTACTAGAGGCAGGGATACCAAATGCTTTGAGATATCAGAGACAGATAAAGCCAATGACTTTTGTTTCCATAATAATGACCATTATTAAATATTACAGATATGCAGAGAATGAAACCTACAATATGTTGTTGATTGTGAATGGGAGGATAGACACTTATTTTGTTCTCTTCGGGCCTTTACAGACTGCCAGTAATAATGCAGCTTGAGTCCACTTTAATTGCCCTGTCTCAGTGCTAGAGAATCACAGGAAGTGTAGTTTATTGTGGCACCAGAGCTCTCTGACAGAGAATGCTCAATGTCTCAAAAAACCAAAAAAACAACAGTACAGTTCCTATGATTTCCTAGCACTGAGGGGGGGGGGAAGCAGATAGCTAAAAGGGCCATCTTGGGGGCAAGGAAGGGGAGGGGCAGCCGCAGGGTGGGTGCCCCAACCCCTTTCCGAAGTCATTGTCGGAGCGCTGGACCCTCTGCACGGCTGGGGCTCCGATGATGACTTCCCACTGCAGCGTCCGCAAATGCTGCAGCAGAAGAGTCGCCGAAGGTGCGCCACCAGCCTTTTGTGGTGCACCTTCAGCGACTTGTGGAAGGAACGCTAAAATAGCGCTCCTTCCAGGGGCAAAGAAGCTGTGCCGCAGGGCTGAGGTGTGGGGATACCTTGGCCCCACAGCACATTTTCCCGGGGCGGCACCACGGCTGCCCATCTGCTTAGCCCCTGAGCCAGGACAGTTAAAGTGGCCTCAAGCTACATTATTTCTGGCAGTCTGTAAAGGCCTTTTTTTAGTTTGGCTAAAGGGTGATCACTCAATCAGTTATAGAACTCATTTTTATTGTACATAGAGTTACAATAAGAGCAATGTTTTTGATTCTCAACCCAGCTGGTGCTGTCAGTGTAAGAAAAAAAAATGCCGTCATTTGACTGCTAGAGGATAAACACAATAAAGCCCTAATTTGTTCTGCTGCTGTTCCAGCCTGTTACCCACCTCTGGCAGCTAGAAAAGTGCTTAATTACTAAAGCAAGCATCCAGTATCATGCCAGTTAAGGTTTGATGAAGCCAAAAAGATGACATGCAAACCTCTCCATGCATTGATTTACTGTCCAAAGCAGGGGTAGACAACTGTTGAGGTCAAAGGAGCCCGAGGGAAAGAGAGAAGTCTTTGCCTGATGATGGAAGGACAATAAGGAGCCATTTTGGTCACCCTAGGAAGGGTGTTCCAGAGCCAAGAAGGTTTCCCTAGCAGTCATGCCTGTGAAGATGGTAGGACTGAGAGAAGGCATTTTAGGGGATTTCCATAGGATCTCAGAGGTCAGACAGGCTAGTATCAGGAGATATGATCTTTCAAGTAGCCTGGATCTAGGTCAAATAATGCTTTATAGGCCATAGCCACACTTTGAAGTGGGCAGGAAAATGGCAGCCAGGAGAACCAGTGTGGTATAGTGGTTTGAGCTACAGTTCCGGAGAGCAGGGTTCAATTCCCAGCTTGGTCATGAAACCCGCTGGTGACCTTGCACAAGTCACATGCTCTCATCCTCAGGGAAGGCAATGGCAAACGTCTTCTGAACAAATCTTGCCAAGAAAACCCCATGGTAGGTTCACCTTAGGGTCACCATAATTTGGAAACCACTTGAAAATACAGAAAGAGAGAGAGATATAGTCCTCTGGTTACAGCTTTTTGTACCAGCTGAAGTTTCCAAACACTCCTAAAAGGCAGTCCTACCTACAGCATTTTTCATTAATCTGAACAGTATGTAATTAAAATAAGTTATCAGATCTACCAGATCTAGTTATTGTGGCCAGATCAAGTGTTTCCAGGAATGAATGCAGTGTGTGTACTTATTTAGGTGTGACTTCTGGACACACTCCTAGACTAAAAACTGAGTCCGAGAGTAGAAACAAACTGCAGACTTATGTTTTCCATGGCAGTACAATTACATTCAGCACAAGTAGAATCTCTGTTCCCTGATTCATCTTTCAAGTGAACAAGAAAACTTGTATCTTGTCTGTATTGATTGTCACTTGTAATCCCTATCCAATCCATTAGTGATATCACACTGAATCAGCTTCTTTGAAGTCAGTTGGAAAGGAGAACTAGAATTGTGTATTATAACTTCCACACCCAGATGACTTCTTTCAGTGGTTTCATATGGATGTTGAATCACGTGGAGAATAAAACAGAACCCCAGGGGACTCCATACATTAAAGACCAAGGAGCCAAGAGGAATTCCCCAGCACGATCTTCTGGGCTCACCTCTCTAGGAATGAATGGTGGCATTATAAAACAGTGCTTCCAAGTCCCATCCCATTGATGCAGTCCAGAAGGATACCATGGTTGATGGTAACAAAAGTCACTGAGATATTCACAAGAACCAACAAGAACATACTCCCCCTATGCCATTCCCAGCACAGATCATCCATCAAAGCAACCAAAGCTGTCTTTGTCATGTGATCAGGTCTGAAATGAGATTGATATGGATCCAGATAATCCATTTCTGGGTGCTGAGAGGATTAATTCATAAATGACCCATGCCTGTAGCTGTGTAGAAGAAGTAACAAGAGTAGGGATAGAAAGAATATTCGAAAAATATTTGAAAAAAATATTTTTTAATTGTAAGAATGTTCACAATTTGGGATATTCCATGCAAAATTGACACATGGTTGTTTCCAGAAGAAACAGCATTTACCTTGTAGGAAATAGGGTTTTTTTCTATGCAGAAATTATTATTTCTATGAAGAAAAATTACTTTCATCTAATTATAAAATCTTAGCATTGCGGGGTACCACAAGGGCCATGTAGCCCAACCCTGCCATGTAGGAATACACAATTAAAGTACCCCTAAAGGTGTCTATCCAACCTCTGTTTAAAGTCCTCTGAAGAAGGAGAGTTCTCTCAGGCAGTCTATTTTATTACTAGATAATTGTTATAGTTTTTTTTTAAAACAAAAAATCTTCTTAATATTTAGGTGGAATTTCTTTTCTTGCAATTTGAACCCATTGATTCATGTTCTTGTCTACTCTGAGCTGCAAAAATAAGCTTTCTCCTTCTACATTACAGCTCTTCGGATATTAAAATAGTCATCATCATCTCACATCTCAGTCTGCTCTTTTTCCAAGTCAGACATACACAGCTTTGAAAAGTGTTCCTTGTTTTGCAGGCCTTTGATTGTGTTGCAGTCTAAGCAGACTGCCAGAAATAGTGCACATTAAATTGAGGCACTGCCCTGGCTCAGTGCTAGGGAGTCATGGGAATTGTATTTTTTTCTGAGACATTGAGCCTTCTCTGTCAGAGAGCTCTGGTGCCACAATAAATTACAGTTCCCATGATTCCCTAGCACTGAGCCAGGGCAGTGCCTCAATTTAATGTGCACTATTTCTGGCAGTCTGCTTAGGCCCTTGGTCTCTCTTCCCTGGACACATTCCAGCTTGTCAAGATCTTCTTGGATTGTGGTGGCCAAAACGTGATACAGTATTCCAGGTGAGGTCTGACTAAAGCAGAATAGGGACAAACTACTATTTCCTTTGATCTGGATGGCAAACTCTTGTTGATGTCGCCCAGAATTGCATTGACTATTTTGGCTGCCACATCACACTGTGGCTCATGTTTAGAATCTACCGAGATCCCTAAATCCTTTCCTCATGTACTGCTTTCAGGTGTCACCCATCATATACTGATGCATTTCATTTTTTCAGCCTAGATGTAGTACCTTAATTTATCCCTGTTGAATTCATTTTGTTAGTCTTGGTCCAGCTCACCAATTTGCAAGTTCATTTCAGATTCTGTTCCTGTTCTCTTGTGTTTCTTACACAGGAAAAGCTGTTTTCTATTCAAACCCACCATGCGTGAATTTTACATAGACTATGTCCCGAATTTCAAATAGGCTTCGAAAACTGTGTGGCTTTCGAAGACTTTCCTCCAGCAGGAAGAAACTTGCTAAAATTAGCCATTGCTTCCTTTGAGGAGACAATTAGTGAAGAATTGTATCCCTAAATATGAGGCACCAAGACCCATGTAACCCTCTCTCTCGAATTTTACTACTGAGAAGGTTTGTAGTTCCATTGCTTTCTCCATTTGGCTGCAGCCAATGGTTTACTCTGCATGAGGAATTTTAACATATGCCACTTGTATGTATGCAAAGCTAAGAACATTTTTGAATACCTATGTGTTAAATATTACATCGTACTATAGTGATTCAGAGGTATAGGCATGTTAGTTTGGAATATCAGTATGCAAAGGGTTCCTGTAGCACCTTTGAGACTAAGGGGGAAAGCAGATCAGTAGTAAGAGCCAGCTTGGGGGTGGCATGGGGGTGTGGTGACTGCACACTGCATGTTGACTTCGCCTCCAAGCCAGAGTCATGCTGCCTGCACAGATAGTGGGTGGCATCATGATGTTTCTGCAGTACGGCATTTATATACCTTGCTCCACAGAAATGCAGAAGAGCTGCTGCTGTGGCGAAAAGGGCAGTTTTTTTCCACTGCAAAAAGGAGAGGCATTTTGCCACTTCTTTTGGGGCCAGAAAAATGCCAGATCAGACAGCATGCAGTTTCCATGACCCTGATCTGGCACTCCAAGAGGCAGATGGAAGCCGTTCCTTTGGGGCAGTCTGCTTCTCCCTTAACTGTGTGAAAGAAGTTGTAGCATATGTTTTGTAGACTAATCAGTGATTCTAACACCAGACTCTAAAACTGGACAACAGAGCTGCACAAAGACCCCTTAATATATCTTTATATATATATTAAAAAGTGACAAATACTGTGTCTGAGTGAGCAGTGATTAATATAATGGTTAAACCATGGTAGAACATTATTTAATAATTTACATTTGTCAGTCAGTTGGCAATCACTCAGAAGCTCTTGAATACCCCCTGAAGTCACTATTGCTGATCAACTTTACCAAGGCAGAAGTCAATTTTTGCTTCCCTTCCAGTGAGCCATAATCAATGCAATTTTTTGGCAATCCAGAAGTGACCAGAAGTTTTGATTTAATCAATTTCTATGTCACTTTGGGCCACAATTTTCCAATCTGGGGTGGGGTGGGGTGGGGTGGGTGAGGGAGATAGTATGTGTCATGGGGTATCAATTAGACTATACATACCATCATGGTAGAAGGCATTCAGACATTGTTTGTGAAGTTCTTCAGGCAAATGTAGGTGCATTCTGTGGAGCGTGGGGATTGCATGCAATCCATGGGACATATCTTGCCCACTCCTGGAATTGATCTGCCCTCTTCTCTCTTCATGCTAAACGATAAATACCTAACTTGAAAACCAGAACTTGGAACTAAACAATTGCTTATAGATAATTTGCTTTTTTTCCCCCCTGTGACTCATGCATCACTAAGTAACATTACAATTGTATTGTAATGAGGGATGACTTCATATTGTAACTTTAACTGTTTTAAAAATGATGTGTGACAGATTTTTTTTCCTTGCAGGGTGGAGATGTTGGTGTGCTTGTATTCAGAGAAAGAATATATAAAAACTAGGAGGAACACAAATGAAAAATCAGCAAAAATGAAGACAATGCAGCCCTAGTTATGGTAATGAAAATGTGGTGACATTTATGCATTCAACACAGTTTAGGTAATTTCAGGAGAGTTTGACTGATCTGCCAGTGGAGCCTTGTCTTTCCTAACTTGTGTTGAAAAAGAAAGCTTCAATAGTTTCTCATCATGACAGCTATATCTTTCTGCTAGTATCAGAGGTAGTTTAAGAATCTGACTTCTTTTGTTTTCTTTCTTTTATGATTTTCCCAGTCTGTATTTCCCAGTCTGTCTGCAGGCTGGATGCAATTTATATTCCACAGTCTGCCCATTGATGGATGGCTCTGTATGTTTAAAAAAATGTACATATTTGAAAAGTATGCATCAAAAAGGAGTAAATTTAGCTGTTTAAACAAGCTTTATTACATAGGAAAATGCATTCAAGGATTATACAGAATTTTAAAAATGAACACAAGCATGAATTTTTGGGGACAGCAAAAAAAGGATAACATTTTCTACCATCTGACCATTAACTAGTTGTGGAGCTGGAAAAGGAAGTAAGTTCATGAATGCAAACTCTGCATATCTGCATTTCCCTAGTTAGCATTGGAGTACCACTTGCTGGGGAAAATAGAAGGATCCTTGTGCACTCATGTCCTGATTGTTGACTTCCAGAGTTATTTGATTAACCACTAGATCATACAGCCTTAGACACTGTCAACATGAGTCAAATACAATGGCTTCCTCTTGAACTCTCTGTAGGGCCCAAACCCCAGTTTTGGTGTGAACAGACAAGGTGATATCCAAAACATTCAGCATCAGAACCAGGCTATGTTAGGATTTTTAATGGGATATAGAGTCAATGTTAAAAATGTTGAAATGTAAAGATGTGTGTGTCTGTATTTTTCCTTGCTGAGAAAAGCTGTTTTTATGAGGCCAGATTCGCACTTATCAGCCCAGGTGTACTTTAGCCCAACCAAAGTACAGTTCTATGAGAAAGAGACTTGTTTACATAAAGGATTTA
>CM034701.1:380126729-380140688 GCA_020142125.1 Phrynosoma platyrhinos
GCAGGCATCAAGAGGAGAGATGCCATCCTTAGTTACTGCATCAGTCGGCGACACAGAGAAGATTATTTGGGTATATATATATATATATTCTAGATGGATGGACTCTATTAAGGAGGTCACAGGTATGGGTTTGCAGGAATTAAGCACATCAGTAGAGGACAGGGGAGCTTGGAGATGTATCTGTCAGGATCAATTGCATCCAGAGGGAAAATGTCCTAGATGCTGCAACTGAGAACAAGGGTGAAAGGTAGCCTGAGTTCAAATGGTGCTATGATGTGTGTGCATATTCAATGGTACTGAATCTCAGGAAGATAATGACACACAGGAATGACATGAGGTCATCAAGCTTCAATACTGCACAGTCATGGCACGTGTGGGGCAGGAAACTGTGTAACACATCAGTTGGTTGTTGGACTAAAATCTCTGATAGAGATTGTGTATATAAGGGAGGAGTTCCAATGCTCCATATGTGTGGTGTATATCAGATGGTGGTGGAGCATTATGTCAGTCAGTGTAATTACTTGTATACATTGCAATGAAGATTAAAAGCCTCTTAAGGAGAACTCAGCAGTTGTCGTGTCAACAGCTTCTGTGTAGGAGAAGGATTTCTCCAACTTGCATGAACTGTCCAGCAGAGCTTCCTGTGGCATTTGTTTCTGGTACAATTCTTCTGCATGTGGACTTCGGGTCAGCCATGCACCAACAGTATCATCCATAGGATCACCATGGGTCAAGATTAACTTGAGGGCAGTTAACAACAACAAAATATCAGAACTGACTGCAGAACTAAGAGCCGATGCAGACCGGACATTTGGGGCATCACAGAGCCACCCTGGGAAGAGGCGGATTGGGAGTGCAGCAACCTCACTCCTTTTAGGGGTGGTAAAAGGCTGTCCTAAGAGCTGGTGCCATGGCTCTTCAGTGCCCTTTCAGCAAAGTGTGCCTAAATGCTATGCCGGAAGGGCATTGTGACACCGCACGCTGTGCGTATGGCTGCATGGTGTCAGAATGGCATTGGGGTGGGGTTGGAACAGCTGGCGTGCAACTGCCCTGCCCCAACTCCACCCCCAGGCTGGCCCTAACTCTGGTTTTGATGAATAGATTTCCCAGCTTCAGGAACCTCCCTTAGTTCACCCTCTCCCATTTTAGATACCGCCGCTACTATATATATATATATATATATATATATATATATATATATATATTAAATATATTATTGTCTATAATCTAGTTTCATTCTGTGTTTATTTGATTAAGATGTTTTAATCATTGCTGGTTTAATACTTTTTTAAGGGATGGGTGGGTTTTGGGTTTCTTTGTATTTATATTGTACAAATTTTAATTATTGTTAGCCGCCTCAATTGTGCTCAGAGGGGCAGGGTATAAATAAAAAAATATTATTATTTTATTATTATAAAAGAGTTTTTATTTAAAAATGTGCAAAGATGCATGCAAACGCACAAAACCAATGCAACTTTAAGAACTATATACAGCTAACAGAAACAGAAACAAAGGTATAAAAGGCTGGATAGCAAGAAATTGAAAGATAGAGGGGTGATTGTTGTTGAAACAATGGAACTGAATAGGCCAAAAGCAAAAGGTACTATAAATAATCTTTATCTATAATTGCATAAAAGATAACAAAACAATGTATATCACAAAAGTATTCAAAAGCAATATATACAAAAGATAGAAATGAACCCTAGTAATAATACCAAACAGAAGGACACAAAATAGCAAATATATCAAATAATATAAACTACATTGAAGCAAGTAACACAAAATATAATGCAACAGAAAAGTGGCTAAGAAAAAAGAATGAGTGAGAAAGGAAGAGAAAGGATCACAAACTAAAGCTAGCCTTATGAAGGCTCAACAGCTGCTTAGGGCAATACACACAGCTGAAAATAATCTCTATTTCAGTAGCTCACCATTAACCCTACAAAGATCATTAACCCTATAATGACTCAAGTTATAGATCTTGTTCCTATTTCAACAATCATTACCAGTTCTGAAGAGGAGATTCCATGGAAGCAAAATGGGGTTCAGACGGCTTCTGAGGAAGACACAGGAAGTATGAAAGATCCTTTGAGCACACAAGGCTAAAGCTGGGACTGATATTTATGTATGATTTCTTAGCCATGAGGGATGCTTGATGCTATCCTGCAGTGTAACAAAACACTTACTGGATCCTCGACAACTCCTGGATGGTTGGATAGGAAGGACCGAATAGAGACACAGCCTGGAGTGAGAAGGAAACATGCTCTTTAAGTGCTTTGCAATGGTATTCACTCAGTCCATATTGCAAACCAATATGCAGAAAGCCTGGGGAAGGGGGGGGGGGAGTGATCAGCAAATCCATTTAACCTTTATTTAGTGCTGTCTAGATCCTCCACATGCCATTGGGTCAGTGTGTCTTTCTCATGGGAAACTTCCTAGTGTTTTAATGTTCATTGTGAACTATTTCAAATGTGCCTGGCTCTAGATATCAAAATATGAAAATATGAAACCCCATATTCAGTGTGTAGGGGGTGTAGCATATGCTAACAGATTGTACTGAAAAACATAGAGCCTGCATTGCTCAGTAAATATTGCTGTTCTGGCTAAAAAGTGTATTGGAAAAACTCTCCCCACCCCAAGGGTATTTTTTGCCTATAGTTTTTTTGTGGGTTTTTCAGGCTGTGTGGCCATGTTCCAGAAGAGCTTCTTTCTGACGTTTTGCCAGCATCTGTGGCTGGCATCAGATGCTGGCGAAACATCAGAAAGAAACTCTTCTGGAACATGGCCACACAGCCCGAAAAACCCACAAAAAACTATGGATGCCAGCCATGAAAGCCTACGACTTCACATTGGTATCTTTTACCCTTTCTGCATTTCTGTCTCAATTATTTGGTCTGTTCAGCTCTTATGCTGAAATGTATCAGCACTTACAGTGTAAATACTTCCTATGAGAAAAGCATGGAGTTATGACATTTAAAATAATATAGTATCCCCCCCTTTTTTTTTAAGGTTGATGTGGTATGTGCGTGTGACCCAAAAACATTTTTTCATAGCCCTGTAATAGTAAGAAATATTTCTTTCCATTATTATTTTTGATATTTTTTTCTGACACAGAAGTAATCAATAAAGAAGCTGGTATTCACCTCAGTAATAAAAAAAGACCTTTGTATTTTCAGGAGAAGGTATTGCTGAAAGGTCTACTTCTGGTGTCATGCTATTATTTCTTTGCCTTTTTCCATTGACTTGGAATTTTCTCTGCACTGAACAAAATAGGGTCAGTTCTTCTTAGATGCTTCTATAGACTGAGAACAACTTACACATTTGCACTGAATCAGGGGTAATGGAGATTGTTTTTGTTAAGGGCTCTATTCCTTTAGAAGTAATCTGATGGGGGCCACACCTAGTGAAATGGACAAAGGCTGTATATGAAGTGCAGAATTAATGGAGGTTGACACTGTTTTAAGTGTCATGGCTCAATCCTATGGAATCCTGGGAACTGTTGTTTGTTCAACAGCTCTCACAGAGAAGGCTATAGATCTCACAGAACACCAAATCCCAGTATTTACACTATGAGCTATTCAATGCTATCCCTAGTCTCTGGAGGAGCAGAAACAAGCTTGCTCTTTTCTCAATATGACATCACTTCAAATTTTTAAACAGGGCTGTTATATTACTTCTTAACCTTCTTTTTCCCAAGCTAAACATACCCAGCTCTCTAAGGCGCTCCATGAGAAATAACTGTCAGGGCTCCATCTTACAGAATCCTGGGATTTGTAGCTTCCTGAGTCAACAGCAGCCTTGGACAGAGAAGGCTAAAGACCCTGTAAAACTGCCACAGGATGGAGCTACAGGATGGTGTCAAACTGCAATGTAGATGCACCCTTAGTATTCTTTCCATCCATCACCACCTTTCTTATCCATACATCCTTTATTCCACTCAGGTTTTCGGGTTATCTTCCAGTAGGCCCACTTGTGATCTTCTTTATTTTGAAAGATGAAAAAGAGAAAAGAAGGAGGTTGCTTTGAGGAAGAAAGATGGTCAGATCAAACATGAAAGCAGTGAGAAAAAGCCATGAAAAGCCAGCAGCTATTTGGTTGGTGGTAATAAAGAATGATGATCAACAATAATAATGAAAAAATAATTGAGGGAGCCTGGGAATACCCAGGACTCACTAGATCAGTCAATTGACCCATCAGGCCTGGAGAGCTTCAACAAGGAGACATATCAGTGGGGATGGGCAAACAGCTCACTCCTACATCCAAAGCTGGAAGATGCCCAGTTGGTATATAAACCTCCATTCTGGTAGTGATGATCAGTTTATGGCAACAGGACTGGGGAAAGGGAGATCTTATGGGATGAATATTGGGATCCCCGTCCCCACAAAAAAGAAACATGGGAAGGACTGAGAGCTCGAGAGAAGAAAAGACCATCTTTTTCTGGTCCTAAAGCCTTCCCCCTGAGGCTCTCGGGGAAATGCAATTTAGGCCTGTTATGACTGGCTGGATCCCCTTTGTCTTGTCCTAAGTGGAATGTGAGTGTGGAGGGTTGTTCATCGTTGTTACCTCCTTTGAATTGTCTGCTCTGATTATTGTGGGGGGATTTTGTAGTATGGTCTAGCTTTCCCCTACCAAGCTTGGTTTCACAGGTCAGTTTGGCCCCTTTCTCATTATGTAGTGGTTTGGTCTTACAGGGCATAACACAACCTAGTCTGGGCCCATGGAAGGAGAGGGCCTAGTGAGGCCTATACTCTCTGTTATGGTTATGGACTCATAGGCCCCTGTGCCTAGTGTAGCCTATTTTAATTCTTTTTCTGGAATGAATCTGGTGGATTCATAGGCCTGTAAACATGATTATGGTCCTGCAATTGTGGGTTTGTAGGCCTGTGGGGATTTGTTGCCATTTTTATTTGCCTTGAGGTTGTGGGCAGACATTTTGAGTTCACAGCAAGTAGGTGCTGCCATTATGGTTTTCTCCTGTGGGGCCATTTTATGTGAGGGCAAGCCTATGTGATGCCATTTTGTTTTCATTGTGATATGGGGGCTGTTTTACACAAGGCATCTAATCCAAGTAATAGCTGATAGCCTTCATCCTCTCATAACAGGCAACTTTTAGGAGATGTTATAACCAAGTATAGGTAAACATTTTTGCTCTATCTCCTTTCACATTCTAAGATGGATTTCTTGAGACAATAAATGTAACTGTTTTATTACAAGAGCATCCACTTCTATTTCTACCACAAGCTGACATTGCACTAGCCCTACTGCACCCTGCTTAATATAGGCTGCATCTGCACTGCAGTAATAATCCAGTTTGACACCACTTTAACTTCCATGTCTCAGTGCTCTGGAATTCTAGTTCCATGGGTCAATGCTATGGAATTACAGTTCCCAGAATTCCATAGCATTGCACCATGGCACTTAAAGTGATGTCAAACTGGATTATTTCTGCAGTGCGGATGCAGACATAGATATCAAATATTCCTACAGTAACAAGGAAGAGGGCCTTTCTACTGGCTGCTCACAGACTTTGGAACTCCCTCCCTAGGGAAGCTAGAAATGTTTATTAATTTATTTGGAGTATTTGTACCCCGCTCTTCAGCCACAAAGACTCTCAGAGCAGCTTACATTTTTTTTTTAATTAGATAGTTCCTTGCTTTCAGGTTTACAATCTAAAAAGACATTACACAAAAGGAGAAGGAAATGGTAGTGGGGAAGGGATCAGGTTCAATTGTTCTTCTCTCCCTCTGTAGCCATGACCATGGCAGATGGGCTTGAGGGAGGGCTCTTTTTACTTTGGGCTAGGCCTGATGGAGCTGGCCTGCCTCTCTCTCTTCCTTAGGCTGGATGATGGTGGATGGGAAGAAGGGGGAGGGTTCTTCCTTTGATCAATAGGGCTGGCCTACCTCTCTCCCTCTCTGAGGCCAGATGATGGTGGAATGGAAGGGGGGTCTTGTTACTTTGAGTGATGGAGCTGGCCTACCTCTCTCTACTTAGGCTGGATCTTCTCTCCTTGCTTCCTCTAGCACAAGGTTCCCAACCTTTTTGATTCACAGAACCCTTATTTCTATGACAAAGCCCCTAAGAAGGCTATGCTATGTCTAGTGGTGTTTAGGAGTATATATATTTTATTCTTTGATTTAATTCTATTTTTATTTCTTTCATTTTTCTGGAGCAGTCATGGAGCACCTGGGAAGTGCATGCAGAGCCCTAAGGGCTCCTCAGAGAACAGGTTGGGAACCCCTGCTCTAGCACATAAAACTGTTGCTTTCATTGAGCTTTTAGGGTTTGACTGTGGTGGGCTGTTTGCTAGTGTACTGGGCTGTTTTGTAGATTTTTAAAAAGAAAATATTGCTTCTTAATGAATTTTAAATGGTTTTAAATCTACAGGTTAAGTGTTTTTTTTTTTTTAAATAACCTATATATTTATACTTTTTTGCTGAAGTTTTTGTGTAGTTTTTAATCTGTACAGATTTCAATATTTTGTAAGCTGTACTGAATTCCATGATTGGGAAAAAGGTGGGATATAAATTAATAAAATGAAATTAATATTGTAGAACTTATTAACAAATTACAAACTTACAAATCACCAGACCCAGATAATTTTCATCCAAGAGGCCTTAAAGAACTCAAATGTGAAATTGCTGCTCTTCTAGCTAAAGTAGGTAATGTGTTCAATCTACTGACACTACTGTGACCATCTGTGATAGTTCTGCAGAGTGGAGAGGGTTAGGAGCAACAGTTTGTCATTTATCTAATTTCTATTTCACACAACTGTTAATAGGTTGAAGAATCATGTCCCTTTTTACATTCACCCTAATGACTGGGCTTTTGCAAATTATTAGTCAATGTCCAGTAATCTTCAGTATGTCCATTCCTAGATAGACTATACTGCATTCTCAGTTCATAGAGGCCATGTTATTAGTGCTGTTCTAATGGGCCTGTACAGACTGGACAAAAGGGCCAGCCTAGGAGTGGAGTTGGGGTGGGACGACCACATGCCAGCCACTCCAACTCCACCCTGATGCTGTCATCATGCCACGTGCCCCACTGCACAACGCACAGCATCAGGGTGCTCCCTTAGCATAGTATGTTGTCATGCTGCACCAAAGGAGTGCAGAAGAGCTATGGTGGTAAGGGTAGCTTTTGGATACTCCAAAAAGGAGTGGTATTTTCCAGTTCTTTTTGGAGTGGCAAAGAGCTGGATTGGGTCCATGGCGTGTGGTTCCCATGGCCCCGATCTAGTGCTCCCAGGGGCAGCATGGAGCCTCCCCTTAGGGGCCATCTGTAGAGCCCCTAAGCCTTTTGTTTCTACACTTTTTCAGCTTAGTCTAGGGATTACAAGAGAAAAGGGGATTTTGCAGTGCCCATTCCCCCCTCCTCCCCAGAACAGAAGGTCACTTACACAAAAGTTGCACTGTTTTCTTCCAATTTATTTCTTAATCATTTTAATTCTGCTTCATTACATCTCAGAAATTGCCAAATGCTAATGCTTTTTCATGGGGTCATTCATTTTAATAAACTGTGCATTTTTACACTGCAGTGAAACCCGTCTAGCAGCCTACTTTATATTAATCGTAAGTTTTAAATTAAGAAATGTAAAGAAAATGTACATACTTATAAGCTATGGAAAACCCAAGTCTCTGAAGTAATTTAATCATTCTTTTGCTCATAGTAGTTTAATTACTTTCTGCCTACCAAGTTCAATTTTGTCATCATAGTTGGAATAAAAACACTTTTGCTAGCCTATTCTCTGCCATACTGTTTCTTGCTTGTTGGTGGGGGGTGGGGGAACCCAGAGAATAAAGATCCAAACAAGGGGGTGTCAAGGAAGATACTGTGTATGATTTGGATTTCAAAAGTGAAATTTTGGATTCATCAGATGGATCTGGCTGTTTCTCTTTGTCATCAGAAAGCAGCCAGAAACATCAAGGAAATAACCATGGCCAGTAGTCTACTTCAGCTACTTATAGTTAAGTATACATATTGAGTCTCCTTATCTGGAAATCTGAACCTTAAATATTCCAAAACCTAAAACTGTCCTTATGGATGGCTGATATAGTGACAACTTTGCTTTTTGATGTTTCAGTGTACACAAACATTGTTTCATGTACAAAATTCTTTAAAATATTGTGTATAGGAAGACTGTCCAGATGTCGCCCAATGAGTGTTTATTAGGAATTTTTGATGAAGAACTAGAAAAGAACTTTGTTAAAAATGTTTTATTTAGTATCTTCTCCAAGAAAAGTATTTGCCCAGAAATGGGAAAAGAAAGTTATCTTAAATGACGATGATTGACTCAATAAATTATATGAAGTGTTAGAATTGGGGGGGGGGGGGGAACCTCACTAAAAGATTGAAAAATGAATTAAACAACAAGAATGATATAGATTAGAAACTGATAATAGATTATTTAAAGGGAAAATGGGGACCTTTGGCAATAATAAGGTTAAAAGATTAATAATAACAATTTTAGTTTATCAGGTGCTAGATAATAATAACTTACCAACCTATAAAGAGGGGAAGAGAAATGAAGAAGATTGGAATGAAAAAATTGTTAACAAGGTAAAATGGAACATTAAGATAGTTCTGAATTTAAAAATATGGGTTTGGGGTACTACTGATTGGACAGTATTAGCAGGCCAAGAATTATTTAGAAATAGTCGAAGGAAAGCAAAGTAGGAAGTCAAGATGAATGGAGTGTGAAATGATAGGAATTGAAGATGAAGAAGAATGTATTAGAGAAGTGGGGATGGTTTGAGTAAGTTATACAGGCGTAGAAGATGTTGAGTGATGAATTCTTAGGGCCTTTACAAACTGCCAGAAATAATGCAGCTTGAGGCCACTTTAACTGTCCTGGCTCAGTGCTAGTGAATCATGGCAAATGTATTTTTTCTGGGACATTGAGCCTTCTCTGTCAGAGAGCTCTGGTGCCACAATAAACTACAGTTCCCATGATTCCCTAGCACTGAGTCAGGACAGTTAAAGTGGCCTCAAGCTGCATTATTTCTGTCAGTCTGTAAAGGCCATTAGATGAAGGGTGAAAGGAAGGAATGGGAAAAGGAGTGTATGAATGTAGGTGAGTAATTTGATGTATGTAATATGTTGATTATAGGTGTTGGATTTTAAATGTTTTCTTTTATTTTTTATGTTTTTTGTGTGTTTATTTTCAAAAGTTAATAAAGTTTGTTTTAAAAAATATTGTACCGTATATAAAATTACCTTCAGGTTATGTGTATAAGGTTTATACAAAACATAAACTAATTTTGTGTTTAGACTTGGGTCCCATCTCCAAGATATTTCATTATGTATATGCACATATTCCAAAATCTGAAAAACTCCAAAATTCAAAAAAATTCTGGTCCCAAGCATTTCAGACAAGGGAGACTCAACTTAAATTTACATGGATAGACTGCTGACTCCATGAATGTGAGGAGGTAGACTTAAGTCTATGAAAACACATGCTACCATCTTCTTTCTTTCAGTTAGTCTCAATGGTGCTACGAAATCCCTTTGTATACTTACATAAATAAACTTTTCTGGCCTGACTTTCCCCCAAAACCTGAAGGAAATGCCATTTACATGTGCTCTGATAACCAGCAAAATAGATCTCCTTCTCCCCATGAAGCTGAAGTCTGGTAAAGTGTATTGGAAAGGAAGTTATGATTGTAGCAATTGTGTCACAATTTTGACTGAGTAGCAATCATGAATACAGAACAATAATCCTGTGAATGGCATTTCCTTCAGGTTTTGGTCCTTCAGGTTTCTAACATGAAGGTACACAGCAGCAGCAGGAGCAGCAGCAACGCAACAACCACCTAGATCCATAACTTCTCCTAAGGAGATGTTCAGACCTAGAAGAAAGGTCAGGAGTAAAAGGCATACTCTTAGTAAAGTTGCATGATCACACTGAAGACTTTCAGAAACATTGCACTTATCCAGGATTTCTCCAGTGAAGATCCAGGAAATCTTCAATGCCAAACCATTCACGGGGAAGTCCTGGGAATGGTTTGTTACTGGAGCATTCCTGGTTTTTCCAGGGATAAGTCTTGGATAAGTGTGACATCATCTTAAAATCTTCTGTGAGATCACACAATTATCCCAAGAATATGTTTTTTGCTTCCCCTCCCCCCCCCCCCCCCCCCCCTGATAATTTCCTAGGTAGCTGATGTAAAATAGTGGCTGAAAACTGGTTCATCAGAATATATCATCTATGCAACTGCTGAAATACATTTTGCCCAAGAATTGAGCAATGGGTTTGCTGGGGATAGAAAAGAAATGCTATTGCAGAATATATATAGGTATACACAGGGTGTCCGTATCATATGCGGGCTTACCATCTGGGGACTGAAGGTCACGTGGATGGTGAGCCCTGGTAGCTTTAATGGTGTGGGAGCGTGCTGCCATAGAAAACAGTGGGACTTGAGGTCTCACATTTTTCCCTTACATGGGGGGGAGGGTCCGGAATGGATCCCCCACATATATGAAGGGCACACTTTTTTTTTAAAAAAAAATATCAGAAATAAAAGGTTACTCAAAATGAAGTCCTCACTTGCATTTTTTGGTAAGATGGAACCCTGAGCCTTGCTTCCTATGTTATTTCTTCTCACTTGGTTTTTTTTTAATGCATCCTCTCCAAATATTTACTGCCTTAGATCAGGGGGCTTATTGCATTGCAAAATAAATCTACTTACCCTTGCCAAATTGCAGTCAGTTTCAGGATGCACTCAGGAAGTATCACATTAAAAAGGCCACTGAATCCACTAGGTGACTGCGTCCTGGCTCCCAGAAGGACTTAGCTGGCTGATTTTCAAAAATGGGAGCTACCCTATAATTTGGCAGGAGTAAGTAGATTTATTTTGCAATGTGATAAGTCCCCAGGTGTGGGCAACCTGTGGCCCTCAGATAGTGTGAGGCAGTGTCTCCCTTTTTTCCCTTGGACATTTGCCATACAAGTTGCAAGTGGCAAGGATTTCTGTCTGAATGGAGACAACAGCAACTTCCAGATCAATTAGACATGCGTCATTTAGACAGCAGGCAGCAAAACATTTTGTGTGGCAATAGGTTCAGATCAAATGACATCAGGAGAGCTGTCAGTTGCAGTTGTGTAGGTCACTAGAGTGACAAGGCTACAAAATATTAGCTACAAAATGTTTACCAGCTTCATGCAGCTGAGGAGAAAAATTGCAGAGCTGCCATCCCTTGAAAAGCCTTAAAATAGGAAGCTTCCTTATACTGAGATCCAAAACACACTGTAGAAATAATCCAGTTTGAGACCACTTTAACTGCTCTGGTTCAGTGCTAGGGAATTCTGGGAACTGTAGTATTGTTCTCTTTCAGAGAGCTCTGGTGCCACAATAAACTACAATTCCCAGAATTCCCTAGCAGTGAGCCAGGGCAATTAAAGCAGTCTCAAACTGGATTATTTCTGGATTATTATGTGTTTTGGACCTGAAACAGAGAGGTCTAGGTCTTGTAGCATGACTTTGCTGGAAGCTGACTGCAGTGGTATGTTGAAGGATCTAGAGAGAACCTACTAATCAAATCCATGAATAATCAATTCCGTGAAAGTCAAAGATGTAAATGTGGAAGGCTGACTGTATATGGATAATGTAAGAGCAGCCCTGCTATATCATACCAAAGGTCTATCTAGACTCCCATTCCTACATGTCCAACCAAACACTTGAGGAAAAACTACAGGTAGGGCATGAGCTCAATAACACTTGATTGTGTTCTTCAGTAATGTTTATCCCACTACTTCTAACATTGGAGGTACTATATGACCAGCAAGACTAGTGGCTTTATTCTCTATGAATTTGTGTATTTCCCTTATGTTGGTGGCCTAGGTTTTGTGACAGAGAATACTGTGTAGTTCAACTGTGTGCTGTGTGAAGTACTTTCTTTTGTTTGTCTTGAAATAATAATTTCCTGGATTACATTCATTTCTCTGGGTTGAGCAACTTCTTATATTAAATCTGCTTTATTAAAATATATGGAATCAATAAGAGTGTCATATTCTAATATCTGCCTTAATGTATTCAAAATAGCAGGTATGATAGAGCAACTGGGGAAAACACAAGTTGTAGTCTAAGATACAAATCATAAAGAAAAACTAATAAAACAGTTAAATTTGTTTGTCAAAGTTGTATCAAAGTTTTCAGAAGTTATGAGCATCAAGCTGGTTTAGAAGTTTGTTTGTCTCTCTCCTTCTTTTAATTGAATTATCTTACACCACTTTGCCATTTCAGCATTTTCCCCATGTTTTACACAGCCGTTCCTTAGTAGAAGGTACTGCTGGAACTTTGCTGCTGTTAATAGGTTCCAAAGTAGTACATAATGATCTTTTATTACAGAATTATCTAGGCATGGAAACAGAATGCTAATTGGATTGGAAAGAGAAGTGAAGTTTATCATTCATTTGATTGCATTTGCTATCCTATGCAGACTTACATGGTAAGGATGGACACAGAAAGACTTATGACTAGTAAACATGCTTATAATTTCACTGCACCAATACTACATTTTACCCAATATATATGGATTTCAAAATAGGACAGGATACCAGATCTATAATATGTCAGCTCAGCATGTACTGTAATGCCAATCTTCATCATTACCAGTCTTGTAAATCTTTTTACTCCTTTGTTGGGTAAGAGGCCAACAACACACAGTGCTTTAAGACTGATACAAGAGGAAGCTACTATATTTCTTCAAACCTTTCCCCTGCCTTCCTCTCTCCTTAAGGAATACTAGCACAAATCATTTAGTGCTATCAATGTTCCAGTGTTCAGACAACCTGAATTAACCATCTGTGGCTGATTTATAGGGCAACCTTGCTTTTCAAAGTTGGGTTGTGTGTAATGCCTTTCTGGACTTCTGTAGGCATGGTAAAAATGAAGGACAAACAACTTTCTTGTCTTCTGCTTCCAGATACTTTTTTTAATGTGACTTTTATATGAGGTATGTGTTTTAGATTTTTTTTAAAAAATTTTGTATGTCTTCAATCTTAATTTTATACTGTTTTACTTAGGTTATTTCAATTGTTTTTAAGAAATTGTTTCAAAGTATTTTTATCTTGTGAGTCACCATGGGTCCCTTTTGGGGAGAAAGGTGGCATAAAAATGAAAACAACAACAACAACAACAATTGACAATGAATAATGGGAAGGAATGGGTGGATCCTATTGGTATTCTCAAGTAGACTAGACCCCCTTCAATCAATTGGTGAATGCCGAGACATTTATGTAAATCCCCTTGGGTTACAAAAATTGGAACTAACAATAGAATTTGGGCTCAGGTATTTATTCCAGGCCCAGGGCTTTTGTATATTTCTTTCTCTGGGGTCTCTTTGACACTACAGTTATAGTGGTATGATTTCACTTTTAACTGCCTTGATTACTCCCTTTGGAAAGTGAGCTCATTTTTTCTTCTTCTGTTCAGAGAACTGCACTTCAGCCCAGCCTCAGTCCTTCCAGCATAAACATCCCCTCCCTCTTTCAAGCCATTAAATGCAGCACCACCCAGGGCTTGAAAACACCTTTATTTATTTATGTATTTATTTATTATACTGTTTTTCTCCCAGAAAGGGACCCAAGGTGGATAACATATATATATATATGGAAGACACGACGCATATAAAAGTTTCCCTGACAATGATGATCTATTAAAAGCTTGAGCAAAAATATCTTTGCTGCTGGTGAAAGGAAAGCAGGGCAGGGACCAGCCTACCCCCCCCCCCCCATGGAAAGGTATTCTGGAGGGTGAGAGCAAACATTGAGAAAGCTTTCTCTTGTGAAATGAAATGAAATGAAATTATTACGGTCAAAGACCAGCATCAGTATAAAGTTTAGCATAGAAAAGTAAATTAATACATATAAACATTACTTAGGATAAAAATCTGCTAACTAGGAATATGAATAGTTCATTTCTGTTACATTTAAGATAGCTTCAATTAAAATAAAAT
>CM034701.1:380158156-380171453 GCA_020142125.1 Phrynosoma platyrhinos
AATAATAATAATAATAATAATTTTATTTATATTTCCTGCCTCTCCCTTCGGATCGAGGTGGGATTACATCAATAAAATGTACAACAATATACAGAATACCATCAATAAAATAACAACATTATAATAGTCAGTAAAATAACCTGAACAACATCAACACCCAAAAGCCATGTATAATACTATTTTAACTTAAGGCCCATTTAGGAGATCAGGTGGATAGGCCCGCCGGAAGAGCTCTGTCTTAAGTGCCTTTTCTAGAGTAGTGATAAGACAGATCTCTTCTGGCAGGTTGTTCCACAACTTGGGAGCTGTGGCCATAAACGATTTTTGGGAAGTCGGGCTAAGTCTAGTTTTATGGTGTTTTAATAAATTCTTACCAGATGTTCTGAGAGTGCTGGGCAGATTGTGTGGAGAGAGGCATTCCTTCAAGTAACTCGGGCCCAAGCCATATAGGGCTTTAAAGGTAATAACCAACACTTTGTACTATGCCCGGAAACTAATCGGCAGCCAATGGAGAGCTTTTAATACAGGAGTTATGTGGTCTGAACTAGGTGTTCCAGTGACCAATCTGGCTGCCACATTTGAACAAGTTAAAGGTTCCAAACTTGGTACAGAGGTAGCCCCATGTAGAGCGCATTACAGAAATCCAAGCAAGAGATTACCAGGGCAAATACTACAGCTTCAAGGTCCTTCCGGTCCAGGTAGGGACACAGTTGGCGAATCAACCAAAGTTGATACCAAGCACTCCTGGCCATCGCATCCACTTGAGATGACAACTGTAGAGATGAGTCCAGGAGTACTCCCAAATTGTGAACTTTGTCCTTTAGGGGAAGTGTGACCCCATTCAGGACTGGTTGACAAAGCTCCCTCCCCAGACTTGAGGTACCTATCATGAGCACCTCCATTTTCTCTGGATTCAGCTTGAGTTTGTTTTCCTTCATCCAGCCCATTACCAACCCTAGGCAGGCATCCAGAGGAGTGTTGCCTTCCTTAGTCACTGCAACAGTCAGAGACATGGAGAAGTAGTGAATAATGGAGCATAGTGTGTATGTGTGATCCTATAGCACCCAAATCAATTAAGCACATGGAAAGATCACTATGCAAGGACATTTTGAATATTCCTTGAACAACAACCTTAAAAACACATATGCAGGTGTACTAGGACTTCTGTGCATGTCACTCATAGGCTTCTGGCTTAAGTATGCAGGGTAACATGGTTTTCAATGAGTTGCATATTCTAATGCAATTTGGAAGGACATGGCACTCTGGAACAAGAATTAGGGTTAGTGCTAGGGAATCATGGGATTTTTTTTTTCCTGAGACATTGAGTCTTCTCTGTCCAAGAGTTCTGGTGCCACAATAAAATACAGTTCCCATTATTCCCTAACCCTAACCCTTAAAGTGGACTCAATTTGCACTATTTCTGGCAGTCTGCAAAAGGCCCTAAGGAGATTATCACATGCCTTAAATAATACTCCTTATCTCTCCTGAATTTAACTCTAATTCGCGCTGTAGCTGTGTTTTATCACACATCTTTAGCAGCAGAATCTGACTTCAGAGTAGATCCCCACTTCAATGAACATTTGAAAATGTACTCCAGTGGCCATTTTTCCATGTCAGAAGGTTCCAACTTGGAAAAATGGCTGCCAGAAAACATTTCCCAATTCTCATTGGAGTGAGAATCTACTCTGAAGTTGGATTCCGCTACAAAAGCCGTGTGACAAAACATGGCTGCAGCATGAATTAGAGTTAAATTCGGGAGAGGTAAGGAGTATTATTTATTTATGTAATAATCTCCTAAGCTAAATCAGCTGGTTGAGCACTGCTGGGATGAAGCCGGGATGCAGTCGCTCGGTAGTATCAGTGGTATTTTTAATGCAATAATTTCTGATTGCATCCCATAAGTGACTGTATCTCAGAAGGGTAAGTCGCTTTTTTTTTTTTTATGTGATAATCTCCTAAATCTGATCTGGAAATAAGTATTGACTTCCCCATATTTCCCCATAAAATAAATCAGGGAGTTATTTCCCATACAACAATTTTATTTCTCATATAATAATTCTTAAGCCACTATTAAGAGAAGTATCTAATTTTGAACTCCTGATGCCATCATTGTGAATGTGAAGAGATCCCTTTCCTACGTCTGCATCCTCATTCACAAACCCCTGTATGAACCATGTGACAAAGCACACTTGCCAGTAGTACTTTATTCTCATAGCACACTATGGCAAAAATAGTAGATATTATAAGGATCTTAGGAATTTTCATTTTTACAGTGCACTTGAGCCCCTTTCCTGGACAGTTATTGCCCTAGAAACTGCCATGTCCCAATCTCCCAGGAACCTATAAGACTTGGAAGAAAATAGTAAGAGGAATTGTAACACCTCCTCATGTAGAAGCACCATTCTGATCAGAAAGACCTCAAATTGCAACTGTGATAGTAATCCTCTGCTTTTGGTGATTTCTTGCATTTCTGGTAGCTTGGCCTCTAATCTTCTCTGGGCTGTTCATACATTTACAAGTCAATATGCTATGTCCAAATCCTGTTGTTAAACTTAACTAAAGTAGACACTTTGAATCAATGCCTGTGTGTTGAGGGGCCTGAGGTTCTTTGGAGTAAGAATGTAGGCTCCTGAAATACATAGCATATGAAGGTTTTATTGTTCTGTAGTTCCTTCCCTGTACAAAGTTACAACTTTCCAAGACAAGAAATAGAAAATCTGGAGAGGACAATCTATATCAATTAAGAAATGGACCTGCTACAAATATTTTAATGGGTTTACTAATGTGTTGCCTCATAGTTCAAAACAGAATCCATGGGTTTACTCTTCTTTAGAGTAACTAAAAGGATTTAGGTTATCTCGAGTCCTCATTCTCCAGTAATCAGAGTGAGGGAGGGGGAGTATCAGGGCAAGAGCACTGTTATGAAAGGTATGTGTATGCATTCCCACCCCCCACCCCCATTACTCAGATTTGACTTTTTTTTCTTCAAATGCCATTCTCTGTTCTACTATGATTGATGCTCACCAGGGGCTGCCTATCATGCTTGCAACATCCTCATGACCTAGGCTGATGTCTCACTGTTGAATTAATGCAGCTTGACACCACTCCATGTCATGGCTCCATCCTATGGAATCCTGGGATTTGTAATTTATTGTGGCACCAGAGTTCTTTGACCAAGAAGGCTAAATATCTCACAAAAATTTAAATCTCACAATTCAATAGCATTGTAGCATTGAGTCATGGGAGTTACAGCAGTTTCAAATTGCATTGATACAGCAGTATAGATGCAGCCCTACTGATTTGAGTCTAGTCAGAGGTTCTATGATGACTACTCCCAATTAAGTGGGCCAAAGATTATAGCTTCAACTATTCAATGAAAGGAAAAGTCTATTTTACTTTTAATCACTTGAACAGAGGTCATGTCCTTATGTTAGCTGCATTTCTTCAACAAATGCACTTCTTTTATAAAACTTGTCTCTGCTTAATTTGGGTGTGTGTTTGTGTGTGGGGGGGGAATGTTGTCTGATATCCCCAAATCTGCCTATTAAGCAGAGTCTCCCAAACCTCTGGGTAGCACTTTCAGTGGGCTAAAGAGAGCCAGTGTAGTGTAGTGATTTGAGTGTTGGACTATGACTCTGGAGGCCAGAATTTGATTTCCCACTTGGCCATGAAACCCACTGGGTGACTTTAGGCAAGTCATATTCTCTCAGCTGCATGGGAAGGCAATGGGAAACCTCTTCTGAACAAATATTGCCAAGAAAACCCTGCAATACGTGAAATGTCTTAGGGTCACCATAAGTTGTAAATGACTTGAAGGCATACAACAACAACAACAACAAAATGTCCTTAAAAAATATCATCCAAAATACAACTAGGAAATAAACATTGTCATTTCTAGTTTTGGTTTTGACCAATTTGTGGCTCATATTTTTTGGATTCACCAGGGTTTTCAAGGTATTGGAGAGACCTTGGGGAACCAAACTGCTGCATTTTGCAGTGGTTTCCAGCCATTTGGTGTGTGTGTGTGTGTGTGTGTGTGTGTGTGTGTGTGAAAAATCAATGGGGAATTTAATTTTTAGTGGAGCTTTGTGGTGCTCCATGGACCATGCTTTGGGGCCCCAAGGCTTGCATGTGGCCCACAGGCTACACTTCGACCACTCTGAATCAAACCTCAATCAAATAACTCCTTGACATTGTTTTAAAAATGGTGAGTATGTGTGTGAAATCTGAATGCCTGGACTTTGTGTGGATTCAGCCTCACATGAATCTTAACTCATGCTTTCTTGTGTGCTTATTTTTCAAATATTCTGCCTGTACTGTTTGTGATCTATTTGCAGCTATGACACTGAATATAAGATTTACTGAAATATCAACTTGTGTTGCTGGAAGTAAAGTACTCATTGAAAATGTGTGATTTTGCCAACCTCACTTTACAAAGAGTACCCATACACTAAACAATAAAGTTTATTTTGTGAAGCTTACCTTTCCCTATTCTGTTCCAAATGAATGAAATTTGAGCAACCTGGTGTTAAATGTGCTGTTTCTGTATTAACATTTACATTAATTAGCTAATTGAAGGATTAAATTGCTTACATACATTATGCAAATTTGATTTACACACGTTTATGGAGCAGCTACTGATTAATAAATTAGACACTTACAAAACCATGTGTAAATCAATGTAAACTGTTCATTTTCAATTTCATTCAGTTTTTAATGGAGTTCTGAAAAACACCTGCACTTGAACTTATCAGATGCTCTGCGCTTTTATATATTTCTAGCAATTAATGTTTTTTCAGTACAGACCAATTTCTCCTGAGCTCCAGCTCTCACAGCTCTGCAACAAATTGTACAATAGGTACCAAGACCTTGAGCTCAGCCATTCACCACATTGAGAGTAAAAGAGAGGTTGATGTATGCTTGTGGAACCATTGACTGCAATCAGGCTTATACTCACAGGTTCTATGAAGAAGTGTAGCTCCTTAAGTAGTAATAGTTATCCCACATTTCTTCCAAAAAAATATGCTGATATTCCAAACAATTATGCCGAAATTTTTCCCTAACAGGATTCTGACCATATGATATTTTTATCCCAATCCCTATCCATCTTTAAATATCTGTAGAGATGTCATGTAGAAGATAGAAACATCTTGTTCTCTGATGCTTCAGACAAGAACACAAACCAATGGATTTAGATTACAAGAAAAAATCCACTGAAACATTAGGAAGAACTTTAAAAAAAATTATAAGAGATGTGGGATAGATTACCAGAGAGTGGTGGATTCTCCACCTCTGAGGACTTTAAACAGAAGTTGGATGGGCCTCTTTCAGGAATGTTTTAGCTGTGTATTCCTGCATTGCAGGGGGACATTTTTTGGGAAACCAATTTTGGACTGCAAAAGAATCAGAGGAGGACGGGTCAAGCAACCTCTGCCCTTTCTTGACTAATGCACAGTATGCATGATGGACTATTGTTTTGATAACAATCCCATGGTGGTAGAAATAATGGCACTCCACTTAACAGGTAACTTAAACCCAAGTTCAAAACTGCCTCAGATATTATTTTCTATTGGTAAAGTTCATTTCTTTTCTATCAGTGCCACTTTGGGGATAAAAATACACTTGTCAATTGTGTGTCAGGTTCTCACCCATTTAGAGAGAAAAAAAGATTGGAGGTTTCAGGAACATAGCAGAAAGGAGATGGCATACTAACCATTCTAAAGTGATATTCACATAAACATTTTAAAAGAAGCTTAAGATCTATGCCAATAAAAATGAAGTTGAAGACAGCCCTCACTCTCACTTTATATGTCACAGAGAGTAAGTTCTTTTCAAAGGGTTGTTTTTGAAAATGGAAGAGCAGACTCTGAGACTTCAGTCAGGAGCAGAAAAACAGCAAGAATGAGCTGAGGTAGTTCTGCTTAAACCAGGGGTAGGCAACCTTTTTGAGCTGGGGGCCGGGTTGCTGTCCCTCAGACAATTGATGGGCCGAAGCACCATAAATAAATAAATAAATAAATAAATAAATAAATAAATAAATAAATAAACAAACAAAAATTAAAATTAAAAAAGAATTAATTTTTTTTTTAAAAAAAATGCATGCACACTCTCTCAGCCCCAGAAAAGCCATGGCAAAACCCCTGGGAAGATTTTGCCAAGAAAACCCCAAGAACAAGTAATGACAACAATAATCAATATCATCATGGGGGGGCGGCGGCAGTGGGGGGGGCGGCGGTGGCAGGACCGGTTTGGGGCCGGTCCAAAGACCTTGCTGGGCCACATACGGCCCCCGGGCCTTAGGTTGCCTACCCCTGGCTTAAACCTTTCCCTACTTGCTGGTTCTTTATTCAAAATGTCACCTACTCACTTTCCCACTCATGGCATACCCTCCAACTGCCCTGATTTTGCAGGGAGAGTCCCCATTAATCCTGTCATCCCATGATTTCAGCAGATTTTGAAGAGTCCTAGTTTTTCTCTCCTCCTCCCACTCCTCCCTTTGTCCTCAGCTTACTTTAGTTGCTACAAACTGAGTTCAAAAAGCAAATGTAGATTGTGTTCAATTAATCCAGAATGGGGCAATAGGAGAGAAAGTGTGGAAAAGTGTCCTTCTAAGTAGGCTCAGGCAAAAGCAAACTACTATAATGTCTCCTAGTTTGTGTATTGTTCCTCATTAACAATTTTTGCATTCTTGACAACACTCTGATATTGCTTGGCCTGGTTTTCTTCTGGGAAATGTTGAAGAATGTATCACGGGGGAAGGATATTGAGACAATTCAGGCTTGCAGATCTTCCCTAACAGAAGCAAAATAATTACCAGAGGTGTTAGTTTTGATTTTAAAAAACACTCAACAGAATAAAGACTCAGTCATTTTTGTGTCCCTAAAGTGGGAGTTATATCTGTGGAATTAGTGTTTGTAAAGATACAATGTGAGGTTCCAAGTCAGGATAATACTGCAGAATGTCTTTGGAGGGGAAGAGTGTGATATTTCTTGAAGGGAAAATAAACACCAAGCCAGGAAATCACAACAGTGAGCTTGCATAATGGCAATGGTGTTACAATTGTTGGTGTCACCCAGTGTGGAGTGGTGGTGGCAGAAACAGATGGTCCCATCCCCTTTCCTCCCTTTGTTTTGCTCACCCACTTGGCCAGCCACATGACTAGATAGACAGGAGGGCAGGTGAGCCAGCAGATGGGCTGGTCCCCCTTTTCCTTCCCTTTTCCTTGCCTTGTCTGCCTGTCAAGCTGTGCAAAGACCTAGGTGGGTGTATAAATGAGTGGGCAATCCAGTGGCTGTTGCCTTCCCTCCCTCTGCTTTTCCCACTTGTCTGGCCAGGCCTAGAAAAACCTGGGTGGCTGGACAGGTGAGCCAGCAGATTGCCCTGCTCTCCCTTTTTGGGAAGGAAAAGTGAGTGGGACAATGTTCTGCAATGGGGACATCCTCTCCCTTTTGGTAGAGGTGCCCTGGCTAGCAGCAGGGGGTGGTGGTGAGGTTAAGAGGGACAATGAGTGACCATCCCACTGGATGTTCTCCTCCCCCTGGGCTTTCACCTGATGTTGTCCTTAAATCCTTAATCCCCCTCCCATAATATCTCTGTGTAATGACCTTATGTTGCTTGGGATGTAAAATAAAGCCTTCTCAGCTGTGGCCCCCAAAATAGGGAATGCCCTCCACCTGGAGGCCCAAGAGGCACCACTTTTTTATTTTATTTTTTTACTTAAGTGCCATGTTACACTGATTTACAACTTGGTTGTGTAAAAACATCAAAGCCTTTGTTCCTCACTGACTTCTCTCAAATACTATTGTACATAGTTTTATCCTGTTTAATTGTTTAAATCTGTTTTTTTAAGAGGGTCAGTGCAGTGTAATGGTCTGAGCACTGGACTATGATGCTGGAGACCAGGATTTGAATCCCTACTCAGCCATGGAACTCCACTGGGTGGCAAGTCACACTCTTCCACCCTCAGAGGAAGGCAAAGGCAAATCCCCTCTGAACAAATCTTGCCAAGAAGACCTCAGGATAGGTTCACCTTAGGGTTGTCATAAGTCAGAAATGACTTGAAGGCACACAACACCAATAACTCATCAATTATATTTACCAAAAGGATGTGTAAATCAGTGTAACATGGCACTTAAGTAAAAAAAATACATTTGAGTTTCCCTTTACCACAGAGAAAGTGGTCATCCCCACCCAAGGTCCCAAGTACTTCCATTCTATTCACCAGTTATTTTCTGATGATTAGAATCTAGTCCAAAAGAGTTGATTATCTTGTTGGCTTCTCTGCCTTTTGGAAAATGAAATGGTCTGTAAGGCAAGTATGACAGTTGTTGGACCTTACATTCTTCATAGAATTTGACTTCTCACAAATATCAGAATAAATGAATTCTCCCATTATGATAAGTTTATCTGGCTACTCTTAGATGAAGTTCCTTACTCTTGTACCTTACTCTTCCTCATTTCCTTCCAGGACCCAATAACTGTTGACCAGCCCATGAAATAACAACACCACACACAAATATTGGGTTGAAATATGGTTCACTTTATTTAAGTATCACCTATTTATGTTTTGTCCCCTGAGATGTGCAAAGACCAATCTTGTGTGGGAGCAGCCAGGGCAGTTTGTCTCTCCCAGACCTTTTACCTGGCCTAGGCCAAATACCAGCCTGCCAGGGTGAAACATATTAGGACCTTTTCAGCAGTAAATGGAAGGGCTGCCAATTGGTTACAGATGAGAATATGACTGTTGAGCAGGGTGGAATTTGGTCATATGGCACTTGCAGTCAAAGTACAATCCCCCTTCATTTAACATCATTATCTGGAGAGTCAGCCCTACTGTTAGGTGTCTGTCTGTTGTTAGATTTATTCATGTTCTATTTTTACTGCTAGAGATGTAGAGAAACACATCAAGAATCTTCTGTCAGAGCTTGAAATACAGCCAGTGCTTTCAGGATATAATCTCATCTCCACTTACATTGCATTCTGCAGAAAAAGGAGACTAACAGATTTCTAAATTTTATGCCTGATGTTGGCCTTATACATTTTTTTAACAGTAAATTCTTTATTAGTATAAGTTGTAATTGACATAGACAAACAACCACAATAAAATTAATAAAAATGCATTAATAACAAATTGATACTAAACAAATCAACAGTCAAACCTGACTTCTCTTCTAGTAGACAAACATCTGGTATTTAAACAATACCTATTATAACTACCGTATTTCTTCTTTCTTTCTTATCTTTCTAATTCCTTTTGTTCATTTCCTTTCTATCATACCTTTACCTTTTGTTCATTTCCTTTCTATCATACCTTTAACTTTCTTACATTGTTCCTTCCCAATCCTTCCTTGTTCCATTCTTTCCTTTAACTGTACTACTTATTACTTATATCTGATCTTCTCTTCCTACTTACTCTAACATTCTACTACTTACTTAACCCTCTTACACCAATATTCATCCCTATCTTGGCTGTTAATTAAAATTATAAACTATACTGTATTAATGACTAAAACAACAGACAAAACATTTACTTTAACTTCCTCGCTACCACTTCTATTTTCTAAACATATGTATTGACTTCTTAGAAAGTCTTTTTTTCATCCCCTATTTTTTTTACTATTTCCCCTTTTCATATTAACTCATGTTCTTAACTGTATTCTCCACTAAAATCTAATGTACTATAACCTTGAATTATTTCTACTTTGTCCATAAATCTTTTATATTGTCATCGGTGGCTTGATTCTATCATAGATCTCTAATTCAATTTCACCATTGCGATATCTCCCCATTGCTTTCTTATAAATTCAACAACTTTCTCCCAGTCTTTGCTATATTTCTCCAGTGAATAACCTTTTAACAGGTGGATCAATTTGTCCATTTCCATAATATCATAGAGTTTCCAAAGTCAGTCTTCTTTACTTGGAATTTCTTTTGATTTCCATTTACTTGCGAATAAGACTCTAGCAATTGTAATCATATAGATTTTTTTCCCCCACACTTTCTTTCTAATTGATCATCTATTATTCCCAATAGATAAATTTCTGGTCTCAATTCTATTTTAATACCAATTATCTCATTAATTAGGTTGTTAATCATTCCCCAGTAATTTTTAGCATATTTACATGTCCACCAGCAGTGAAACAAAGTTCCTACTGTTTCTCCAAATTTCCAACATCTGCTGTCATAGGGGGGTTGCAGATTGCCTGAAATAGTGCAAATAGAGTCCACTTTTAGGGTTAGGGTTAGTGCTAGGGAATCATGGGAATTGTTTTTTTTTTCCTGAGACATTGAGCCTTCTCTGTCAGAGAGCTCTGGTACCACAGTAAAATACAGTTCCCATGATTCTCTAACCTTAACCCTAACCCTAAAAGTGGACTCAATTTGCACTTTTCTGGCAGTCTGCAACCCCCCTATGTCCTTATATATTTTAGCCAATTTACTAGGGCTTAGATACCATTGGTAAAACATTTTATACCAATTTTCTTTCAAATTCTGGGATACTGTGTGTTTCAAGCTTTTTTGCCAGATTTTTTCCCATTGTGCTAAATGTATACATTGACCAACATAATTTGCCCATTAAATCATTGTATTCATTACAACCTCCTCTTCCATTTCAATTTTTAGTAGAAGTTTGTACAATAAACCTATTGATTTTTCTTTTTCTCCACAGAATATTTCTTCTATCTCTGATTCCCCCCCCCCCCGTTCCATATTTTTTAAGGTCTGATAGCGCTTTTTCATGTAATTGTCTGTATCGGAACCATCCTAAATTAATTCCTTTTCCCTGTATCTCTTTCTGAGTAAGTATTATTGTTTCCCCCCCCCCCCCCGCCCTTTACTAGATCTTTATAGAAACACCATTCTTCATGTCTAATGATTTCCCTTCTATAGAAGGCTTCTTGAAGTGAGGCCCATTTTTATGTTTTTTCCAAAATTTTAAAAGTGCTTTTCTTATACAGTGATTATTTAAAAAAATGATTACTTTTCTCTTTCTCATATAGTAGATATGCATGATATCCAAAAACTAATCCTTCTCCTTCCAGTTTAAGCATCCTTTTGTTCTCTAATTTGATCCATTCTTTGATCCAAAACAGTCCACATGCATCAAAATAAAGCTCTAGATTAGGTAAAGATAGTCCTCCCCTCTCTCGTGCGTCTTGTAAAATTTTTAATTTTGCTCTTGGTTTTCCCCCCTGCTAGATAAATTTCGTGATATTCTTATTCCATATTTTAAAAGTCTCTTTTGTTGAAATAATTGGTAACATTTGAAACAAATAAAGCAGTTTTGGTAAAACATTCATTTTAATCACCGCTATCCTACCAAAAAAAGAGAGATTCAGCCTGTTCCAAGCTAACAAGTTTTTCTTTCCATAATATTTTGTAGTTATTTTCAAATAGCTTATTTGTTTTCTTTGTGATTTGGATTCCAAGATATTTTTTTTCTTTATCTCAATTCCTGTTCTTTCCTGTAGTCTTTTTTCTTCTGTGAAGTCCATATTTTTTGTAATGATTACTGATTTTTTCTTATTTACTTTACATCCAGTAATTTCGCCAAATGTTTTCATTGTTTCCATCAATGTATCTATATTCTCAATTGGGTTTTCTAAATTAATCACTAGGTCATCCGCAAATGCCCTAATTTTATATTTATAATTTTTAATTTTGAACCCTTGAAGCTTATTTTCTCCTTTGATCCTTCTAATTAATATTTCTATAATGACAAGGAAGAGCAGGGGGGACAAAGGGCATCCCTGCCTAGTCCCTCTGTTGATCTGTATTGAATGTGTTTTGTCACCATTTATAATTATTTGCACTCTTTGTTTTTCATATATTTTCTTCATCTAATTTATAAAATTCACCCCAACATTCATTTATGCATTTTGAACCTTAACAGAAAATGTTAACATCCTTATTACCAAGCCTTTTCCATGTCTCTTGGATTCCCAAGAAAGAAAGATGTCCCATGGGACCTCTTGTGAATGGTATACTACCTAGTAAAGGCAAAACCATAAGCATATTTGCTGATAAACCATGGAAATAAAAAGACCAGACATAAAACGGGCCACTTTATTAGTGTTAATCTATTTACATTTTAAATTCCTGGAATGTACAAAAGAGGAGAGCATGTAGGTGTGAGAGCAGCTAAAGCCAACTTCCCTGAGCAAAACATCTGAGCCCCAATGAGAAACCAAAAGAAATGTTCTGCCCTGGCTAGCCCACTACTGGAAGGCCAACTATGCATCTGAAGCCTAATTGTGACCATGCAAAATGAAATCCCTAAACTCTAACACCTTGCCCAATCTGTCTCTTTTTGAGTGAAATACCAGTTCACTTATACATAAGACCCTGAAAAAGCCAGTCAGAGATGCAGTATGAAAGAGAAGAACTTTGAAGTGAGATACACAGATACCCATTGAGAGCCCTCCTATACCTCTAAGGATAACATCCACCCTAACATCCATCAATCTTCCCTAGCCCATGTTTCTAATGCCTTCTGAATGTGAACTTCCTCCATGGGGTCTTACAAACCCTGGGTCTTAAACCAGAAGGCCAGGGTTGACAAATACACCCTCAACAACTGCAGTGACAAACCCCTATCCTTGAAGCTTTGTAAGGACCTTATCCCACGGGGCCAAAAGCAGCAAGAATCGGCTAAGAATCAGGCGCTATAGCGCTATAGTTTTCCGGGTGATCCCACGACGTCGCTCAGAATACAACAAGAAACCGCTCGGAATGCAGCATCATTCGGGTTCTTTTGTATTCCTGTTTTCATCGGGCATTGCAATAGCGCTAGCTTATCCATAGCGCTATTATAGCGCTAGCGCCATATTATACTAGCGCTATAGTACTGCAATGATGCTCATACGGTTTCTTGCCACTTTTGAGAGCAGCGTGGGATAAGGTCCTAAGACACAGTAGGAAGGTGGTTGAGAAGTACCGCATTTTCTGGCGTATGACTTTTTAACCCTGGAAAAGGGTCTCAAAAGTCAGGGGTCATCTTATATGCTGGGTAGAGGAGGTGGAGGGGGAGGGGGAGGGGGAAAAGAGAAGGAAGCCAAGGAGAGGATGAGGATGGGGGGAGAAGGAGCAGGAAGCAGGGAGAGGATGAGAACAAGAGGAAAAAGAGAAGGAAGCCAGGGAGAGGAGGAGGACAAGGGAAGAAAGAGAAGGAAGCCAAGGAGAGGAGGAGGATGAGGGGAGAAAGAGAAGGAAGCCAGGATGAGGAGGAAGATGAGGGGAGAAAGAGAAGGAAGCCAGGGAGAGGATGAGGATAAGAGGAGAAAGAGAAGGAAGCCAG
>CM034701.1:380171553-380184305 GCA_020142125.1 Phrynosoma platyrhinos
CTTTCTGACTTATGGCAACCCTAAGGCAACCTTATAATGGGGTTTTCTGGCATGTTTCTTCAAATGGGGATTGCCATTTCCATCTTCTGAGGCTGAGGGTGTGTGACATGTCCAGGGTCACTTACTTGGCTGCAAATTGTACATATCCCAGAATGCATCACCTAGTATTTTGGCAGTCCTCCCCCCCAACACTTTCTCATTTTCTCCCAACCATCTCATAGCTGGGAGATGGAAATAATTTTTAAAGCAGCATTTAAATCTGAACTGTTTTTAAAAAGTAAGGTCCAAAACACACTGCAGAAATAGATGCTAGGGAATGTGGGAGCTGTACTTTGTTATGTTTATAAGTGACAGTTTTCCTGCTAAGTACCTGCATGTCATAAGCATTTGAATTAAAATTACCATATTGAAATAAAATCTGATTTTTAAAAAAAATTATTTGGTGTGCGTTGGAAGAGGGGTAGTCTTATACGTAGAGTATATCCCAAATTCTATATTTTCACTGGAAAAGTTGGGGATCATCCGCACAGTTGTCTTATATGCCGGAAAATATGGTAGAGGTGGTGGTGAAATGTGGATGCAGATGGAGGTAGGTAGGTGGTGGTTCTGGAGGCATTATGGTGCCAAGGCTGTAAGAAGAGGTATGGACCAGGAAAGAAGATGGAGAGGAGGAGGAGGACACTGCAGAAGATTTTTGCAGTAGTGTCCTCATCTTAGGAGACAGAGGTGACAGAAGTCCAGCAGAGGCAGCCTTGGAGTAAGGCAGAGATTTTTTCAGCAGCAGAGTCTATAACATATTTGTTTTTTTTTTTTTTTCTGAGAGAGGCTTAAATATTTACTCCCCCCCCATTTTATTTTATTTTTATTATTATTATTATTTTTGCAGGGATCCTGTGCTCCTAGTCCATGTGAAAGCTGAGGGCCAACTGTACAGAGAAATATAAAGAAGAACAGACAACATTCTATACTAATAAGCAGTGAGAGGAATGGTAATTACTTTGAAGAAGAGTGGAGAGACTTTTCACTAGCCATTGAACATGATCTTTGTACCATACCCCTGGAACCACGAAACATGCCTAGACAGAGGAAGAATTTGCTGAGCATGTTGAAAACTGCATGACAGCACATGTCAACATGGATTTATTATTGAAGGGTGGCTGAGCAAGAATTCTGTATAGATGTTTCTGGAGCTAGCGATGGAGAAAGTGTCAGTTTCACGGTACATTGCAGGTTTCCTTTTTGAGATGGTTATTGTGAAATCATGAAGAAGAAGCCTGGAGGATGCCCACAGGTTCAGGGATTTCTCTTTGGCCTTGAATCTGTCAGAAAAAGTGAGTTTTCCTGCTTGGTTTTAATATCTCTGTAACCTAGGAGATTATTACATTATTACATTACTAATAAACCCAATTTATCTCTTCCAAGTTAAATTCAAATTCAGTTGTCTGGCTTTACAAATCAGCCAGCTGAGGCCGGATTTTAACCAGATTTTTGCAGGGATGCAGTCGGGAGGTGGTAATGGCAGCAAAATCCATGCAGTAATACCCAGCTGCATCCTGAATTTGAATTAAACTTGGAAGAGGTAAATCGGGTTTATTAATAATGTAATAATTTCCTAAGGCACAATCTCATAGCTGACATTGCCAAGGTCTAAGACACAGAGAAATAATTTAGGGGGTGTGCAGACGGGCAGCTCTAGGCCACCCCGGGAAGTGGTGGATCAGGGCTGTGGCTACCCCATGCCACAGCCCTGATCCTTCTTTTTGCCACTCCAAAAAGAGTGGCAAAATGTTGCTCCTTTTAGGGGTGGCAAAAGGCCACCCTAAGAGGCAGTGCATGGCTCTTCCTTGCTCCTTCCAGCACAGCGTGTCAGAACACTGTGCTGGTAGGGCATCCTGATGCCATGCGGCATGCATAATTATGTGCGGTGTCAGGATGGCGTCGGCATGGGGTTGGGCCGGCCGACGTGCAGCTGCCCTGCCCCAACTGTGCCTCTAGGCTGGCCCTTTGGGCCAGTCTGCAGAGGCCCTTAATTTATTCAGTTAAGAAGCTAGACCTTTGCAGGCATTCATCTACAACATGAGTTCAAAACCTGAATCATGTGAAGATGCTGTTTAATATATATATGAAGCCACTGGGAGAGATCATCCAGAGGCATGGGGCACGGTGTTATCAGTACGCTGATGACACCCAGATATATTTCTCCATGCCTTGGTTGTCGGCCATGTCTTATAATGGTGTCTCTCCTCTCAATGACTGCCTTAAGGCAGTAATGGACTGGATGAGGAAAAACAGATTGAGACTAAATCCAGAAAAAATGAGGTACTTGCAGTAATGACCCTGAAACCAGGAATTGAGATACAACCTGCAGTCCTGGATTGGGTCACACTCTCCATTAAGGAGTGTGTTCAGAGTCTGGGGCTGCTCCTGGAGCCATCGCTCTAGATGACTAATCAGGTAAATGTGATGGTCAGCTTCAGCTGATACGCCATCTGTGCCCTTTCCTGGAAGTAAGGGACTTGGAAACTGTAGTACACGCGCAGGTAACCTCCCATCTTGATTTCTGTAAAGTGCTCTACATGAGGTCCGGAAACTTCAATTAGTACAGAACATGGCAGCCAGATTAGTCTCAGGGACATCTAGGATAGACCACATAACACCTATTTTTTAAAATATATATATATATTAAAATTGTATTGATTAAAAAGAAAACAAACCATAAAAAACACATAGGGCATTTGCAGACTGCTAGAAATAGTGCAAATTGAATCCACTTTAACTGCCCTGGCTCAGTGCTAGGGAATCATGGGAATTGTATTTTTTTCTGAGACATTGAGCCTTCTCTGTCAAAGAGCTCTGGTGCCACAATAAACTACAGTTCCCATGATTCCATAACACTGAGTCAGGGCAGTTAAAGAAGGATCAATTTGCACTATTTCTGGCAGTCTGCAAAGGCCCATATACACATATGACACAAATCCAAAAATAAAATAACATAATTATTACATTATAGAAATCACACACACATACAATGAAAAAATATTAAAAACAACTTCCTTACTTGATATGTCTTGTTATTCAGCCCGTGTTCAATAAACTTCATATTATAAACTTCTTATTTAATCTAACATGATACATTATATCCTATGCTTCTATTATTTATTATACGTTATCCATCGTTATAATTCCTATACTATAACCTATCACTTATGGTGGGAATGTAAAGAGGCAAAAAAATACTGGAGATATATACATGTGGGGAATTCGCTGGCAAACCACGAAGAGACCCACATTTTCCTCCCTGAAACACAGTGCGCCTTTGCACACGTACACAAGTCTAACAATTAACCTGGCTGTTAATTACATATGTACACACAGCCTAATGAGTAAACACACAGATTCACATCTCAGTTAATGACCTGGCTGGTCTACATCTTAATGATTAATTTAGCTGGTTTCCTGTGTCCTGTTTGCTTACTCTGACCTTTGAGTCCAACACAGAAATAACATCTACTGCCAGTTAATGAATGATTGACAGCATCGAGCATCCTGGAAAGGAATTGCTAATAAAAAGAGAGAGGGAACAACACTCCCTCAAGCATTACACCCCCATTCTTGTCTCGGCGTGTCATTCCTGCATGGAATCCCAACATATACACAGTGGTACGATGAAAATATTTAAAACACAAATGAATTAAGACCCACAGGTGTATTTGTTGGGTATGAATACAGAAGATAATGTGGAAAAAAAGAACGGGAAGCTGGCCTTTTATCTAATTACGTCAGCAAAAATCAGTTACGCTGCAAAATGGAAAACCAAAGAAATCCCACCTCCTTCCATACAATCCACCCCATGCACTCAGGTCCTCTGGGAGGAATTTACTACAGCCTAGAAAAATTAGGTTGTCTGCTACCTCCCAGAGGGCCTTCTCGGCTACCATTCTGAGACTATGGAATGGCCTGCTGGACGAGATCTGTCAAATTATGACCTTGAGTAGCTTTAAGAAAGCTGTTAAGATGGATCCTGACTAGATTCCTGACCTTAGGAGTTAGTCTTCTTCTCTTTCCCTCCTTCTCCTCTCCCTGTTGTAATGGGAATTGGCATTTTTAATGTATCAATATACTATTTTAACATGTTTTTAAAGTTATGATTGTTTAATACTTTTTTAGGGGTGGGCAGGTTTGGGATGTTGGGATGGGGTGGGAATTCTATTTATGTATTTTAATGTTGTAAGTTGTCCTGATTGCTCTGCAGAGAGGCGGGGTATAAATAAATTTTATTACTATTGTTATTACCATTATTATTATTAGATATATATCACAAATCTTTACCTAGTTATTGTGAATTTTAGTATGGAGATCTACCTCATGTGACAATCTGTCTCATATATTTGCTTTATTCAGTGGGGGCCGGGGGGAGAGGATGGTAAGAGCATTCAGCTGAATGCAGATATAAGTTCCATCATCTGACACATAGACAAGGTAGGCTGAATTTGTGCAGATCTGTAATGTAGTTGGGGATACAGGAATATTAGGGGATGCCCTCTTTTTGTGTGTGTGTCATTAAGTCATCTTTGACATATGGGAACCAAATGAATGAGATGCCACTGTTATTAGCAGCCCAGCTACAGTTTTGCAAGCTCACAGTTGTGACTTGCTTAATTGTTCATGAGAGCCAGTATGGTGTAGTAGTTTGAGCACTGGGCTGACTCTGGAGACTAGGGTTTGAATCATGGCTCAGCCATATGAACCCATGGGTGACCTTCAGCAAGTAAGATTATTTCAACCTCAGAGGATGACAATGACAAACCCTTTCTGAAGAAACATACCAAGAAAACCCCATGATAGGTTCACCTTAGAGTTGTCATAAGTCAGAAACTACTTGAAGGCACACAGCAACAAACAACAGTATGGTCTTTCTCTTTTCATACTGCCTTCAACTGTACTGAGCATTATAGTTTTTCCAGTGGGTCATGTAGTCTCATGATGTGCCCAATGAATGAACTTCAACACACTAACCCTACTAGTGTTGCAAGAGAAGATCTGCATAAGCCGCCTTAAGTCCCCGTGTTGGGAAGAAGGCAGGATATAAACAAACAGAATAAATAAATAAATAAATAAATAAATATCCACTGACTGACAGAGTAGATCAGAGTAAGTTTATAGTGGCAAAGTTGTAAAAAAAAGCTTAGAATAAGTTTAAAAAAGCCCTTAGCTGGGGAGTATAGAAATGGCAACTCTTTTGAGTCTGAGTGATCTGGATCAAGATTTGAGGATTTTTCTTTCCCCTTTCCCACTAATTCCAAACACTGTTGAGGTTCTGTTTCTCCACTGCTAATAGCATCAGTAAAACAGAAATAGAAGCCAGTAACTGGGTGAAGGGATCTATTTCACACCATGCCTACACAGCTATAGTATTTTTCCAATTTCAGTCAGCAGTGATGGGAGATTTAAGCCTTCTCCAGTCTACATCCTACAATATGTGTAATAATGTGTATGTGTGTGTGTTTGTGTATGCTTGTGTACACATGTATGTACACATGTATGTATGTAGATCTTGATGTCAACTTTGTGAAAAAGGTTGTCCACCCCACTAGAGAAAGAGAGGGATAGCAGGACTGAGCTAGTGACTAGGTTTGGTGAAATATCATGATAGCAAGAAGGTGGGATTAATGTAACCTTCCAGATGCTGTTGGATTACAGCTCTCATGAGCCTTAGCCAGCATAGCCAATGAGAAGGAATGCTGGAAGATGCAGATCAATGATATCTCAAGGGCGACATGATTCCAAACATGAAGTAGGGGAAGGAAGGTGAGACAATGTGATTCAACATAATGAAAATGGACAAAGGGCAACTCAGTGGAGGGAAGCAGGGTATAAATATTTCCTCAATCCTGACAATATGACAAGGAGGGCTTCTTTTTTCAGATAGTGGGAAGAGGAGTTGAGGAGTAAGAGAGGTAGGATGAAAGCTGTATGTCTCCATTTCATGATACAAAGGGTGTTTTCTTCTGTAGCTCCATAGTGAGGAACTGAAAGACAGGTTCCTTTATCTCTGTGTGTGGTGTGGCTTTGGGAACCTCCTCTCAAACACATAACTTCTCTGTGTACATTTCTGCATCTATAAAATGAATGTTATGTGTTACATGCTTCTGTGCATTTTTAAAATGTATACTTTTGCAATTCCATGCAGCTTGTAAAAAGTATGTATGGTTTGCATGCCTTTCCCCCTTTTGATATGTATTACAAGTCTGCACCTCTGAAGTTAAATGAACTCCACTCAATTCCCAATCTTAGGAGGTGCAAAATGGAGATTACCATAGGAAAATGCACACTCAACACATTTCCTTTCCATCCCCAATTGTATGTGACATGTTAGTGCATGTGATTCCTGTTGTAGTCTATAGTGGTTTCCTGGTAAGCCACAGGGTAACTAGCAGAGATACATGAGTGGCTCATTGTGAACAATGAATTCCACATGGCTTGGTTATCTCAGGGAGTGTACCAGCCACTACTAGAAATTGGTCTTGAGTCCATCCCACCTGCAAGTCACATTGAAAGATGTCAGTGGTCTATGTCATCTCTTCCAGCTGTTGAGAACTTGATCTGTCTCTAAAAATATATGGTCTCCACTTAGTAAAATTTATTATACTGTACTCTTGCCCATAGCCTTTTTCAATATGGTTGCGCTTGACAAGAGTGCATTCATTATCTTATCATAAATGTAGGCTTATGGATTTCAAACAGACACAGCCAGCTTGAGCATTCATTGAAGCAGTTCATTCATTGAAAGGAAATGCCACATAATTAATTGAAATTGGTTGCAGGCAATTATGACATTCTGGCAAGAAAAGCTCTTGGTGGAAAAGCACATCAAATACTTCAACCTCATTGCATTTTGGAACAGGCAGGAAGACAGCCTGCCCTGGGCTTTAATAAACTTTGTGGACATGCTACAGAAGGAGCAGCACATATTGTAAAACCATTCCTATTAACATTCTCCAATAAAAAAGATACACAGTTGTAAATCTGGCCATGTGTTGTTTTAATTTTAATGACTTGAATATGGTTGAGATAAAAATTACTCTTTTGTGAAAGTGGAATGCTATAAATCTTGGTACTTGAAGGAACCCAATGTTTGTATACAACCCATTCTCTGCCCCAGCATTGACAGAAATGGGGAGTGCAGTCAGGAAATCAGAAGAAGACTAAAAATGTGTAGGGTGGCTATGAAAGAACTAGAAAAGATTCTAAAATGTAAAGATGTACAACTCAGCACAAAAGTTGGAATCATACAAGCCATTGTATTTCCTATTACCATTTATGGATGGGAGAGCTGGACAGTTAAGAAAGATGATAGCAAGAAAATCAATTCATTTGAGGTAATGTGGTGTTGGAGAAGAGTGCTGATGATCCCACAGACAATCAAAAGGAAAACAAGTGGGCCCAAGAGCAGATCAAACCACAAACCTCAATGGAAGCTTCCCTGGAATGCAGTTTCCATAGATACCTTTAGGACAGAATTATTGGCTTGAGCTATATACCAGCCACTTTCTTCATACATGGGAGACCAGCAAAGCAATCTGACTTCTGTCTTCTCTTGGCTTATTTTATAATTTTCCTTAGCCTCCACCCAGCTGTTCTATCTGGTCCAATAAGAGTCCTCTCGTAAGTCCTGTTTATGGAGTTTATCACATGGGGAACTCCCATGCAGAAACGGGATTTAAAAGGTGGGGGAAACCCACAAAAGCGGTTAGTTGTTCACACACATCACTGTTAAAATGGGGTTAACCCGAATGGAAAGTAGTCAGAAACTACTTCTTTTTACTTTTGGGATTTTCCGAAAGTAAAAAGAAGCAGTTTCTGACTACTTCCGTTTGGGTTAACCCCATTTTAAAAGCAACATTGTCTGAAAAACTAACCGCTTTTGCAGTTTTTTTCTAATTTAAAGCCCTGTTTCCGCACGGGATTTCCCCCGTATGATAAACTCCTATGTCAACAATTAATATCCTTGACACAATATCCTTGTCAGGAATCGATATGTTTCTCATCAACAACATGTTGCTTCCAAAAATTAAAGAAATGGAAATAATGCCCAAGATAGAGTTAGATCACAACCCAATCCCACCCCATGCAGTAATTGGAGATTAATAGGAAATTACTCTTGAATCAAGAATATTTGGAAAAGTTAAAACATAACTTGAACTTTTCTTCAAAGAGAATGTAAATGAAGAAACAAAATTAAAGACTCTTTGGGATGCCAGAAAGGCCTTTGTTTGGGGCTTATTAATACAGAGAGGACATGAGGTAAAAAAATAAAGAAAAGGAAATAATTTCAAACTTAGAAAAACAAATCAAATGAAAAGAAAAATAAATTATAGAAAATCTGTCATCCAAAAAACTGATAAAACAACTGAAATTATTACACAAACAAATAGAGGGAGAACTAACTAAAGAAATTGAAAGAAAGATAAAAACAAAGCTAGACAAAATTTCTTTGAAAATGCCAACAAAACTGGAAGGTGGTTAGTGAACAAAATAAAAAAAAAAGACAAAAAAATTAATAGAGAAAATACAAGACAAAGAGGAAATAATATGCACTCAAGATAAAATAAAGGATAAGTTCAAAAAATATTATGTAAACAATATAGAGACAAAGAAAGAACAGAAGAAAGAAAAGAAATCTTAGAAACACTCTTAAGAAATCAAAAATGGCAAAAATTAATATAGAACAATAAAAAAAAACACTAAATGCAGACATCATGTTAGAGGAAGTAACAAATGGTATTCTAGACCTGAAACCAGATAAGGCTCGGGGACCAGACGGCTTTATGGCAATATTTTATTTAAAAAATTGATAGATGAAATTGAAACACGAGACATTATGAATCTTGTATTAAAAGAAGGGATTCTAGATTCCTAGAAGGAAGCCAACATTATTCTTATACAAAAGGAGGGAGAAGATAAAACAAAAATGGATAATTACAGACCAATTCCATTACTTAATAATGATTACAAAATATTTACAGCTATACTAAGAGACTCAAAAACCTCATTAAAGGTCTGATTCAAGAAGAACAAACTGGCTTTCTCCCAGCAACACATTTGAAAGATAACATAAGAACTGTTCTTAACTTAATAGAATATCATGAGAAGAACAATGACAAGAAAATTGTGATGTTTATTGATGCCAAAAAGGCTTTTGACAGTCTTATTTGGGATTACATGTTTGGATTAATTAAAAAATGAAACTAGGTCAAGAGCATCTACAAACAAGCCAACTAGTTATAAATGGGGACAAAAGTAGCACAATAAACATCCAAAAGGTAACACATCAAAGATGCCCCCTTTCACCTTTACTTTTCATAACAGCAATAAAAATTCGGATCAATAACATAAAAGATAAGCCCAAAATTAGAGGACCAAAAATAAAAAAACTAGTACACCATAAAAGCTTACACTGACAACCTAGCCATATTCTTAGAAAACAACAACATTAACACACTGTTACAGACATTACATCAATTTAGTATTATTTCTGGAATAAAAATTAACAAGGAAAAATCCATGATTTTGATGAGAAACATCAAAAAAGAAGAAGATAAATTACAAAAAAATGGAATTTAAATCAGAAAAGAAAGTCAAGTATCTAGGAATATGGTTTTCAAAAAAAGAATACTGAGTTATTTGACAGTAACTACCAGGCAATATGTAACAATGTAAAAAAAAAGAGATGGGAAAATGGACAAAATTAAAACTATCATTTCCAGGCAGAATTGCCATTGTAAAAATGTCCATATTTCCCAAATTTTATTTCTTATTTACCAAATTACCAATTATTGTAAACAAAAAGCCATTTAACGTGTGGAATAAAGAACTGAAAAGGTTCCTCTGGGAAGGGAAAAAACTTTGCATAAGGTGGAAGATTCAGAGAAAGACCAGAAAGAATGGTGGATGTGACTTACTAGAGACATATTATCAGACAGACCAGTGCCTTCACATATGTTGCAGACCGGGTAAAATTTTAAAAAAACTATAAAATTTTGACTTTAGAAGGATTTAACCTACGTTTTGGCTGACATGCTTATGTGTGATATGGAAAAGCAATGGTACATAGAGATTTCACCCATCATTTTGTCGGTAAAACACTGCTGAAAACCTGGGAGGAAACCAAACAACTATTTTACAGGGTAATGCCAGGATGGGTTTCCCTGTAGGAAGCATTCTTTGGGAGAAGAAACACTTGGATAATATATAAAAATTTCCTTAGGAAAATACCCAGAATTTATGAGAACTAAAACCAACTGAAGAAATAGAAAATCCAGATGTTAATTGGCATTAGTTCCTGTTAAAACAACTGCAGGGCATATTTTTAAAAAATCTAAAGGAAGAAGGCTTTGAAATAAGACAAAACGAATTAGACAAAATGCTAGAGGGGAGTGAAGAAAAAATAGTTTCTAAGCTTTATAAATTGTTACTGGAAAGAAAGCTAGAACAAAATGCCATAAAACAACAACAACAACAACAACAACAACAACAACAACAACAACAACAACAACAACAACAACATTTCTTATACCCTGCCTTTTGCCTTGGCAATAAGGGGGCTTACAAGTACAAATACAGATTAAAAACATACATGCCATAAAACAAAACATGATCCAGTGGGCACAAGATATAGGAAAACCTTTAGAACTGCAAAGCTGGCATTTAGCAAAAGAAAGAGCTGCCCAATTCACAAAAACTCAGAGCTTATGAGAAAATTACTTAAAAATAGTTTCCACTGGCACCTAACACCAGAAAAATTACCAAAAATATACTAGAATAATAACTATAATTGCTGGAAGTGTGAAACTACAAAGGGACCCTGGAAACATGTATGGTGGTACTGCCAAAAAGCGAAAGACTTCTGGAAAAATATACATTCATATATATGTAAGATGTTAAAAGTAAGCTTTAAACTAATACCAGAAGTATACCTGTTACAGACAAGATATCAGACAGCCAAGCAAAAAAGAAATGGAAGCAAATCCTATATGTGCTAGAATCCTTAGAATCCTTAGTAATTTTTTTTGTAGAAATGTTACTCCTTAATTGTAATTCCTATATATTACTGAATGCAAAGGTAATAGTTGTGACATGAAAAATAGCAAAATTAAAATTATACCTTTAAATTATAATATCATACACACAGCCTAAAAGCATTTACATATATATTCATGTGGTTGAAGTGAAAATTTGGTAAAATATGATGTTTTTAAATAAAATGTTTATTTTTTAAAAATTAAAAATTAAAAACTGCAACATCTACTTTCTCCTCCCACAGAGCCTCAGTCCATTTACATAATCTCTTCAGCATTTTAAAGGGATGCAAGTGAACATCATATATCATTTCTACCAAAAGGCAGTTGTTTGAGGAGCAGTGGTGACGCCCTAATAATAATAATAATAAGGAGGGGTGCAGTCCACACACCTTAGTAATACCACTGATCAGCTGTAATACTCTGAAATATGTGCTCTTGTAATCATTGATGAACTTAAGCCATCTGTATCAACTTGAAACTAGTTCTATTGAACTTGAATTTGTGCTTCAGGTATGACAAAGGTCAAACCAGGATATGGCATACTAAAAGAGTATTTAACAAAGGAAAATTGAATGTGGGGTGCATTTCCCTACCCTGTTCTGTATCACAGAATGCCCAAATAGGGCTAAACTGTTTTGTTATTCTTGATCAGTAAATCTATTTCAATATTAAAAACATGAATTTGTGATTGACAATATGTGACCCTGAAATTTGGAATCAAAACCAGCAATATTTAACTGTGTACTAGAGTAAGGGACTGAACAGACTGGCATAAAGAGCCAGCCTGGGGGCAGAGTGGGGGTGTGGTGACTGCATGCTGGCCACCCCAACTCTGCCCTTATGCTGGCTTCTCACTGCATGCCCCACCGCATGGCAGGAGGTGTCAGGGTGCTCCCTTGTCATAGTGTCCACACATGCTGTGCCAAAGGAGCTCAGAAAAGCCACCACCACAGCAGCAAAGGAGGCTTTTCACCACTCTAAAAAGGAGTAGCATTTTGCCAGCTCTTTTTAGAGCAGCAAAGCTCCAGATTGGGGCTGCGGTATGCGGTTACTGCGGCCTCAATTTGGCAAGGAAAGGGATGGCTTGCCACCGCCCCTTAGGGGTCATTTGTAGTCTTCTGAGAATGTGGGTCTAAAAGCTTCCTTTGCAATGGACTCTAGTCTCCCCTAAATGGTACACAATTCCTCAAAATATTGATTTATTTTCAGGATCCAAATCTGCTCTAGGCAACACTACATAACTTGTTTTCTCCTGTGCTGCAGGGTGGGGCATGAAACAATGTATTCATCTGGATTTAGATGACAGGAAAGGAAATTTCAACTGAACACTGTGCAGAACCTTCTGATGTTAGAAGTTAAGATTGTAGAATACAGTAGAATGGCTCAATATGCCATTCTATGCTGTGCTACCCTAACAATGAGGTTAATAACAATAACAATAATAATGGAGGAGGAGGAAAACATGCCCTATGAAAGAGTGACTTAGGGAGCTGGGCAAGAGTGACTTAGCCTGAGCAAAAGATTAAGAGGTAACATGATAACCATGCTTAAATATTTTAAGGGGTGGAGCAATCTTGTTTTCTGCTGCTCCAGAGACTAGGACATGGTGCAGTGGATTCAAACTACTGAAAAATAGACTCACTTAAAGATTAGGAAGAAGGACCCCCCCCC
>CM034701.1:380204921-380218813 GCA_020142125.1 Phrynosoma platyrhinos
GGATCAAGGCATGGGGATGCCTCGGTCCCGTGGCGTACCTTCCCAGGGCGGCCCACGGCTGCCTGTCTGCTCAGGCCCTAAGTCAACCTGGAACCCTTGAGGATCAAACTCACAATGTTTTGGCTGCAGTACTGGAATTTAACCACTGCACAACCAGTGCTCCTTTAACCTTATGTATATTAGATCTAACAGGGCTCCTTTAGAGCTATGAATGATTCCCAATTGGCAAAGGGGTCAGACAAGGCTGTATTCTTTCACCCTATCTGTTCAACTTGTATGCAAAACATATTATAAGAAAAGTGCACTTGGACACAAAAGAAGGAGGAGTGAAAATAAGAGGAAGGAATATCAACAATCTAAGATATGCAGATGACACCATAGTTCAGGGGTAGGCAACCTTTCCCCTTTAAGGGCCGGGGGACTTCAGCTCCCAGAATCCCAGGAGCTATTGGCCAACTTGGGACTATTGGCCAACATGGCTGAGGCTTCTGGGAGCTGAAGTCCCTCGGCCCTTAAAGGGAAAGGTTGCCTACCCCTGCCATAGTTCTAGCAGAAAACCTCACAGACCTGGAACACCAACTAAGTAAGATCAAAGAAGAAACTGCAAAGACAGGCTTACTGTTGAACATAAAGAAAACAAAAATAATGATCACTGAGGACCTTCACAAGTTCAATGTAGAAAATGAAGAATAGAAACAGTAAAATAATTCTCATACCTGGGATCAAACATTGATAGAAATGCAGACTGCAGTCAGGAAATCAGAAAAAGACTAAGAATAGGTGGTGACGGCTATGAAAGAACTAGAAAAGATTCTAAAATGCAAAGATATAAAACTCAGCACAAAAGTTAGAATCAAACAAGCCATTGTATTCCCTATTACCATGTATGAATGTGCGAGCTGGACAGTTAAGAAAGACGATAGGAAGAAAATCAATTCATTTGAGATAATGTGGTGCTGGAGAAGAATGCTAAGAATCCCATGGACAGCCAAAAAGACAAACAAATGCGTCCTAGAATAGATGAAGCCAGAAATATCCCTAGAAGCCAAGATGTACTTTGGACACATCATGAGAAGAGAGGACTCTGGGAAAAACAATAATGCTGGGGAAGGTGGATGGAAATAGGAAGAGAGGAAGGCCACATGCTAAATGGATGGACTTTATTAAGGAGGACACAGGTATGGGGTTGTAGAAATTAAGGAGAGCAGTGGAGGACATAGGGTCTTGGAGATGTCTCATCCATAGGGCCACCATGAGTCAAGATTGACTCGAGGGCAGTTAACAACAAACAAGAAGGATGAAATTTATGAAGGCTGACATCCATACTCCCCACGAGTAAAATAACAGGTTGCTAACATAATTCATTACTTTCCTTCTTCCATCCCTCAGAAATATTTGTGTGTATGTGCTTTCAAGTCATCTGTCAACTTATGGTGACTCCACGAATTTTATAGGGTTTTCTTAGGCAAAGAATACTCAGAGGTGGTTTTGCTAGTACTATACCTTCCATTGAAATGTAGCCTACAGTGCCCTGTATTCACTGGTGGGCTCTCATCCAATTACTAACCAGGGCTGACCCTGCTTAGCTTTAAGATCAGTCAGATTCTGGTACCTTTAGAGCAGGGGTAGGCAACCTTTCCCCTTTAAGGGCCGAGGGACTTCAGCTCCCAGAATCCCAGGAGCTATTGGCCAACATGGGATTATTGGCCAACATGGATGAGGCTTCTGGGAGCTGAAGTCCCTCGGCCCTTAAAGGGGAAAGTTGCCTACCCCTGCTTTAGGGTATCTGGGTCCTATACATAATGAAAATAAGTCAGTTTTTTTAAAAGAAATGCTGACACCAATCTATTACCTTTTAAATAATAATAATAATAATAATAATAATAATAATAATAATAATAATAATAATTTTTATTTGATATCCCGCCCCTCTGGGAACAATCGGGGCGGCTTACATCATAAAGCCTGTATTTGCTTTTAATGTTCTCAAGATTCTATGTTTGGCATTGTTTTGAATTAATTTTTACGTGTATACAAGGCAGTACTGCACCTACTCATGTCATATATGCCTCCAGCATATGATGCTTTCAGTCTGAAGCCTTCATCATATGCCACAGACACTCACTCTGGGTGTTTAATTTATATACCTACATACTTCTTCGATGGCAGTACAGGTGATCTGCTCAATGCTTTAGCAGGATAGAGGAAAGGCTTCGGCTGATGTAATAATTATTCATTGGGCCTTTGCAGACTGCCAGAAATAGTGCACATTAAATTGAGGCACTGCCCTGGCTCAGTGTTAGGGAATCATGGGAACTGTAATTTGTTGTGGCACCAGAGCTCTCTGACAGAGAAGGCTCAGTGTCTCAGAAAAAAATACAATTCCCATGACTCCCTAGCACTGAGCCAGGGCAGTGCCTCAATTTAATGTGCACTATTTCTGGCAGTCTGCAAAGGCCCATTGTTCTCTTAATAAAGCTTTAAGCATTGCAATACTTTATCAAGAAACAGACATAGATTTATCTCTACAAATTAAACATCAACAAGATTTTTACTGCTGTTGAAAACTACCCCAAATTGCATTGGTCAGTGACAAAAGTATACATTTCATTGCTGTTAATTAATAAATTCTCTCTCCTTTCAAAAGAAAATTGGTAACCACCAGTGAGGAGCTGCCACTATTTATATATTCACTTATTTAAATATATGTTTCTCACTTCTTAGCCTTCCAGGGCTCCTGAAGTGAAACACAACATATAAAAACAGGACAAAACAGCATTTCAAAAGCCAATTTCTACACACACATGCACACAATGGTTTATAGGGACCTAAGGCGTCACAAAACAGGACAGTCTTGGCTGTCCCAGGAAGTTCAAAAGAGATACAGCCAACCTGACTTTCCTTAGAAGTAGGGGCTGCCTGGTTGTAACTTCAGTTATGAAGACATCATGGAGAAGGACAAGGTAGTGTAAAGCTCTTGCAAGCAGGACAAAGATATTTATGTTCTCCCACCTTCCAAACTCCAGCTTCCATCTGCAGCCATTTCTTACCAACACAGCTATTGCTTCCCTGGAAAAGAGTGGCAGAGAGGTTATCAAGGCACTAGAAACAGGAATTGAACACTCCTCCATGTCCCTTTCCTCACTCCTCTCTCCTCCAGAGAGGCAAGAGCTGTGTTGAACGGAAGTTTAGAAGGTAAGGTCAGACATATACCTTCATCCTGCTTGACAGAGGTTTATGGCACCATGTCTCATCTACAATCTGTTCTGGATTAAATTTATAGGGGACCTATCCTAGAGACTCAGTTTGGGAGGGAATTCCACAAATGAGGTGCTGCTACGGGGAAAGCCCTACTTCACCAATCTAGCCCCTCAAAATGGTGGGACTGAAAACAGAGTGTGATGATCCTGTCTCTAACTAACTCAATAAGCAAGCTCCATGGATGAACCAAAAATAATTTATTGTGAGTGATTACGAGAACTGGCTGCAAAGACCTGAACACAAATGCACTCTTCATATTTAGCTCCCATTTCCTGCCTATTATCCTCCCTCTCATTCCTTCTCTAGGAGAGTGACCTTAAGGCTCAAATGACATTCCTGCCTCTGCCTCTTCCCTTCTCTGTCTCCCACTCCCAGCCACTAAACCAAAACTGTTTAATCAAAAATAACAATTCCCCAGGAATCACTATTCCATACATTCTATCACCCAAACCATAATAATCAATAATTCATGATAGGGGACCTCAAGGAGACCCTGATACAGGGCTTCTGCTGCAAATATCAAGTTCTGGGCAGATTATTTGTTGTTAGTTGCACTTGAGTCAATTTTGACTCATGACGATTCTGTGAATTAGATGTCTCCGAGCCCTGAATCCACAAGTTCTAAGCAGAGCAATGGAGGATAGTGAGAGCATTCTCTACTGCTCTGGTGAAGTCTTGTAGATTCAGGCCTCTGACAGGTGCGGCTCGGGAGTTCATGTAATCCATGACAAACATGGGCATATCCCAATTGGTTGTTGGGCCCACACATTGTGCAGGTCATACCCTCGATGCGGTCTTTAGTACAGATCAGGAATACCCGTGGGTGGAGGTTATTAAAACCACTGCATTGTCATGGATGGATCATTTCCTGGTCAAGATTGAACTAAGAGCCATGGTCTGCCCCTCCAGACTCGTAGGCTAATGGAACCAATGGGACTCCAGAAAGCCTTGGAGGGTTTAATGGTTAGTAACACCAGTGATTCTGTCGAAACTTTGGTTAACATCTGGAACACCAATCTTACCAAGGCTATCGACAAGATTTCTCCCAAGCGTCCTTTCAAACCCGCTTCAAACTGGAATCCCTGGTATACAACAGAGCTTAGGAAAATGAAGTGGGTTAGACAACAACTAGAGTGCACCTGGTGGAAAACTCGACTTTTATCTGACAAGACTCGTCATAGGAACTTTCTTTGGTCCTATCGAGAGGCAATACATGTAGCACAAAGATCTTTCTGTTCTGCATGTATTGCGTCTGCAGAGTCCCATCCAGCAGAGCTGTTTAGGGTGGTAGGGGGGCTGATACAGGTTTCACCTGTGTAGAACCTGCTACTTAACATGACAATGGCCTGCTGTGACATGTTTAACGACTTTTTTGCAGATAAAATCTCTCAGATAAGAGCAAAGCAGCTTCATTTATATACCACTTCATACCACACTATGAGGTGTCTAAGTGGTTTACAACTGTGAGCTGATTGCCCCCCAACAAACTGGGTACTCATTTTAGTGACCTCGGAAGGATGCAGGCCTGAGTCGAGCCTCAGCCCTGGCTGATATTGAACTTGCAACCTTGTGGTTTATGAGTGAGTGGCTGCAGTACAGGCATTTAACCACTGCGCCACCAGGGCTGATACATACAAAATTCTTCTCTCCCTTGACTGCGCCCTCCCCCTGGTACAGATAACCAACCCCCCTCAAGTATGTACATATAGCAACAATTTTGTCCTATGTACAAAGCACAAAGATACCCATATATACATACATACAGCACCTGCTGTGCAACTGGGTCCCACACCACGCCCTGGACAAAGCCCAGGGAAATCCCTATTTACAGTGGATACGATAGGTCCCATGTGCAATTCTCTCTCCCCCCCCTCCCACTATACAGGCTCAATTAACAGTATTCATATAGTGCTAACTTACTCATGCTCCCACTTCAGTGAGCAGCTCTTCTGATAAGGCACTGCTGGGTTGGAAGGTTACACCCCCCACCCAGAGCAGGCAGTCCCATGGCCTCTGCTTTAAAGACCCTGGTGGAGGAGCAGCATTGGCCTTTTTGTCATTGAAGGCTGGGTATTTCTAAGAGCCGACTTAGACACCAGTGTTTTGATAAAAACAACTGACAAGGCGTCCAGTAACTTCGTTAATGAAATTATCCTGGATCAGTTCCAATCTGTGAGTACCAATGTCATGGACAAGATCCTCAGTAGAGTGAGGAAAATGACCTGCCCCCTTGATCCTTGCCCATCGTGGCTGGTCAGCCAGGGGGGAGGATGCATTGAGAATGTTCTTCACAGACATCATCAATGCATCTTTCAGGGAAGGTCATATTCCATCTTGTTTGAAGGAAGCAGCAGTCAGTCCACTTCTCAGGCCGGTCCCAGAGGGTGTCTTTCAGGAACAGTTGCTCTGCAAAAAAAGATCTCACTGGTGGCATCCCTCAAGATGCCACCCTGTCTCCGATGCTGTTTAACATATATATGAAGCTGCTGGGAGATATCATCCGGAGACATGGAGCTGGGTGTTATCAATACGCTGATGACACCCAGATCTATTTCTCCATGTCCCGGTCGTTGGCCTCAGCTCCCGATGGTGCCTCTCCTCTCAATGACTGTCTTAAGGCCGTAATGGACTGGATGAAGAAAAACAGATTGAAATTGAATCCAGACAAAACAGAGGTGCTCACAGTAGCAGCTCCAAAACCAGGAACTGGGTTGCAACCTCCAGTCCTGGATGGGGTCACACACACTCTCCAGGAAGGACTGTGTTCACAGACTGGGGGTGCTCCTAGATCCATCGCTTCAGATGACTAGCCAGGTGAACACGATGGTCAGGAGTGCCTGTTATCAGCTTCCGCTGATATACCAGCTGTGCCCTTTCCTGGAAGTAAGGGACCTTGAGACTGTGGTGCACACGCTGGTAACCTCTCACCTGGATTTCTGTAATGTGCTCTACATGGGGCTACCCTTGTGCTTGGTCTGGAAACTTCAGTTAGTGCAAAACATGACAGCCAGATTGATTTCAGGTACATCTAGGAGAGAACATATAAGACCAGTACTAAAGTCTCTCCACTAGCTGCCTATTAGTTTCTGGGCCCAGTATAAAGTGTTGGTTATTACCTTTAAAGCCCTAAATGGCTTGGGTCCAACCTACCTTTGGGAATGCCTCCTCCCACACAATCCACCCCACGCACTCAGATCCTCTGGGAGGAATGTGCTGCAGCCGATGAAAGCAAGGCTGTTGGCTACTTCCCAGGGGGCCATCTCGGTAGCCGCTCCCAGACTATGTAATGGCCTGCCAGAGGAGATTCATCAGATTACAACTTTAAGCAGCTTTTAAAAGGCTGTCAAGATGGTGGGCCTTTCCTGATTAGGTTTCCTGGCCTCAGGAACCCCCTTCCTCTCTTTTTTTCCCACCTTTGGCTGCAATATCTGCTCTGTTTATTTTATTGGTTTGCTGTGATTTTTGTCAGTTTAATGTTTATTGTTTTAATTATCATGTTTTAATGCTACTATTGGCTTAATACTTTTTTAAGGGGTGGGAAGATTTTGGGATTTGGGTTGTATTTTAATATACTGTATGGAGATTTAACTGCTGTGAGCTGCCCCGATTGCTTGACATTGTTTATTATTATAAAATCTACCTTTGTAAAATATGTTTCTTGCCTCCTAATGGAAAAACAAAACAAAACAAAGCAAAAACCTTACCATCCAACAAAGTGAATTCCAAAGTCTGAGAGCATTCACCAAGAAGGCCTTTACTTGTGTCCTCACTAAATATGTCTGTGATAGTGGTGGGATTGAGAGAAAACTTTCCTTGCAAAGATTTTAAAACTTGAGCAGAGTCATGTAATGAGATATGGGCCTATATTTTACAGCTACTCTCAACTCTGCTGCCTTACCACAAAATTAATGTAGTTTTAAACCACCTTAACTGTCATGGCTCCATCCTTTGGAATCCTGGGATTTGTAGTTTGTTGTGGCAACTGAGCTCTCTGACAGAGATGGCTAAATATCTAACAAAACTACAAACCTCAGAATTCTATAATATTGAATAATGACAGTTAAAGTGGTATCAAACTGCATTAATTCTGCAGTGTAGATGCAGCCAAGGATAGGGCCATTGAACACATGTCCACATGTTGGCTCACCAGTCAATAATTGTTTCAACTGGTTTACTCCAGGTAGGATTAAGCAACAAGATTTTGACCATGATCTTTCAGATGGAGTGCAAATCCATCTAGAACAGTTTGTAACCTTTGTGATAGGTTGGCTTTACTGCTGACAGACAGAATTTCTGTCTTGTCTGAATTGAGCTTCATTATTTATGCATATCCATTCCTTCATTGCCTCTAGACAATGACTCAGGACTTTCATTCCATTTTTGGTATCAATACAAAGAGAGAGGTTCAGATGAGTATCATCATCACAGTGATGATTCCCAACCCCCAAACTACAGATGACCTCTTCCAGCAGTTTCCTGCAGATGTTAAAAGATTTTGAAAACTATTGAGCCCTGTGGAAAACCCACAGGCCATGAACGATGAAGCTAGTGGTTGTGAACCTCTATCCTCAACCCCCCCCCCAAAAAAAATCACTGCAAAATGACAAACCCAAATTTTATATCCATCAAACAGCCCAGATGCTGTGACCTGAGCAGCAGGATTACATTGCAGGTGTGGATTGTTTTTGTGGTTGTGTTCCTTTAAATAATTTCTGGCTTATGGCAACCCTAAAATGAACTTATCATGGGATTTTCTTGGCAAGATTTGTTCAGAGGAGTTTTGTTATTACCTTCCCCTGAGACTGAGAGCATGTGACTTACCCAAGATCACTCAGTGGGTTTCATGGCTGAGTGGGAATTGAACCCTGGTCTCCTGAGTCATAGTCCAATGCTCAAAGCACTATGCCATGATGAAGCTTTCTTTCCAGTCAGTTGAGGTAAAACTAGATGGAACGATACCAGGAGAAATCCAGGGCCACATGTAATCCAACAATTGCAGACCCTAGTCTACATCTGCCATATAATAGAGATCATTCAAGTTTTTGCACCTGGACCCATTTGTATGAAAGCTTGTGCTCTACCACTGAATCTATCTACAATTTGCAATACTCCAAGTGTAACTATCATTCTGCATGGGGAAAAATCTACCCTTGCAAGTTACGATGCCTCTTATTTGACTGTTTCTGCTTCTTCCAGACTCCCCTCACTACCACGTATATTTTTGATGACTATTCTATTAGCCCAATTGGCAATGCAATCTCAATTTAGAATTAATCTATTTCATAAACTATGGACAATTTGTTAATTGTTTATTTGAAAGCTGCTTGGTGAACTTTTGTCCTCCATTCCTTTAGCATTGCTGAAGATAGTAGCATTTATGAGCAAGCCATGTTTAGCTTATTAGATTAAATTTTCCTCTTCCTGACTAATTTGTGTAATCCTAGGAGAGCAGATTAATTCTTCTGTCTGGCCTCAATATAGTCTACATATGCATTGCTAGAAGTGGAACTTTATAATTCTGCACATAAAAATGTTTTTGGCATTTGCTGATATTTACAATTTTATATTAAAACAAGAAGAGATTTTAGAAGAACCCTCCCTCCCATCTGGCATCTTTCCCTTCCCACTTTGAGGGATGAGTTTGTGATATTTTCATTTCATTTGTTTCTTCTGTTGTCTGGTTTTGTTTTTGTTTTTTTCAGTCACTTTGGGTGGTTAAAACACCCAGGGAACATTTTTTTTTAAAAAAATACTGCACTAAACACTGGTTGAAAACACCCAATAGACATTAAAAAATGATAAGACAAATCACAGTAGCTGTATATTGCTGTCATAATCTTCAAAATCATGGCTAATGAGGTTAACAACAACAACAATAATGCTTCATACAATGGAACAAAAAATCTCAGAGCACTTACAATCAAAAGCATATATATTAATTTTAAAACAATACAGAACAGCTTAAAACTAATTTAAAATTAATATACTGCCTGAGATTGTACATTGAAGTGGCCCCACATAAATCTTCACACATGGAGTTGTGCATTAGGTGTGCAGTGCAACCCTTGTGCTGAATGGCAACATCATGCAGCTGAACCAAAACACCAAATGTGCAACTGAACACACAACCAAATGTACATGTGACCCATAGTGTGTGTGGGGGAAAGGATGCTCAATATATGCACAGTGGTACTACATGCATAACTTTTCTTCCACAACCTAGAACTGAATAAGGACATTCTGCACTGAATAAAAATGGCAAATGGTTTCTTTAAGGGAACTTGTGCAAGTATATGTCCCCTTATAGGACTTGCATTAGCATATGAATCGTCAATACTTTTTCACATTTGCAGCTACTACCACCATTTCCCCTATATACCCAAAGTCTACCATGTACTCATGCATGGCAAACATGCCAGACAAAGCTCTGGTCTTCCTTATGTGTGGAAGAACACACTGGGAATCAATACAAATGGTCCCAATATTCCACTTATACTTAGTTTAGGATCCTACCTTGCTTCAATGTTGTGGCAATATTCACCAGCAGATATGGGCCACAATAACTGCCCAATCTACATAACCACTGCACAGTCCCTACACTGAACAGCTATGCAGTGAACTTTGATGTGCATCTGTGCACAATGGTTCCACACACAGAACTCTATTTCTTCCACCATCAACTGGTTATGACTGCTGCCCATATAATTCACTCTGTGTGCACAACTAAGTATTTGTGTATATCACTAAAAGAACACCAGCTGTAGAGAAACAGGTGCAGACCCAACAGCACTGTGGTAGATCGTAAAACTCTGCTTTCCCATTCCATAGCTATGCAAATGCAGTGTGACTGCACTGGGATATGCTTCCACAGACAGTTAGTGGCCAAGATGGTAGAGAGGTGTCCAGGCACTGTCTGGCACAGTTAGGCAGCTGCAAAAAAAGAAAAGTGGATCCTATAGTGTTTCACTTGATGTGTTGTGCTGGAGGCCCATTAAGATAATGGCTGACATTTTTTCCAGCTGCTCAACAGAGGCTGGACAGCCTCCCCAACACTAATTGGCTGTGGGTCAACTGTCAAGCTGCTGTTTCACAAAAAGGAAGTGGATCTCTCTTTGCAGAACACCCATTGCAGTACATAGACCAGCATATCCAAAGGTTATGCCAATGTATGTAATCAGTCACACCTCAACCCATGTATCTCCTTGGAGAAAAAAGAGAATCCATCAAGGCATTTAGACCAACTGCTTTGCCACCAAATCTGTTATTTTGGAAAAGTTGGAAAGACCTTGTTACACAAAGGTGGGATAGGGACAGGCAGGCAGGCAGGGTCAGTGAGTACAGGGGTTATCTTGGGTGCGGTTGCATCTGCCAGTTGACTATCTGAAAGCTACCTCTTTATGAACTTGCCTGAGTTTTGAGATCCTTTGGGGAGGGTTTTCTTCTGGTCCCAACACCACCACCACCATAAATATACTCGGCAAAGACAGAGAAGAAAGCCTTCTTGACTGCTCCCAGCCTGTAGAATTCTCTCCTGTGGAAGATTAAACTGGAGTTCTCTGCTCACAACAGGTATATGGTGACTATCTGGTTTTTGATGGGAGAGGGTTGCTGTATTTTTTTGTTACTGCCATGTTTTTAAATATTTTACACTGTTTAAAATACTGATGGTTCAATATGGTAGTTGATTTAATTGTTTTAATTGTTTATCAATAAGTTTTTAGATGTACCTTGTTTTAATTCATGCTGTAAGCTTCCTTGGATCCATGCTGGAATAAAGGAAAGATATAAAATGAAATAATTCTACTCAGAACACCCATAAAGGTTTGAATCTCACTGAAAAAAGTACATACTAGGTCACACTAGGAAGCAATGTATAAAGCATGACAGTTCTACAGGTATTTAACAGAATATTCTCTCCAATTCAAATGACAATAAAACACTTAATATTAAAAGCATAACTGTCTGGTTTTTCACCCTCACATCTCCCCCCCCCATGTAATTATTTGGGTTGCTTAAGTTGAACTTGTTTCAGCGTTTTTTTTTGGGGGGGGGGGTTTAGTCAGTTGATTCAGTTTAGTGTTCAAATGGATTTAAGTTTATAATCAATTTATTGTGTACACTGATTCAATCTAAAATTAATTCAGTATCTAGCCTGGATGAATTTTAAATTCAATTTAGCCCTTGATCTGATTTTACTTTTACATTGAATTACATTCTTCATGTACCCATGCTAAGATAAATTTTGATGAATAATAAGGCCACACAGCCCCATAAATCTAGCATAATTAACCGAAAGGACTGAAAATAGAAGAGTACAAACAACATTAGGCAATTGCAGTTGAATTTTAGAAAGCATCCTTCCTGAATCATGTATAACACAATTCCTAGTTAGATATCATGCTAGAGTTGATCTACAAGTGTTATCCTTCCCATCACAATGGATCTTGCTTCTTTCTATGCCAGCTCATAGTAGCTGATAATTCCTTAATATCAGACACATTATTGCTTTTTCCTCTTATAACATTATGCATATATGTTCATGATATTGAAACAATGACCACAGCTATTAATGAAACCATAATAAAACAATGGCCTAAATCTAATGGGCATTCTGAACAAGAGTAGACCCACTAAATATAAATATGTCATGGACCCTTGTCCTTCTTGGCTTATTAAACAGGACAAAGGGAAACTGGATGAGTGGGTAAAGGAGTTAGCCATGTTGGGATTTGTAACCTGAGTTTAAATGTCCAGATGTGGGAAAGTGACAAAGGGTACTGCAGGTCACTTTACAGCTTGTTAGCTGGGAAAGTTGTTTGCAGATGGGACTCAAAACATCTTAGCAGTGTCCAAGGTCAGGATGTGCCAGGGAGCACATAGACCAAGTGTAAACACATTATGTCATCATGTTTGGGGGACAACAATTCAAGTGACACAGGAAGAAATCACAGGAAGAGCTGGACTTAGAGGCCGCATGGCAAGTATCTATAAAAAAACTGAGACCCCAGGTTTGTGTGAGTTGTGGGTTGTCAGTGGTGAGTGTATATAGTTTTGCACATATTGCAACTAAAGAATAAAAGTGCCTCTTTGGAGTTAAACTGGCTTCAGTTTGTTTCATCAGAAGCAGGAAAGAATGCATTTCAAAGCAGCCAGATAGCTCCAAGGTCGCCTGGTGTTTTTCTCTGAGAAGTGAAGAAAGCTTCCGAAGACTTTGTCTGCGCACTCAATTGCTTGACAAGACAATGCCTCCCTACAACAAGGCTGAGTTCCATCTTGCCTAAAGGAGGCAGTTCTCAGGCCTTTGTTTTAAAAAGTCATCCCTGAATCTCACAATAATGAATACTTATTGGCCAGTGTCCAACCATTTTTGGACAAGGTTTAGAACGTATGGTGGCTTCCCAACTCTAGTAGTTTCTGGATGAAACAGATGATCTAGATCCATTTCAGTCTGGTTTCAGGCCTGGCTATGGAACAGACACCCTTGGTAGCCTGATGGATCACTTACACAGGGAACAAGACAGGGTTCTGCTGGACCTCTCAGTGTTCCTGTTGGTTCTGCTGGATCTCTCAGTGGCTTTTGATACCATCGACCATAGTATCCTTCTGGACTGCCTTTCTGGGATGGGATTTGGAGGTACTGTTTTACAGTGATTCCATTCCTTCCTGGAGGGATGAACCCAGTAGGTGATGCTAGGGGCCTCTTGCTCGACCCCCTGGACATTGGCCTGTGGGGTCCATCAGGGTGTTGTCCCCTATGTTATTTAACAGATACATGAAGCTGTTGGCAGAGGTCATCTGGAGTTTTGGAGTGTGGTGTCATCAATATGCCAATGACACGCAACTCTACTATTCTTTCCACCTCAATCCAAGGAGGCTGTCCTGGTCGTAAACCAGTATCTGTCATCAGTAATAGACTGGATGAGGGCAAACAAGTTGAAACTTAATCCAGAGGAGACAGATCAGGGATCCAACCTGTGTTAGAAGGGGTCATACTCCCCCTAAAGATGCAGGCTCACAGTTTGGGGGTACTCCTGGACTCAGCTGTCAACCTGGAGGCCCAAGCCTCTGCAGTGACCAGGAGTGCTTTTGCACATTTAAAGCTTGTCTTGTGCCCCCACTCCTTGAGACACTGAATCTGGCATCAGTGGCACATGCCTTGGTTGTATCCTGTTTGGACTACTGTAATGACTCTACTTGGGACTGCCTTTGAAGAGTGTTTGGAAACAAGCTGGTCAAAACAGCTGCAGCCAGGCTGCTAACAGGTGCAGGTTGGGCACAATTCAAAGTGCTACTTATGACCTATAACCCCCTATATAACTCAAGTCCACACTATTTGACAGATTAAGGGCCTGTATAGACTGCTAGAAATAGTGCAGCTTGAGGCCACTTTAACTGTCCTGACTCAGTGTTAGGGAATCATGGGAATTGCATTTTTTTCTGTGATATTGAGCCTTCTCTGCCAGAGAGCTCTGGTGCCACAATAAACTACAGTTCCCATGATTCCTTAGCACTGAGCCAGGACAGTTAAAGTGGCCTCAAGCTGCACTATTTCTGGCAGTCTGTAAAGGCCCTATATCTCCCTATATGGGCCTTATCAAACGCTGGCCAGGAAGCGAAAAGAAAGTGAAGAC
>CM034701.1:380218913-380245336 GCA_020142125.1 Phrynosoma platyrhinos
GTTGATGGGGACACAAGAGAGGGCCTTTTCTGTGGCTGCCCCTAGACTTTGGAACTCTCTTCTCGGGGAGACTACAATGGCGCCTTACTTGATAGTTTCTTCTGACAGGAAAAAAACTTTCTTCTTCAGAAAGGCATTCAAAACAGAAAGCTTTTAAAGAATGGCCTGCCATATTGTTTTAATGTATTTTAAATATTTTTATCTTCTTAAAGTATTTTATATTTTAGCATGTAATTTGTTTTAATTATTGTAGTAATTTAATTCTGTTTTAATGTACTATTTTTGTATGTTTTAATCATATTGTTTTTTTAATGTTATAAGACTGAGTCCCAGTCCTTGGAAAAGGGTGGGATGATGATGATGATGATGATGATAATCTGGAGTGTACATAAATTTGATTTTTCTTTCAACAATTGGTCCAATATATCTCCTTTAGTAAAGACTAGCAAGTGGATTTCAGGAAATAACCACAAAAAGCAGGAGGTAGATGAGATCTGTCATAGTTAGTATGTTGGAATAGGACCAGGAAGTCAGAGGTTCAAATCCACACTCAAACAATGAAACTAAAAAAAAAATGACCTAGGCTCGGTATTGCTCTCTCAGTCTGAATAGATTCATGACAAAAATAAAATTGGGAAGGAAGGGGAAGAACCACACTCACCCACTAGAACAATTTGAGGGAAAATGGGATAAAAAATTCTGAAATAAGGTAGAATTCAAAGATATAGCCATGTTAGTCTGTAGAATCAGTATGTAGAGAGATCTTGTAGCATCTTTGAGACTAACAGAAAGAAGCAAGTTAGCAGCATGAGCTTTCATAGACTTCAGTTTACTTCCTCAGATGAATTTATCTTCAAATGCATCTGAGGATATAGACTGAAGTCTATGAAAGCTCATGCTGCCAGCTTCTTTCTTTTGGTTAGTCTCAAAGGCTCTACATGATCTCTCTCTCTACATTCTGAAATAAGGTGTTAGTTATCAGGCAGGTGTTATCATTTGATGGCAAGCAATAGAATCATAGATCTGGGGAGCTAGTTCCTTTAGTTCCACCTGCTGCTATTGTAGGTATATGCAGGTAAAAACACCCCTGACAACAGTGTCTGTTTAAAAATCTCCAATGACAGACTGTCCACAACCCTGCAAGGCAGGCTATTCCACTGTCAAATAGTCCCTACCATAATTCTTTAAGTTCTTTCTAACATTTAGTTGAAATCTCCCTACTTGTAATTTGAATCCATTAGTTCAGGTTCTGCTTTCTGCACCAGGAGTAAAGCTTGTTCCATCTTCCAATAGCAGCCTTTCAGATAGCAGCCTTTCAGAAGGGCTATCATATCATCTCCAGTCTTCTTTAGGCTAAACATGTCCATTTGTCTCAAGCATTCCTCATAGGACTTAGTCTAAAGACTCTTTACAATCTTTGTCACCAACCTTTGAACATGAAAATATACTTTTAAACCTATGCTGTCTAGATCTGTATGCAGTAATCCAGATGAGGTTTGATACACCCATGTTCAATTTTTGGTCTACTAAGACCCCCAGATCCTTTTTTACATCTACTACTGTCAAGACACATATCAGCCATCCAATAACTATACAGTTGATTTACCCTCCTAAATGCGTGGTTTTGTTGTTTTTATTACAGTATATTTACTTATAACCACCTTTTTCTCAAAATCAGAACTTAATGCAACTTACAAATGAAAACAAATAGTTTTAAAATACAAAAGATCAACAATAAAATAAAATAAAATTATAGACTTGAAATTTTGTTTACCATCCCTAACTTGGTGTCATTTACACATCAGGTAAGCATCCCCTCTATTCATTCATATAGGTAATTTGTATATATTAAGTAATTATAATTAATATAAAATAATATAATATATAAGTACTATAAGTAATAAGTAATATAAGTAATATAAATATATAAGTAATAATAATTTTGAATAACATTAGGTTTGGGATAGAACTTTGAAGCAATCCACATCAGGGAACTTTTAGTAAACATTCTTTGGGACAGGCCTGTCAACCAGCTACAAATCCATCTAACAGTAGCATGCTCTAGTTTACTTTTTACAACCTTGTATGTGAGAATATCATGGGAGACCTTGTGAAAAGCTTTGCTGAAATCAAGAAATACTACATCTACAGTATTTTGCTGATCTACTGAGCTTGAAACTTTATGAGAAAGAGATATCAATTGAGTTTAGAGTTGTTGTTTCTTGAGAAACCTATACTGGCTCTTAACAATCAGAGCATTTTTTCAAAACATGTACAGATTGGCTGTGTAATTATCTATTTTAGAATATTTCCTGGTACGGATGTTACATCCGTAGGTGCCGAAGTGTTCATCCGTAATCTTTTTTTGTAATGGTAACATTGGGCTGTCTCCAGGTTGCAGCAACATCACCTGTTCTCCAATAATTCACTTCATTAAAAAAAAAAAAGACATATCTGTAAACTCTCTACAAATGACTAAGCACGGTAGGTGGTAGGTAAATCACCTTTAAAAAACATTTTTGTGGTATATGTTCTAACTTATTATAATACAATTGGAAGGAAAACAGCCTGGAAGTAGTTAATCATATATAACTAGTTACATGTAGCTGTTTTCTGGCCCAGTAAGTAAGCCAAAACTACATTGCATTGCAGCTGTAGCTTAATGAAGGATAACATAACTCCTTCCAGTGTATTCCAGTGCAAATAATTGTTATTTTTATAACTACTGAGGAGGATGAAAAATGCTGGCTTTAGCTGTATCTTTAGGTGGGACTTGTATTCTGTCTAGAGGAAATAACAAGATAGCTTGGAGAGGAGAGTGTTACATATTACAAGTCAGTGTGGCAGTGGTTACTTCCATGTCAGTGCTGAGATGAATCCATTCCAAGTTTTTGTCTGCAAGCTAATAGAACTGTCCAAGGTGCTGAACCTAGTTTGGATCTGTATACATGGAAACAGTAACTGCAGTTTCATTTACCAGCAATTTTTTTTTGGGGGGGGGGTCTCTCTAGTGCAACTCTATTGTCAACTTCCACCAGATGTTGACCATAGAGTAATGCTGGAGGACCTCCAGATGCTTAGAGAGGTCACTTTGTGAATCTATGGTCACATTTTGCCAGAAAGATAGTGTTTGCTGTTAACTGCAGTTTCCTCTTATCTGCAATAACCATGGGAATGGATCCTCCACAGATATGGGGATCAGACTGTATGTTCCAGCATCTTGGTGGGCACCTTTAAAGAGCAATCTATAATCTAGAACAGGTTCACTACCACACTGACACAGAAGATACTGGCCACCACTGCAGGGTAGTAGCTTATTTTTAAAAAAAATATATAATTACCAGTGACTACTCCAATTACTTTTGAAGGTGAAAACCCAGAAAGTAGTTACTTCCTGAAAATTAAAATGTAATTACCTACTGTTCCAGGAAACCTTGAAATTAAAATGGCAACTAATGATGTTTAAAAGGTAACTTTCCAAATTCATGGAGGGAGGATGTTAACAATGTATTGGGGTATTTTAATTTTTCTGTCTCTAGCTTTCCAATTCTTAATGGCTTGTGCAAAATCTTGAAGCTTCCCTTGGTTCCAGGTTCAGACTAACTTGTGAGAGTGTATGCTGCTCCTGATGAGATCATACATGCCAACCAAATCCAATTATATAAATCTCTCCAGAGATTATCAACAAATGATGACAAAAGGTCTGTGAGTTCATGTGGGCTCTTGGCTCTCCAAATGCTTGTGGGAAACTTAAAATAGACCATTGATTATGTCTCCTGCCTCCTTCCCAGATCTGCTCAAGGGAAGGACGAAAAGAACAAAGATTGTTAGGTGTGTGTCTGTGTGTGTGTGCATGTTTTGGTGTGGTGAGTACCAGGAGATTCAACTGAGTAATTCATATGCCTAAATGATTACCAGGCCATTGCAATGAACTGCTGTGCTCCAAGAGTTGTATTGAAAGAAAAGAAGAAAGCTTTAATATTAATCAAGATGACAAGGTGTATGAGCCTTGGGATCTCAGCAGAGGAAGCCTACAGCAGAGCAGAGCATGCCATAGCTGGAAGGTTTATGAGTGAAGCTGCGCTTCAACTAAAGGTAGCATCACACTGCAGGCTACATCTGACAGGCTGCTCAGCAAATACCCGCTCAGTCTTTACATGATATAATTGGATCTCTGGGTTTTCTAAAGACTTTAAAGTCACCATGAAAGGAAACAGACATACTGCATAACAGGGGGGGGGGGGAATTAAACACACAAACAGTTGTCTAGATGGCTTATAAGAACACTGACTCCATGCACACTAGGAAGCCATGGAATTAGGAAATGGGATAATTTAATTAAAATGGATCAGCTGTCAACCTTGGCTGCAATCCGGCACTCAGTCGGGTGGCTTGAATCCCATTAAAGTTTATGGTTTCTCAGCAGTCAGTTGTGTTCAGGATTGCAGATTTTCACATCTCACTCAGTTCATTTTCTTGGTGGGTGGTGGGTGAGAAACTGCAATGTGCACCCCTCCAGAAGTGTTTCCCCATTTTCTCAGGCTTGGAATTAAAAATATTTTGTAGTTCTGGAAAGACCCAAATAAATATCTAGGCCTTTCTTTTCTATTTTATTCATTTACTAGCATTCATCTAAGGTTTATGGAAGAGCAGGTGTGTGTGTGTGTGTGTGTGTGTGTGTGTGTGTGTGTGAAAGAGAGGGAAAGAGGGAGAGAGAGAACTTAGAAAATATATTTTCACAGGCTTTCTCCCTCCAATTACTGGATTCATACTTATAACCCCCCCCTTTCTCTTCTCCTCTAGAAAGTAAAATATTAATGAAAATAAACATGCAAGGTATGAGATGATGCTGTCTCACATGGTGTCTGGGTATACATTATTCTAGAAAAGTAAAAACATGAGGAAATGATGGAGATGCAAATCAAACAATGATTCAGAAGCTCTTATGTGGTCATTATTTAACTGTAGAGAGCCAGTATGGCATAATGGTTTGAGTGTTGGACTAAGACTCTGGTGACTAGGGTTCAATTCCCTACTTTGCAACGAAACCCACTGGGTGACCTTGGATAAGTCATATGCTCTCAGACTCAAGAGAAGGCAATGACAAATCTCCTTTCAACAAATCTTGCCAAGAAATCCCCATGGTTATGGTGCCTTCGGGTTGCCATGAGTTGGAAATGACTTGAAGGCACACAGCACACAGGCTTTTAAAACAGAAAGTCTTTGTTATATGCTTTTATTGTGTAGTATTACTTTTAATGCATGTATTCATTTTATAACTGTACGCTGTTAGAATGTATGCCTCTGGCAAGTTTTTTTTATCTCTAATTAATTGTTTACTATGTACAGCACTATGTAAATTTACATCGTGCTTTATAAATACTACTACTACTAATAATAATAATAATAATAATAATAATAATGTCTTTAAAGAATGGTCTGGGGTTGTACTGTTCTATAGTGTACTGTTTTAAAGTGTTTTTTATTTCTCTTAAACAATTTTACAACCAAATGATCTGTAATAATTTAATCCTATTTTAATGCTCTCTCTTTTGTGTGTGTTTTAATTGTACTGCTTTTTTTAAAAAAATTAGCTACTCTGAGCTCCAGTTTTGGAGAGAAACCAAGATAACAACAGCAACAGGAGCAGGAGCAGTGACACACACATTGAATCAGGACATGAAAAAGGGAGCCATGCCCCCTCCATTTCCAGTTCTCTCTCTCATATCATGTGGAGACTTACTTATCTGAACAGAAGCACTTCCTTTCCCTTCCCTGTGAATGCACTTCATGGGGTTGGGACCTCACAACAAAAAGATCAGTATTGTTCAGTGAATAGAAAGGCCAGGATAGCACAAGCTGAGCTCATGCTATCCTGGCCCAGATCCCAACCTGGATCAAGCCCCAAGCCTGCTACTATACCATGGACTTGCTACCACCACATGCCCCTTACTAACATTGCCACTAGCAAGAAGACCCCCACTGCTATGTCTAATAATGACAACATTTATTTACAATGCCCTTTCCACCATCAAACATATATAAGCAAAAACACAGGCAATAAAATGCAAAAATGCAAAAATAATGTACTAATATACCAAAACAACTTATTATTGGTCACTACCGATCTTGGCAACCTTAGGCACACTCAGCAACTCAGCAATCTTATGAATTGAAGAGGAAGGTCTTCACCTCTTTGCAGAAGTGGGTAAGATCCTCCTCTAGCCAAAGGTACAAAGGAAGACTGTTCCACAAATGCAGAACCAGATCCTGAAAGGCTCACAGCTTTGACAGAGCTGTATGGTTTGGTGGTCTGACATGGAAACAGGCCTCCTGGCTACACTCATGTTGCCAAGTGTTTTGTTTCCATGTCAGACACAGTGGTGGTGGTGGGGTTCTTCTCACTAGTGGCAATGGTAGCGGGAGGTAAGGGGCACATGGAACCATATGGTCTGCCAGGGTTTGCCATAGAGTTTTGACAAAGCTCCATTGCCAGTCCAGAAGGGCTAACAACAAATAGTTAAAATAATACAAAGAGAAAACATTTTTAAAACACATTAAAATACTCTTTAAAAACTAGAGAAAGCAGCCTAAAAACAATCCTAAAATACAATTCTAAAACAGAGCAATTTCATTGTGGAACACTACTATTTTTGCTGTCCCCTGGAAGCTTAAAATACATGGAGCCAGCCTAACTAGGTAACTAACTACCTAAGGAGGTCCAAAGTTAGGGGTGCAGCTGTAGGCAAGGCCCTGTTATATGTACATACCAATGTAATTTCACAAGATGTTGGGATATGCAACAGATATACTGGCCCCAAAGCTGTTTAGGACTTTTTAGGTCAAAACCTATACCTTGAAGTGAGTTTGGAGGAAAATTGGAATCCAGTGCAGTTCTTGTAAGATTCATGGTCTCTAATATAAACATCTGACACCAATCTGGCTGCTGGATTTTGCACTAGCAGCAGCTTCCAAACACTTTCCAAGGGGAGCCCTATGCAGAGTGCATGACAGTAGCCTAATTGGGAGGTAACTAGAGCATGAACCACTGTGGTAAGATCTTCCTTTCCCAGAAAAGGGCATATCTGGTTTACTAGCTGAAGCTGGGCAAAGGTGCTTCTAGCCATCACATCAGCCTGGCCTTCCAACAGCAGCACTGGGTCCAAGAATTCCCTCAAGCTATGAACCTGATCTTTTAAAAGAAGAGCAACCTCAACTGGGAGAGGCTGTGATGCCAACCCTAGGTTGGCTTTCTTACTAATCAACAGTACTTGTTTGGATTGCACATCAATTTATTCATCTGAAGTTCTAGACTGTTACAGTAATGTAGTTTATTGTGGCACCAGAGCTCTCTGACAAAGAAGGCTCAATGTCTCAGAAAAAAATACAGTTCCCATGAATCCCTAGCACTGAGCCAGGGCAGTTAAAGTGGACTCAATTTGCACTATTTCTAGCAGTCTGCAAAGTCCCGGAGTGCAATTTTTTGGGCTGGATTAGGCAGAGGTGCAGAGGAAAGGGAAAGAATGTCAACCTTATTACCAATCAAGAAAGAAAGCTGTCAGCTTCCAGCAAACTGTTTCTACAGGGCTTGGTTTCTGGTTCAGGGAATTTTCCAAGCCAGTCTTCCCTGAATATTGTAGCTTCCTGGATCCAGCTATAAGCCAGGCATTGCAGAAAAAGGCAGTTCAGGTGTGAGTATCTTTCTCTCCCAGTGGCAATGATACTTATTTCTTTTCTCCCTTTCCACTGTGCTGCTGTATCTACAGCCTTCTTATGCTTGCTACCACCAACATAGTTATGTCAGTGTACTACACCAGAAGGATCTCAGTCTCAATATCTGTTTCACTGTGTTTCTTTGAATCTCATGCAGATCTTTCCCTAGCCTTACTTTGGGTCAGATTGAATTACATTTTTTGATCTTTTTACATGGAATTTTTTTGCATAGTTTCAAACATTTTTGTGAGCATTCTTTTATGCACTTTATCTAATATATGCATCCTTCCTCTGCTTAAATAAAGAATGCTTGTGTATATCTTGGTTGTGCATTGTAGTTATTTCTGTTTAAAATGTAATGTCATTTTATACACACTTTATTTCTCAGAATTGTCCTGTAAGTCTTGCAGTTGTGTGTCTTTTTCTCACAAGGTGAATTCCTTTTTGCAAGAAGTCTCAGCAGCTGCAGAATAGATGTTTTCATTTAGACTGTCACATCCAATGAATTTCTTTCCCAGTTCTATGCAGAATACCTGTGCATTCCTATGGATCCTGGCCATATATTGAACTGTCGCTTTCAAAAGGGATTAAGTTATCTCCATCTATCTAGTATGGCATTTTTGAATGTGTGTGTATGTGTATTTAAATACACCCTTCCTCTTTCTTTTTCTGATTTTTTTGGTCTCTCATAATTGCCTCTGAACAGTTGCATATTTTTGCTGGTGTGGACAGTGGTCAATGAATGGCAATCAAATAGCTGAGTAATTCATTTTCAACCCTCTAATTACACTGCATATTTAATGATTGTTTATATGTAGAAGAAGAAAATAGCATAATAGGCACAATTCAGAGAAAACTATTCACCCAGAAAAACCAACAGAAATGAGCTATGCTGATAAAGCAACACCACTGTGGGCAACTGCAGCAGATTGGGTGTGAGTTTTCTGTCCCTGGGACAGTTTACATCATGATCTGTGGAAACATTTCTGTAAAATTTCACAGGTTTCTTTTTAAAAACCATACACCTAGGAGATCTCTACTTGGATAATAAATTGGGTTGTGAACATATTTTGAAAACTTAAAATGCTCCCCAAACTGATTTAAATCTTAGTGTTCTTCATTTTCCAGTTTTGTGGGTTTTCCATTTAATTTTTATATTTTAATTTTATTGCTTTGCATAATTTTCTGTGTGCCATCATGGAATTGCATTTGCTCATTGCTTATTTTAAAATTAGCAATATTTATTGTGGAACCTTCAGTGTAGCCAAATACATCCTATCTGATCAACAGACCTCTTGGTTTTAATGAAATGCATCCATTCAGTGACAGCAAAATCTCAAAGCATTCCTGAATGGAAAGCTGTCTTGAGTGTTGCATCCATTTCCTAGACATGCTTAGCATGTATTTATTATTTATTATAAAAGCAAATAATTATTGTGTGCAGATCATGTGATTTCCTATCTGGATGTCTGCTATAGAACATCTGAAATTGAGGTGCCCACAAATTCGACTAAAAGCTGTTGAATATCTAAAGGAGAGATGTACACACAAACACACATGCACAGAGATCAAAAGATGAGCTTATGGCTCTGACCTCTTAACTCCTAGCACATTGATTTATGTCAAGAGCAACATGTCAGTGAGCATAACGGGAACAAGCAGAGAAGAGATTTCAGAAAATACAATCAGGATGCATTTCTTTCTCACAATGAGGTTGAAGTGCAAGAGAATCCAGGAAGGGTAAGAACAGCCTAACAGCCTAACAAATAAAATGAAAAGCCATGGAACTGAATGGGATCCAATATCCTGAGGCTGAATGTCACTTGGGAAAAATTATGCCAGGAAACACAGGAGGCAGTGATGATTCATTTCCTCTTAAATGGAGAGTTCTACACGTATAAGTAGATGCACTTCTATTAAAAAGCCAGGGTTACTGTCCTCAGTGGACATATTATATGGTATTTCTAGGCAATCTTATAAACCATTCTAAGATCAATTTCTAAAATTGTGTGTCTCTATGATAAATCATGGCAACCCCATTAGGTATTAGGGATAAAGGATGGTGTGAGTTTCAGTTTTACCCACATCAGAAATTTATTTTAAACATCAAATTAAATTCCCATGGTAAATATCCAGAAATGTAGGAACAAGTCCCAGGCCTAAATGACTACATCTTTCTGATTCAGTTTTTCTGAAATTCATTCTTTCTAAATCTCAAGTCCTTTCCATCCCTTATAGGAAGAAATTTTGGAATTTTGGTAAATTCTCTAAAAATGGACTAAAATGAAATTATCTTCCATTTACACTGGCTTTCCAGGGACTCTCTCACAACTACACAACTATAGCACTATGATTCTTCTTGAACTGCCATAGTTCCATCCAATGAAACTTAAGGGGGGAAGCAGACGAGGGTGTCTGGGACGCCGTGGGACGGTGCGCCATGGGACCGCAGCATCCGCACCACGGCGCACCATCGGCGCCCCTGAAAGGAGTGCTAAATCAGTGCTCCTTTCAGAAGTCAGTGAAAGTGTGCCCCAAAAGCGTAGGGCGCACTTTCACTGACTTTTCCGCCACAGCATGTGTGGACGCTGCGGCGGGAGGTTGCCCTCGGAGCACTGGCTGTGCGGAGGGCCGGCTGCTCCGAGGGCAACCTCGGGAGGAGGAAGGGGCGCCAAGCGTGTGGCTGCCCCTCCTCTTCCCTGCCTCCAAGACGGCCCAATTAACCGTCTGCCGAGGCCCTTAGAGGAGGCTATTAATAATTTTCAGCTAGAACACTCTAGTGCCTTACCAAACTACAAAGCCCAGGATTCCTTGGGATGTTACCATATGGAATCATAGAGCTCTAAATGTGTAGTATGAAAAGGCATCATGGTTTATTACTGTAAGTCACAGGCAGGACCAAAAAGTTCAAGTGGCGAGCAGTTTGAATGGAATAGCCAGAGGTTATCTGCAGGGGTCAAAAGGCCTGTGTTCTCCCCAAACCTCATGTCATCCAGTTCAGACAATGCAGGCCAAAACCTCAGGGACAGGGGCAGGCCTGAGCCTGCCATACTGGATGCAGATCCAGTGGATCTCTCCCAATCCTGAGGTAAACATCTATTTCCCCAGGGTAATTTGACTCCTGGTTTGCCGCAGAGTTTTCTGGAAACTCCACAACAAACCTCAACTGTTCAGATGACCCTCACCATTCTCCTTACCTTGCCACACCATCACTCTTACTGTGTCAGATGTGATGATGGGAGGCTTCTGAATAAGAAAGATGGTACAGAAAGGTGAGTAATATGCTGATAATGAGTCCTGGGTCAGTCTGGGGTGGGTATTTAAATACCTGCCTCTTAACACACCAACTCAGGGACTGACCCAGGGACTGACCCAGGTGAACACCAGGGCCAGAATAGCACTGGCTCAGCCCTAGAGAGTAGCTAGAGTAGGAGGAGTACACAGAATCCATAGGAGCTTTGCAGGAGCAGGCAAAAGGGGTGGTCAAGAGACAAGTTGAGGTCAAGTAAATAGATATACAGTCATCCCTCCATATGTGTGGGGGAATCCGTTCCACCCTCTGCCCCCCGCGAATTTGAAATTTCATGAATATTCAAGTCGCATTGTCCTCAATGGCAGCTCAACTGGGGACAATAGGACTTGAGTATTTCTTTCCCTCCCTCCCTCCCCCCTCTCTAACTCCCCCCTGAAGGCCAGTGTGGTGCAGAAATGGCTGCACCTGCCACCTCCAGGCCTCCAGGGCTGAAGCAAGGCCACTTTCAGGCCTTTGAGGCTGCAGCAAGGTTTTGCCAGTCACTTCCAGGCATCTGGGGCCAAGGCAAGGCCAGTGCAACTGCCTCCAGGCCTTTTGGGCCAAGACAAGGCCAGCAAGGCCACCTCCAAGCTTCCAGGGCCAAGGCAAGGCTGGCATAGCTGCCTCAAGGTCTCCAGGGCCGAGGTAAGGCAAGAGCAGCCTCTTCCAGGCCTCTGGGGCAGAGGGAAGTCTGTGCCAGCTGCTGCAAAGCCATATGGCCATGGAAAGGCTGGCACAGCCAAGGACAGGCCAGTGCAGCCAAGGAAATGCCAGCATGGAAATGAGGAGGGAAGGGAAGGAGTGAGTGAGTTGTGGGCTTGACATTTGCAAGTAGTCAAAACTGTGAATGGCAAGTCCACAAATCCAGAGGGACAACTATATAGTAGTGCATCATAAAACAGAATTTGGAATAATCAGAAGGACAGACTCTGAAATGTGCCAAATCAGCTAGCCAGGAAATCAATCAGAGACACTACAAGCAGAGAACAAGACATGCAAAGTTTCTATGGTTCTCCACACTAGCTGTGGGAGAAGAGCAGGTTCATGAGGAGCAGCGTTGGGACTACTTCCAATAGTTGTTACTTCTGACCACAAACTTTTACTGAACTAAACATTCACAGCCAAACACTTTTCCACAGCTGGGTCTTGAAATCATGTCTATTAAGATGGCATCCTAGACCTTGGATGCATCTCTATTTCAAGGTGATATTCAACTTCCTGATCCTCTTGTTGAGGCAAATCCTAACACTTGTCATGGTTCCAGAGGAGGGTTGCTATCTGGAGTTTCAATGCCAGCCTCTGATACAGTCATCCAGTCTCAATTTGTCATTCTGGATCTCATAGTCTGAAGAGGATTGCTTCAGCTATGTCACAAGAGGGGCCCAATAGCTACAGCTATTCCCATCAAGAAGAGGTCAAATAATGTTGTTTTCTTGCCTCCCAGGACCGAGATGGTAACCCCTGCCGAAATATAGTTAAATATAGAAGGATTGAGACACAAAATTAAAGAGTGACACTTCCAAAGGCTTGCACCTGGAACATCTGTTTATTTCAATTTCCTCCCAGACTCTGTGTTTTTAAATATCAAATTATTTCCATCCTGAATATGAAGAATTTTTTAAAAATAAAAAAGCAAGGAGCCCTGGTGGCACAGTGGTTAAATGCTTATAATGCAGCCAGTCACTCACAGTACCCAGCTTGTGGGGGCAATTTACTTACACATTGTAAACTGCTTAGGGAGTGTTTAATAACACTGATAAGCAGTATATAAATATAGTTGCTATTGCTATTGTTGATGATGTGTGCCTTCAAATTATGTCCAACTAAGGTGAACCTATCATAGGGTTTTCATGGCAAGATTTGTTCAAAGAGGATTTGGTATTGCTTTCCTCTGAGGCTGATAAAACGTGACTTGCTCAAGGTCCCCTGGGATTGTCAATGGCTGACTGGGGATTTGAACCCTGGAATTCAAACTACAATGCCCAGAGTCCTAGTTCAACCCCTGTGATATTTCACCACACTGGCTTTCATTGGGTGTGTATTCTGTGCCCTCAAGTTGTTTCTGATTTATGGCGACCCTACGACAAACCTATTATAGTTTTATTGGTAAGATTTGTTCAGAAGACATTTGCCACTGTCTTCCCCTAAGGCTGAGAGCATGTGACTTGCCCACAGTCAACCAGTGGGTTTCATGGCTGACCAGGAAATTGAACCCTGGTCTCTAGATTCATAGTCCAACAGTCATACCATTACACTATGCTCATTACAGACAGTATTTTGTCAATGTCTTGTAAGCCTAACCAGATATCTGATATAATGCAGCAGCTAAGACAGAGAAGTTCAAGTTAGAAACCCTCTTGTTCAAATCTGAGCAATACCAGCATGAAATGATATTAGTGGCTGGTTGGTTCCTTTCTTATATCAGTCAGATAGTGGATCTACTCTGAGTTCTAAGGGGTTATCCAAGGTGCTGAATCTATTCTGCTTTAGACTAATTCACCACCACTTTGACATGGAAGTCACCATTTGCCATTGTTTTCACTTTAAGAATGCATTATATTGTCTTGTATAAATTTCCTTTTCACTTTCCATCCATCATCAGTTTACATTATGGGCCTAATAGTACTGACCTACTTTCAGGTTTCTAAAAAAGCTATTGATATTAAAACACAAAAAATGAGAATATTAAATAATGTTGAAACTTTACTCATTTGGACAGAAGCTAATCCTAAAGGCTTAACTTTAAAAATATATAATGTCTTATTAGACATTCAGTATGGTAATCTAGAGGGAATTAAGAATACCTTGAACAAAGTATCTTCTTAGTGTCATAGTATTGTTGAAGATCAAGGGTGGGAATCATAGAATGCAATACTTTTCAATACTGGCTATTCCAGCACTCTTCGATATCAGCTATACTTGTTAGAGCTAATGAGAACAGAACTACACAAATACTGGATGGCTGCAAGATTCTAATTTTTTTAAAATTTTCCCCATTCTGTTTTATAAAAAATGGAATTCTTTAATTCTTTATGGAGCAATGGACACATAAAGTTGGTACCTGCTAAGACTAGATTACAGTCCCTGAATTACTTCACACATAATATTTAACTCCAATGTGGTTGAATCAGATGAACAATTCAATGTGCCCTTTTTGATGGATGGGTTGTGGGGCATTGTGAACTTGTATACACCTTTGGTAGCAGTTTATTGTGGTGTGGCAAGTCTGGATTTTTCAAGAAGTGGAATGTATTGGCAATTAAGACATACAAACTATTCCAGAAAAAGGTTTATTGTCTCTTTATTTATGAGATTATAAATGAACTTCAGTACAAAATATTGCTTTCCCTTCCTGCAAACTTTAAGATCATGTTGACAGAAGTTAAAATTATGAGAAATGCTCAAAGCCATTATTTCTCCTATGAACAATGGCATCTGTTTATTACTTTTGCTAACAATGATGTGGAAATACACATCCACCCCCCCCCCCACAGCCCAAGATGGATCCCTATCAAAAGATAACATGGAACTGATTGTGACAATATCCTTATGTTAGAGGATTTCCATGACTGATCATTCCAGCTAACTTTTCTGTTATGTTTGTAATTGTTGTCAACTATTGTATGTTTTTGTTAATTGATTTTTAATTTGTGTGCATTTTATTTCTTCTTTTGAAAGCTGTTGATGCATGTAAGGCTTTAAAAAATAAGAATATACTAAAACAGTAAACAAAGCATAATGTAAATGTGATTACAACAAAACTATTTATCTAATGTTCTTTGAACAGCTTAAAGTGATATAACAATGACATGTTTCAGGGTGTATCCACACTGCAGAAATAAAGTAGTTTGACACTACTTTAACTGTCATAGCTCTATCCTACGGAATACTGGGATTTGTAGTCAGGTAAGGTATTCAGTCTAGTCTGTCAGAGAGCTCTGGTACCTCACTAAACTATAAATTCCAGGATTATGTAGGATAAAGTCATGGCAGTTAATCTGGTGTCAAACTGATATTTCTGCAGTGTGGATATACCCTAAGTGGTGTTTGCCATTCAGTTGCCAATATCTGATAGTATTTAACATGGGGAAGAGAATCATGCATTCTCATAGGAATTCTTGGACTCTCAATAGCCCTAGTGAGCATATCCAGTAGTGACAAATGCTGGATATCACAACTCAACAACATTGAAGAGACTGACATGCACTAGACATTAGTATTTTACTAATGGTAATATGTATAGTGCACCATATGACATTATCAGACAGTTGACATATAGTAGCACCCCATTTTATCATGTGTCATATATCAAGTAGCATTTGGCACTGTATCCCTTTTGAGAGCTGCCATGCAACAGCAGTCAATATTTGACACTATTCTGTGACAGTTGGCAATTAACATGCAGCAGCAATCAGCTTATATACAGTGCAAAAAGAATTTGACAGCATTTTATGACAGTTGGCATTGTCTGTCTGTCAGCTGGCATACAGTAGCAGTCAACATTCAACCAAATGTATTTGTCAGAAGACAGAGAATCTATTTTGAAAAGAGGATTAAACATAAAAATTCATGCACATACATTCTTGGATCATACATGTGACTTGAGACTTTTATCACACCAGCAAAAAAGACGAGAACATAGCGGAATGCTCCTGTCAGTATCATGCAATCAATGGATAATTATCACATGACATTGCATGATATCACAATTACCCTGTGATTATCCTGTGAATAGAGGAATGCTAGTGCTGCTTTTTATTCACAGAAAATCCTGTGAATAAAAAGTGGTGATAGAATTCCTCTTTATTCATGGGATAATCACAGGATAATCACAACGTTGCATGGTGTCATGTGATAATCATCCCGTGATCTTGTGATATCGACAGGTGCATCCTACTATGCTCCCATCTTTTTGCTGGTGTGATAATTTCCTAGGGCTGCATCTGCGCTGCAGAGATAATGCAGGTTGACATCACTTTAACTGTCATCACTCAATGCTGTGGAATGCTGGGATTGGTAGTTTTCTGAGATATTTAGTCTTCTCTGTCAGAACGCTCTGGTGCCACAACAAACTAAGAATCCCACAATTCCATAACATTGAGCCATAGCAGTTAAAGCAGTGTCAAATTCTTCAGTGCAGTTGCACCCTGGTTATGAAATGCAGTTTTATACTGAATGCCACAGGGTGTAGTGGTTGAACATTATACTATGACTCTGGAGAACACAGTTCAAATCCTTGCTTGGCCATAGAACCTTACTCTATTTATTTATTTATTTCATTTATATTCTTCCTTTCTCCCCGGAGAGCCCTAAGGAAACCAAAGACAACAAGGAGAACTAGGAGACCATGGGCAAGTCACACTCTCTGAGCCTCAGATTATGGTAAGGACAAGCCCCCTCTGAAAAAAGTTATCAAGAAAACTCAGGCTCACCATGGATTGGAAACAGTTTGAAGACAACAACAAAAAACAACAATAACAACAACTGAATGCATTCATTTTGTCAACAGACCCAACCATATTTCAATTTCCAAATCTATACAGCAAATGTTGTGGTTAAGTAAAAAACACAAAATCCAAATTCCAGAGTTTCTAAAATGTGGGTAGAAGAAGTAGAAAACAGTGCGGAATGGCGGGCGCTCCAATGACATCCTCTGGAAGGGGTTGGGGTGCCGGTGTGAGGCTGCCCTTCCCCTTTCTTGCCTCTAAGATGGCACTTTGCGCCATCTGCAAAGGCCCTTAAACACCAGTAGGATGTGGTGGCTCAAGTGCTTAAGACATTGACTCTGTTGGTTTCAAGATTGGCAGGTTGGCAGTTTGAGGCCCAGGTGCCACATGATGGGGTGAGTTCCTGTCACTAGTCTCAGCTTCTGCCAACTTAGCAGTTCGAAAGCATGCAAATGCAAATAAATAAACAGATAAACCTTCATGAGAAGGTAAACAGAGTTCTGTGCATTTGTGCTGGCCACATTATCACAGAGTAGCCTCTAACAATGCTGGCTCTTTGACTTAGTAATGGGATGAGCACTGCCCCCTATAGTCAGACACGACTTGACAACATTGTCAATGGGGAATAACTTTACCTTAGACACCAGAGAGCAGGGATATAATTGTTTTCTAATTTTGTTCTCAAAGGGAGCAAGAAGTAATTTTAGCCATTTTTCTCCACTGCAAGAGATCTGCAGTTCTGAAAGACTATTTGCAGTCCAGGACTTTGTGTGTCTGTGTGTGAATCCCATGTGGGTTCATTTCTAATAGTGATATAGAGAAATGAAGAGGAATTGAAAGGGAAGGTTATAATCTGAATGAAATGCAAACCGGGGAACAGATGGAACTATCGTTGGGGCAATTGATAACTTTATGACCCTGTTTACTTTTTAGGACAAGACTTTGATGACCAAATAGACAACACTTTCCTTCCTGGGATAGATAGCTTGATATGTGTGATGGGGAAAAGCAGAGAGTTTAAAGAGCCTTTTGATGTGCTCCAAAGAGCACAAACCATGGGTTGAGGAAGGAAGGGTTGAAGGGGAAATCTTTAAAGAATGAATCATTTTGGGAAAACTCAGATCTGATACTACCAAGTCTGTGGCACATCTCTGTTTTAAGAATCCAGAATAAAGCTATAGTATTTCTATCACTATCATGCTGTCCTCGTTCTTCAAGTTTGGATCTTCTGAACATGACAATTTCTTCTGTTTCCTGTGAGAAAACCAGACAAATGAAACCAGACACATGTCAAGTTTATGCAAAAATAAGTCCCAAATGTGGAAGATTCTCATCAGTCCAGGACTGGAGCCCTTGGTCACCTTGATAGATGATATACATCAGGAAATGGATGAAGGAGAGTGTCCCTGTTGGTTCTTCTGGACTACTTTGTTAGTTTTCAATACCATCAATATGCTGCCTTGAAGTGTGGTGAAGTCTTCTTCTTTGGACCTTTTTAAATGGAGGCTGGGTGACTATTTGTTGGGATGAAGAAGGAAGCTAATTGATAGTAGTACAAAAGTCAGCTAAAGAGTTGGAGCAGGGAGTTCCAAATACTGAGAAGAGGCACCAAGAAATCTGTAACTAGTGGGGTAGTGGTTTGAATGATGGACTATGACACTGGAAATCAATGTCTGATTTCCCATATGGCCATGGAACCCCACTGGGTGACCATGGGCCAGTCTCACACTCTCGGCCCCAGAAAACTCCAGGATAGGTTTTCCTTAGGGTCACAATATGTCAGAAACAACTTGAAGGCACACAACAACAAAATGATAGAAAAGATTCAAAGAAAAATTTGAGCCTTTCCTTAGGTGGAAAGGATGACCTGCCTTTGATAGGAAGGTTACTGTGGGAGGAGAATCAGATGGTTTTTGAAGTCTATCCTACATTGTGAAATAAATAGTACTTTTGTTATCATTTGCCTATGTTCATCTGATATATCATTCAGAGGAATGACTGGAAGATTATTCATGGGAGAAATCTTGCTTTGTAACTGATCTAGAAATACTGTGTATTTAGAATCTGTTGTTCTAATGAATAACATTGTGTTTCCTCACTATTTATGCCTCCATGCTGCAGCCTGAATGTTCCCTGTAAAGTTCAATGCTCTCTAGCAGGTGACAAATTAAATAACAAGCCAGGCATTAGCCCATCAGGAGCCATTTTGAATCCATTTATCTTGTGTTTGGTTTCCCTGTCAGCCATTAATGCTAATGTAACATGGAAGCGGGACAAAACTTTACTAAGATGAGAAAATTGTTCATTTCTTGTTTTCTTCTGAAAGAAACAGCAGTCTTATTTTTCTAGCAAGTGGTTTTTATGTGTTCTGTGATGTTAGCTGTTCCCATGAGAGAGCTAAGAAAACAGAACATAGTCATGGTTCTCTGTGACCTATTTTAATGAGTTTTACATTAGCTATCAGACTAATTTACTTCATCAGGGATCAGAAATAATCTGTTTTTGGTCCATGTAACTTTCACATGTGATCTCTCAGAACAAGTCTCTCAGGCATGCCAGTTGAGATCCTACATTATGCTTGTGTAGTGTGGATCTGCATTCACATACTTATGTGCTGGGATGCAGTGGTTCAAGTGGTTAAGACACTGACTCTGTTGACTGTGGCTCAAGTGTTTAAGACGTTGACTCTGTTGCTTGCAAGATCAGCAGGTTGGTATTTCGAGGTCTGGGTGCTGAATGATGGGGTGAGCTCCTGTCATTAGTCCCAGCTTCTGCCAACCTAGCAGTTCAAAACCATGCAAATTCAAGTAGATAAATAGGTACCACTTTGGTGGGAAGGTAAATAGTGTTCTGTGCAATCATGCTGGCCACCTGATCACAGAGTAGTCTCTGACAATGCTAGCTCTTTGGCTTAGTAATGGATGAGCACCACCCCTATGGTTGGACATGACTTGACAACCTTGTTAACGGGGATACCTTTACCTTGCATTACACTACACTTCCAGTATTGAGTAAACAATTGCATATTTACCAATGTGTTTGTTTATTGTGTAGTTGTAGTTGTGCAAGGACGAATTCATTCTGTCTCTGAAACCCTAGTGAATCAAAAGGTATATTGAAGTCACTGACCAATAGTTACATGCCACTCAACAATGCACAACTATATGTGAAATGGTGAAACGTTTGGTAGCTCTGAATTGTGCATCAATAGTATTATGTCCAAAAACATTACAACTTCCTGTGTCAGGGAACCTACATATATATGTGTGTGTAACACCAACAGAATTCCAATCTCCGTGCTCCCTCATTAGTCTGTGATTTACACATGCACTCACACATGGACACACACTTGTGAAAAAAGATAATAAATATCTATTTCTAAGTGCAGTTTCTTTTAAAATGTACACTTAAAATGCATTTTGATATTTTGTGGGCTGGAAAATACACCAGATTTTGAGAATTTAAAAGCTTCCAACGGACTAGATTTTGACCTAGCCACTTCTGAGCAGAAATATTACCCTCTCTGTAGAAAATGCTGTTTTCTGCACACAAAATAAGTCCTAAACTATGAAGATTCTTGTCAGTTCAGGATTCTCATTGTCAGCATTTTTTTTTTGGCATTTCAGAAACATCTTTTGCAACCATTATTTTTTGTATGTATATTTTAAAATATTCTTTCCACTCCTAGTCCCTACACATTAATATATCCAGCCTCTTCACTCTTCAGATGCAACTTTGTCCCTTACTGGAGTTTACAAAGATTAGGAGCTCTCTCTCTCTCTCTCTCTCAATCTCTCAATATTTCTCAATGCCACATGAAGATATTTGAATCACTCTTGGATCTAATAATTTTGAATGCTCATTTGATGTGGATAAGCTGCTTGGTAGAGTGAGGAAGACAACCTGCCCTCTCAATCCTTGTCCATCTTGGCTGGTCGTCCAGTGGTGGTGGGGAACACTGAGGGTATTTCATTGGTATCCTATCAATGCATCTTTCAGGGAAGGCATTGTTCCATCTTGTTTAAAGGAGGCAGCAGTCAAACCCCTCCTGAAAAAGCCTTTCCTGGACCCCCTGGACAGGAATAACTATAGACCGGTCTCTTTGCTACCTTTTTTAAGCAAGGTGATCCAGAGGGTGGTTGCTTCGCAACTCCAAGCTGTCTTGGATGAAACCTATTATCTTGATCCATTCCAAACCGGCTTTAGGACAGGATATGGAGTTGAGACTGCTATGGTTGCACTGGCTGACAACCTCCACTTGGGCATCGACAGGTGTGGTGTGACCTGCTGGTACTTTTGGGCCTCTCAGTGGCAGATCACAGAGGGTGAGGCTCAGGGACAGCTGCTCTTCCAAAATAGAGCTTAATTGTGGCGTCCCTCAGGGCACCATTCTGTCCCTGATGCTATTTAAGGCGGTAATGTATTGATGAGGAAAAACAGATTGAGACTGAATCCAGACAAAATGGAAGTACTAACAGTCATGAGCCTGAAACCAGGCTTGGGAATACAACTCCCAGTCCTCGATGGAGTCACACTCTCCTCCAAGGACTGTGTTTACAATCTGGGGGTACTCCTAGATTTGTCGCTTTTCACATGACCAATCAGGTGAATGTGATGGTCAGGAGTGCCTGTCATCAGCTTTGGCTGATATGCCAGCTGCACCCTTTCCTGGAAATTAGGGACCTTGAAACTGCGGTACATGCTCTGGTGACCTCACATTTGGATTTCTATAACACACTCTACATGGGGCTATCCTTGTGCCTAACCTGGATACTTCAATTGGTCCAAAATATGGCAGCCAGGTTACTCACTGGTACATCTAGGAAAGAGCACATTACACCAGTGATGAAATCTCTCCACTGGCAGCCAATTAGTTTCTGGGCACAGTACAAGGTGTTGGTTTTGACCTTTAAAGCCCTAAATGGTTTGGGTCCAACTTATCTCCAGGACCGCCTCTTCCCGTATGATTCCCCCCACACACACACTTCAGTCCTCTGGGAGGAATCTGCTACAGCCTATGAAATCTAGGCTGTCGCAGACCTCCCAGAGGGCCTTCTCTGTTGCTGCTCCAAGATTATGGAATGGCCTGCTGGATGAGATCCATCTTATCACCCCTCTTGACTGCTTTAAAAAAGCAGTAAAGATGGATCTCTTCCGGCAGGCATTCCCGGAATAATCTCCTGGCCCTAGATGGCCTGGTCCTGTCAACCCATTCTCCTAGCCGCCACTGCCTGTTTTTATGCCTGTGTTATGGTTCTATTATATGATGTTTTGGTTTTATTCTGTTGTTTTAATACTATCTAAGTTTAATCTATTTTTAAGGGGTGGGTGAGTTAGGGGGACTAACTTGATTGAAGTGTTTCATTCTTATATTGTTTTAATCTGTTGTACACTGCTCCGGTTGCCTGGCAGAGGGGCGGATTAAAAATAAAATTATTTATTATTATTATTATTATTATTATTTGGATTCCTAGTTTGTGCTGTTTTTGTTGTATTATTACCCTGACATGCCCTTTTAATATATTCATTTATTTGTTGCTAGACTAGGAAGATGGCAATTCAGTGGAGTAATTTAATTTAATTTAATGGATTCATTGAATTTCTACTCCACCTTTCTCCCCAGATGGGATTCAAGGTGGCTAGATGGGATTCAAGTTTGTTTTTGTTTTTTTAAGAGCCATATTGGTGTGTAGCTATATAACATAGAGGTTTCAGTGCTGTTCAGAACATGGCATGGTCTGGCTTCATGATGTGGAAGGTTCTCAGCCTGCAAAGCTATGTAAACCTATTAATGCTTTGAACATCTTCCATATTCAACTGGGAACATGTAAACTGGTGTTGTAGCCAGTGGAAATAATCTGAGTCTTCTTCATCCAGTTGAGTGAATGAGCAAAAAACCTTTTGTCTTTGCATACTGAGCAAAAAAACACAGAGAGATATAAACTGAATGTGAATATATGTGCCTCTCTGTGTGAGAGAGATTATCACAATGGCACATTATTGCCTCTAGGCACTCTTTATTTGTATGTGTTCTATGTTTCCTGGAGGCCCCACAAAATTTCCAACTGACTTTGCTGTCTCACTGCTGCCTCACACTTTAGAGTTCTGGCAATGTTTGACTGAACTTCCCTGAGCTAATTGGTATTCTTAACTGTGGAAGAACCTTAACAGAATCTCATGTATATTTCTTTGACTTCTTAACCTGTGTTGTCTGAAAATTCAGTTTCAGCTGAGGTTCAAAGCAAACACCTGAAAGATTAACAGGTTTTGTGTGTTTCGTTTTAACTCTCAGAATGCTCAGTGATATCAAATGTGTATTTCCACAGTTCTGTCATGTATATGAAGATCCAAACAGCTTAAAGACCAACATGTCAGGGACAGCCAGGTTGAGGACATGGAGGACTCTGAGGATGAGGCTGCTGAGCTTGGTGCTACCACTTCCCATGGATTTAGTTGAACCTGGGTCTAGCTCTGTGGGACCCACTGAGGCACAGCCCCTGCCTCAGCAGCCTAGCCTCATCCCAGCAGAAAGTCTCCCCCCCAGCAGAGGTTTCAGGCCTGAAAGAGACAGAGGAGCAGGACACGGAGGTACCTACCCTTGCTCAGAGAAGGACAGAAAGGGTGTGCCTCCGGCATTCTTGGAGGTTATCAGAGAAATGCGCAGCTAAGGTCAAACAGCTGTGAGTGGGACCTGTGCTATATAAGCAGCTGAGGAAAGTCAAGTTCCTTGTCAGAGCTTATTTGAGATTACCGGTGAAAGCTTTGGACTCTTGACTCCCAGCCTGACTTTGGACTGATTTCGATTTTGTGACCTCTACACTGGATTGGACGACCTGCTTGTTGGAACCCTGGATCTCGGACTACATTCATTGACTTGCCTTGTGGACTCTGGACTCATTGTTTTGCTGCTTGAAGCAATCAGACTGGTACTGTACTTGCAACTGCTCCTGGTGCTAGAGACAGACCTTGCTCTTATCAGCCACGCTGTTGGCAGCTTTCCTGGACACAACATTGCTCGGATCTTCTTCTTGTTTTTGTGTGCATTCAAGTTGTTTCAGATTTATGGCACCCCTACCATGGATTTTCTTGGCAAGATTTGTTGAGGGGAGGTTTACCATTGCCTTTCCCTGAAGGTTGAGAACATATGACTTTCCTTAGGTCACCCAATGGGTTTTATGGCCAAGCAGCAAATTCAACCCTGGTCTCCAGAGTTGTAATCCAACACTCAAACCACTACACCACACTACTCAGATATGGCCATCCATAAAATGGGGAACTATCACAGCCCAGTGCTTGTGGAAGTAGAACTGGTGTTGACAGTAGTTGAGACATTGCTGACAAACAATATGTTTGGATTAAAATCTTGAATTCATCCTTTTCCTTGAGACCGTTCTGGTTTCATAGACCAGTGTGAACCTCTCTTTGAGGCCTACTGAATTACAGTTAACACTTTTCAGATATTCACTTCTGGATGCATGGGGCTAACTCTGGCACATCATTGACATTTCATGTAGCTGCCATGCTCTAGAGAAGACATACAGTTGGCTGAATTTGAAAGGGGGTACTTTCTAATCCAGGGATTTGATCGCTGATTGCTTGGGATTACAAGCACCATGTTGGAAATCCTATACTTAAGGAGAACCCTTTCTGATTCACCAATAATGTGTTGCTGATGCACAGGACTTCATAGCAGCCCTCATTAATTCCCATAGGTAGCTTCTCATTTTCAGAAGTAAATGCAAGAAGAAATAGTAAGTAAAGACTTTATTATTCAGACAATATTTTGATGATGAACTGGTTGTACCTGGAGTGTCATTTAGTATATGCTGTGATTTTATTCTCAGTGCTATGTTTTAAATGCTTTTAAATTATTTTAGATGGGTGCTGCTTTAAATAGGACAAGTTATTTCTTTTTAATTTTTATTATAATAACTGTTTTAAGCTGTACTTTATTTTAATTTATGATATGAGTCACCTTAGCTCCCATGTCAGGGGAAAGGAGGGATATAAATAAAAAAGCAGACAGACAGATCAATGGTAGTTGTTACTATATGCCTTCCTTTATGACTTGTGGCAACCCTGAAATAGACCTATTATGGGATTTTCTTGACATATTTGTTCAAAGGGTGGGTTGCCATTGCCTGTCATGCCTTGTCTGGAAGAGAACTTGCGGGACTCGGAGGATGAGCCAGAACTCCCTCCAGGTCTGAGTCTGCAGCAAAGGACCCCCAACCTGGCCCTAGCAGCTCTACTTTGCCAGTTCCCACAGAGCCTCCGGTAGAGCTGTGGCTTCTCCAGAGGCTCTACAGCCAAGCCCAGAGCTTGTGGCTTCTCAAGAAGCTCTGCAGCCAAGCCTTCCAATGACAGAGCTGTCATACATGGAAGAGGATCAAGGGACTGTGCCTACCTTCAATCAACATTGAGCTGAAAGGGTGGGTCTCTGGCACTCAAGGAGGCTTTATGAAAAATGCCAAGGTAATCAAGGTGATCAGCCCCAGCAACTCAGGGATTTAAGCAAGTGTGGAACTGCTGCCTCGGTGCCAGAGATTATCTGAGCTTCCTGGTGAAAGCCTCTGCCTCTGACTTCTCTTGTGCCTAGGCTTGAAGCCTTGTCTCTTGACTTATAGTGGACTACAGGAATCCTTGACCCTCGGACCGTTGACTACTCTTGGACTTCTGAAACCCTGGACCTTGGACTGCCTGACTCTCAGCTTCTCTGAAACCCTCAACCTTCAGACTGTGTTTGACTCTTTGTTGGCTGCCCTTTCAGACTGGTAACTTGCACTTGGTTTGGGACTTTCCTTTGTCTTGGCTATCAGCCCTGTTGTTGGCTTTCCAGGACATTGCCTTGCTCTTAGACTGAGACAGGGTGACTTCAGTAGATTTCTATAGCAGAGTGGGGATTTGAACCCTTATCTCCAGAGTCCTAGGAGATTATCACATGAGATTTTAAATTTAGTATTAAAGCTAGATAATAGTGCTTTTGGCAATATATATTGAATGACAATATCTCTGTCTCATTGTTGTTTTGCCTTTGAGATGTTGTTAGGGCATCCCTTTTCATTGATGGGGAAAACCTGTCAATAAGTTCCAAATCAAACTGTTGTCCCATTAGTCCTCAGGTATGATAAGTTTCTCCAACTGTAGTTCTGATATTGGCAGTTCCATGGTTCATTCCCCTCTTCTCTCCCTGTTTCCCTCCCTATTTCCAATCAGCTGTTTTTCTTTTCTTTTTTCTTCTTAATTTTTACTAAATCACATTGCCATATTTGCTAAATGAAATGAAATGAAATGAAAAAGAAAAAGAAATAACCCCTAATAGGCATGCTGGGTAGGGCAGGGTGCAGGAAGACAGGGTTAAGGAGGAGTGCAGAAGAGAGTGCAAATGACCATTGAAGTTAGAAACAGCCCCAGTCCCAGTATTAAAGAGAGATTCCAAACTACTTACAGCTTTACCAACCTCTTTTATGACCTTTGTTGAGGTGTTGTTGTTTTTGTTTGTTTGTTTTTTACCATCCTTAGGTTCATAGTCAGCGATTCCATTCTGAGCAAAGTCTTGGGATTCATTATTTCCAAGGACTAGCAACCATCTCAGAATCAGCTATAAAAAAACCCAAACATCTTTTCAACTTCCAAAGGGTGCTCAGCAATGTCTCCTCTTCATCCTGGAGAGAAGTGATCAGTGGGGTGCCATAGGGTTCTGTCCTGGGCCCAGTGCTATTCAATATCTTTATTAATGACTTGGATGATGGTATTGGGGGCATAGTTATCAAATTTGCAGATGACACCAAATTAGGAGGAGTAGCTAATACCCCAGAGGACAGGATCAAAATTCAAAATGACTTGAACAGACTAGAAAGTTGGGCCAAAGCTAACAAAATGAAATTCAACATGGAGAAATGTAAGGTACTGCACTTACAGATATATACAGATATATGATGGGGGACACCTGGCTGAATGAGACTACGTGT
>CM034701.1:380245436-380260650 GCA_020142125.1 Phrynosoma platyrhinos
CTTGTGGTCTCTTCCAACTCTATGATTCTATGATTCTATGATTCATGCCTTGCTGGCAGGGTTCCCAGTTCTGGTTCATTGGCCATTATGAGAAATAGGTTGCTAGACCTAACATGGCTAATAAAGTGTTTTACCAGAATCAAATTTAATTTTAAATCAGGCTGCATCTGGACTCTATCACAAAGATTTTTGCCACTGAAATCACCACCCAAATGCAACCGGGATCCATCCCTGCTTTCAGGAGCACTCAGGCGGCCATTTTTCAAGCTGGAAAACTCCCAGTTTCAAAAAGTGATGCCTGGGAGTGGGGATGGACTGTATTTGAGTGGTGACTGCAGCAACAAAAATTTTGTGATAGGGTCTGGATGCAGCCCAATTTAAAATTAAATTTAATTCAGGTAAAATGCTTTATTTTAGCTATGTGATAAGCCTCCTAGATAGGCCTTTGCTCTAATCCAGCTTCAGGGAGTTGCTTCTTTTTTATTTTAAAGTACTAACATTCATCTTACTTTAAACGTCATACCCCCTGCTGTTCATTCAAAAATGAAAAACAGTATAAAGGAAAGTTTAGAAGGCAGGTTGGTTCTGGAGTCTGGAACAAAGATCCTTTTGTGTCTACTACTCCTAGAATTCCCAAGCCAGGATGGCCCACGGGGTATACTAGCTAGGAGATTCTGGGAGTTGTAGTCTTGACAAAATGTAATGTTTCCAAGCTCTGGACCTCATATAGCAGATTTCAGTGTACATATGTTGAAGTCCCATAGGGCAGAACACATCTCCATTTTTCTCTCTTCCATTCCTAGCCACACACCACCTGTGTGCAGCATCTTCTCTAAACATGCAGGTCACTAGGGCCTCAAAGTGGACAAATGTCCCCCTGTAATAAAGTACAGCAGTGCAGAGTGTTTCTGTCCAGGATTTCAGCTATTCTATTTTCCCTTTATCCTTTGTCCCTCCACCCCACCCCCACCCATGCCTGATCAATCGGTATTCTGTTCCCACTGAGCACTCTTAGTGTAAGTTAGTCTGGTTTTCTTTTGGAAGTGGTGCTCTCTTTAATATTCATTAGACTTTCCACAGGCTTGGGGATCTCCTAACCCTGCTGACACTGCTAATTGTATGTGAATACTGCATTTTGTTTAACAAATGAAGCAGTGGTCCAAGAACAAAGATTTCTCTTTGTGCTATCCATCTAATTAGTGTTGGGGAGCCTCAAGAATTCAGATTCAATTGGGCCCTGCTATTTATTAATTTAATTTATATCCCACCTTTCTCCCAAGATGGGACCCAAGGCAGTTGGAATGGAATGGAATGAAGGGGTATTTTTTAATTTAAAAAGAAAGAAAAAAAATCATATTAAAACATTTTTTTTAAAGTAATGAAAATATAATAGAAATGACAAAAGCTCAGATCCAACTCCTAAAAGAGGCAGTTGTGAGACTTTAATTTTTTAAAAAGCCATCCCTGAATCACACTATAATGGATAATTATTTACCAGTGTTATTATTGTCATTATTGACAATTTTGGGGCAAGGTACTGGAATGTGTGGTGGCTTCTCAACTCCAGGGGTTTCTGGATGAAATGAATTATCTAGATCCATTTCAATTTGGTTTCAGACCTGGCTACAGAACAAAGACAGCATTGGTTGCCTTGGTGGATGACCTACGCAAGGAACTGGACAGGGGTGTGTGTCCCTATTGTTCAACTGGACCTCTCAGTGACTTTTGATACATCAACCATGATATCCTTCTGGGCCGCCTCTCTGGGATGGGACTTGGAGGTACTGTTTTACAGTGGTTCCATTCCTTCCTGGAGGGGTAAACCCAAAAGGTGGTGCTAGGAGACTCCTGCTCAACCCTCTGGTCACTGGCCTGTGGGTTTCCTCAGGGTTCTGTGTTGTCCCCTCTGCTATTTAACATATACATGAAACCACTAGGAGAGGTTGTCTGTGACAGCAATATGCAGATGACACTCAACTCTACTATTCTTTTTACCTCAATCCAAAGAGGCTGTCCTGGTCCTAAACAAGTGTCTCTCATCAGTAATGGACTGGATGAGGGCAAATAAGTTGAAACTTAATCCAGACAAGACAGAGGTCCTCCTGGTCAGTCAGAAGGCAGATCAGGGATCCAATCTGTGTTAGATGGGGTGACACTCCCCCTAAAGATGCAGGTTCGTAAAAAAAGATGCAGGCCTCTGCAGTGACCAGGAGTGCTTTTGCACATTTAAAGCTTGTGTGCCAGCTGCGCCCATTCCTTGAGACACTGGATCTGGCCTTGGTGGTATATGCCTTGGTTACATCTCTTTTGGACTACTGTAATGGGCTCTATACAGGGCTACCTTTGAAAAGTGTTCATATACCTAAGTTGGACAAAAGACCTGCAGCCAGGCTGTTAACTGAGGGAGGTTACAGAGACCACACAATGGCTGACAGTTTGTTTCTGGGAACAATTAGAAGTGCTGGTTATGACCTATAGAGCCCTATGTGGCTCAGGTCCATGCTATTTGGCAGACTGTATTTCCCTGTATGAACCAGACCAGGCTCTGAGATCCTCTGCAGAAGCCCGTCTCTCCATCCCACCACCATCATAAGTACAGTTGGTGGGGATGCAAGAAAGAGTCTTCTTGGTGGCAGCCCTTAGACTGTGGAACTCCCTATCCAGGGAGACCAGGATGGCTCCCACATTGTTGGCCTTCCACTGGCAGGCTAAGACCTACCTGTTTAAACAGGCTTTTAAAACAGAATGTTTGTAAAGGACCAGCTTCGGACATTTGATTTTAAAGTGTTTATATAGTTTTATCTTTAAAAATGTATTTTATTTTTAATGGCTATTTGAATATGTAATAATTTAATTCCTTTTTAATTCACTTCTTTTCTATGTTTTTAATTGTATTATTTTTTAATATTGTGCAGCCGCTCTGAGTCCCAATTCTGGGAAAAGACTGTGATACAAATAAATATAATCATAGAATCATAGAGTTGAAAGAGACCACTAGGGCTATCCAATCCAACCCCCCTGCCATGCCAACACATCCCCAAAAGATGGCTATCCAGCCTCTGAATAAAGACCTCGAAAGAAGGAGATGCGACCACAATCTGAGGGGGAGTGTTCCAATGTCAAACAGCCCTTACTGTCAGGAATTGCCTCCTAAAGTTGAGGTGAAATCTCTTTTCTTGTATCTTGCATCCATTGTTCCAAGTCCTGTTCTCTGGAGCAGCAGAAAACAAGCTTGCTCCCTCCTCAATGACACCCCTTCAAATATTTAAACAGGGCTATCATATCACTTCTTAACTATCTCTTCTCCAGGCTAAATATACCCAGTTTCCTAAGTCGTTCCTCACAGGGCATGGTTTCCAGACCCTTCACCATTTTGATTGCCCTCCTTTGGACATGCTCCAGTTTCTCAACATCCTTTTTGTATTGTGGTGCCCAGAGCTGGACACAATATTTCAGGTTGGGCCTGACCAAAGCAGAATACAGTGGCACTGTTACTTCCCTTGATATAGATACTATACTTCTATTAATACAGCCTAAAATCTCATTGGCCTTTTTAGCTGCCGCATCACACTGTTCCCTCATATTCAACTTGTGGTCTACCTGGACGCCTAGATCCCTTTCACACATAATCTCATTAAGCCAGGTTTTCCCCATCTTAAATCTATTCATCTCATTTTTTTGCCCTAAGTGCAGTACCTTACATTTCTCCATATTGAAATTCATTTTGTTAGTTTTGGCCCAGTTTTCTAATCTATTAAGATCATTTTGAATTTTCATCCTGTCTTCTGGGGTATTAGTTATTCCTCCTAATTTGGTGTCATCTGCAAATTTGAGAAGCATGCCCTCTACTCCTTCATCCAAATAATTGATAAATATGTTGAAGAGCACTGGGCCCAGGACAGAACCCATGGGACCCCACTGATCACTTCCCTTCAGAACAAAGAGGAGCAATTGCTGAGCACCCTTTGGGTTCGGCCAGTTAACCAGTTACAAATCCATGTAACAGTTAATTTGTCTAGTCCATATTTTACTATCTTGTTTGCAAGAATGTCATGGGGAAATTTGTCAAAGGCCTTACTTAAATCAAGATATGCTATATCTGCAGCATTCCCTTCATCTACCAAGCTGGTAATTTTATCAAAAATCAGAGATCGGATTTGTCTGGAATGACTTGTTTCTCTGAAACCCATGTTGGCTTTTTGTGATTATAAAATTACCTTCCAGGTGTTCACAAACTTTCTGTTTAATGATCTGCTCCAGAATATTTCCGGGTATTGATGTCAGGCTAACTGGATGATAATTGTTGGGATCCTCTTTTTTTCCCCTTTTTGAAGATGGGGACGTTTGCCCTCCTCTAGTCTGCAGGGGCTTCTCCTGTTTTCCAGGAGTTCTCAAAGATTACTGCCAATGGTTCCGATATTACATTTGCCAGTTCTTTTTGTACCCTTGGATGTAATTCATCTGGTCCTGGAGACTTATATTCATTTAGATTAACCAGGTATTCCTGTACTAGCTCTTTACTTATTCTGTGCTGAAATTCTCCTATTCTGTCCTCTGCTCCATTTTCCTTAGGTTGAACACCCTTTTCTTTTTCTGAGAAGACTGAGGCAAAGAAGGTGTTGAGTAGTTCTGCCTTTTCTCTGTCCATAATAAATTCCAACCCAGGACTCCTTTACAGTACAGAATTATAGTGTGATTATTCCACTTAAACTGCCATTATTATATCTTACGGAATCCTTGGATTGACAGTCTAATAGAGAGGAGTATTTAGAATTCTCAGCCTCCAATACCTGACCAAACTACAAACCCTAGGATTCCACAGAATGGAATCATAGCAGTTGAAGTGGAATAATCACACTATAATCATGTAGCATGAATACTCCCTCCAATTAAGAGATTTTCTACATCAGACAGTGAGCATCCAAAGGCCTGGTAAATAAGATCTTTGCCTTTTGGCAAATGGAAAGGAGAGAGTGAGTCAACTTAGCATTTCATGACAGGGGATTCCAAAATCTGGGAGCAGCTTTTGAGAACTCTCTCTTCCACGTCTTCACCAAACATGCCTGTTATGGTTGTGAAGCTGAGAGATAGCCCACCCTCGAAGAATCTTCAGATTTAGTAAGCTTATATTGGGAGATATGATCTTTCAGATGGTCTGGAATCAAGTCATATTGGGCTTTATAGGTCAGAACTTGCACTTTGAATTGTGCCTGGAAATAACTTGGCAACCAATGTATCTGCTTCAGCAAGAGGGTTTATATGTTCTCTTTTGCCAGCCCCTAGTCAACAGTCTGTCTGCAGCCTTTTAGGGCTGCTGAAGTTTTTGAACACTTTCCAAAGACAGCTGTACATAGAGTGTATTAGTGTGATCCAAATGGGATTCAATCAAGACATATGTCACTGCTTCCAGATTAAATGGCTCAAGGAATGGGTGAAACCATCATACTAGGTTTAGTTGTAAAATATCCTCCTGGACACTACCAAGACCTGGGTCTCCAGGCTCAGGGCTGTATCCAGGAGAACACACAAACTAAGAACCTTATTTCAGGGGAAGTGTAGCCCAGTCTAGTAAAGGTTGGATCTTTATTTCTTGATCTGTCTTTCAACTGATGAGGAATATATCTGCCTTGCTTGGATTAAGCTTCAATTTGTTTGCCTTCATCCATTCCACTACAGAACAGGGATTATTTTAGTACTGAAACAGCTTCTTTAGAGTAAGAGCTCTTAGAGCTCTCCTGTCTCCATTTCTGTTTCCCTAGTTGGCAATGTCCCTTTTCCCATAATATCATTTGCAGTTTTGCATATTTCTTTTTGTAAAGGATGAAATCTCTCTTTTGTTGTTGTCATTGTTGTGTGCCTTCACGTCAATTCCAACTGATAGTGACAAACCATCATAGGCAAACCTATGACGGGTTTTCTTGACATATTCAGAGCAGGTTTGTCATTGTCTTCCTCTGAAGTTGAGAGTGTAACTTGTCCAAGCTCATCCAATGGGTTTCCATGGCTGAGTGAAGACTTGAATCCTGGTGTCTTAGAGACCAAGTCCAACATTCAAGCCAGTAAGTTAGGCTGGCTCTCATCTCTTCTGAGGTTTAGCTAAATAATAAGTGATACAACACAAAATGTGCATACTTGAAATTATTTCCCTGGATCTTTCCCACTGCTGTATGCCTCTACTCACTTTTTTCTTTTTGTCTTTCCACATTGTCAAGAGTTGAAAGGGTTTTTTAAATGAGAAAATGCCCCCCAACTCAACAACACAGACTTTTGGTAGCTTAAGGTTTAAAATGGATTACAAAGGTTTTATAGAAAATTCTATTCATTAGCCACATTAAAGGCAGACGGTACAAATCAATGTTTGACTTTTCCTTTAACCTTAAAATGTCATTAAATTCCTCACATGAAAAGGTTGATAAAAACACCCTTTTTACTTAATTGACAACATTTCCATTCACTGTAGCATTTTGTAACAGGAGAGACGCACATGCAAAAGGTGCAGGAAAGGTCAGCATACAACTTGAAATATTCAGCAGTGGGGCAGAGGTGTTAAGACAGATTTAATACCTGATTTTTTCCACATGCATCCAAGAACAAGCTATTATTTTTGTTTGGACTTATACTGTTTCTAGATGAATGATTCTACAGGCTGGGGTGGGTAATTTACGTGGTACATTACAGATCCTTTCTTACCGCTGGCTGCTTGACAGTAACCTTTTTTCCCCTCTCAGTCATCTTCATTCTTGGGTAGAGAATGTAGTTTTATATGCCCCCCCTCCCCGATGAATCACAATCATGACACTGTTGTGCAGATGTATCTACTTGTGTTTCCATTGGTGGTGTAAAGATATACTGCAAGGCATATTAATATGAAAGAAAATAAAGTCTGGATGGGGCCATTATTACAGGTGGAAGGATTTAGATTCTTCATCTTTAAAAAGGGAAATATTGTTAGTCATGAAAACTAAACTCTGTGATAGGTTCATTTTAGGGTCATCATAATTTGCAGATGTCTTGAAGGCATACAACAACAACAACAATAACAACATGAAGATTTGGATGGGTGCAGTTTTTCCTTTTCTGAAATAACAAGTCTGTATTTGCCAGTGTGGGTACCTGCCCAATAGATCATTGTGAAATTAAACTTCAATGTTAAATTAATCTGTGTCTATAATATACCATATTTTCCAGTGTATAAGATGACTTTTTAACCAGGAAAATCTGGGGTTAAAGTTGGAGGTCACCTTATACGCTGGGTATAAGGAGGTGTGAGGCAGGAAGGAGCAGGGGAGAGAAGAAGGAGGACTAGGAGGACAGATGTGAGGTGGGGGGGGAAGCCTGGGAGAGAAGGAGGGTTTCCTTGGCAAGGTTTGTTCAGAATGGGTTTGCCATTGCTTTCCACTGAGGCAGAGAGAATGTGACTTCCAAGACTGTTGTTGTTGTGTGCCTTCAAGTTGTTTCCAACTGATGGTGACCCTAAGGCAAACCTATCATGAACCTATCATTTCTTGCCTATGTGTTTTTTCAGACAGGGTTTGCCTTTGCCACTCTCTGGGGCTGAGAGAGTGTGACTTCTAAGATTGTTGTTGTATGCCTTTGAGTCATTTTCAACTTACAGCAACCCTAAGGTGGCCCTATCATGTTGTTTGCTTGGCAAGGTTTCTTCAGAGGGGAATTTGCCATTGCCTTCTCCTGAGGCTGAGAGAGTGTGACTTGCCCAGGATCATCTGAGGGATTCCATGGCTAAGCCAGGATTCTAATCCTGGTCTCCAGAGTCATACTCCGATACTCAGACAGGGTGACCAAATGTCTTCAATGCAAAGGAGGACAAGTCACTACAAAAAATGTAGGACATACAAGAAAAAATGTAGAGAAAGCTAAAAACACTAATATAAATGTAAATCCATGCTTCTTAGCCATGCTCAAAATGGAGGATGTTTTAATGGTCAAAATTGTGACTTTTAACCTTATCATGGGTTTTTCTTGGCATGTTTCTTCAAATAGGGGTTGCCATTACCATCCTCTGAGGCTGAGAGTATGTCACATGCCCAGAATGCATCACCTAGTATACTGGCAGTCCTTCCCCCAACATTTTCTCATTTCCCTCAACCATCTCGTAGCTGGGGGATGGAAATAATTTTTAAAGCAGCATTTAAATTTGGACTATTTTTGAAAAAGTAAGGTCCAAAACACACTGCAGAAATAAATGCTAGGGATCATGGGAACTGTAGTTTGTTGTGTAGTTTGTTGTGTAGTTTGTTGTGTTTATAAGTGACAGTTTTCCTGCTAAGTACCTGCATGTCATAAGCATTTGAATTAAAATTACAAGATTGAAATCAAATCTGATTTTTTTAAAAAAATTATTTGGTGTGTGTTGGAAGAGGAGTAGTCTTATATGGTGAGTATATCCCAAACTCTATATTTTAACTGGAAAAGTTGGGGGTTGTCTTATACGGCCAGTCGTCTTATACGCTGGAAAATATGGTGCAAGAAAGATGAACCTGTGAAGTGAGATTCAGAGCAAGTAAAGGCTAGGATGCCTACTGCTAAAAATCATGGCAACTGTCCTTTTAATTTGCCATCAATGTCATTATTGGGGGTCATGGTATTTTGGAAATTGCCTTCAGCCCCTATAATCTTGCTTCAAAACTTCACTCAGCTTCAGCAGACTTTCTTATTGCTCCCTGTCAAGACTTTGGTTCATCGGGATGAGGTGAAAAGAGGAAGCTTTTGGCAGGTAACTGCACTCACTGGAGATTAACTGAGATATGATCCACATTTTGTTCTTATGTTCTCTTACTTGACAGAAGAAGCACTTGTCCTGTGCATGTTTCCTAATGAGTGCAAATGTGCATAATGCTCAGAAAATGTATAGGCAGTTGAAGCTTATCAGAATACACATATTCCATAAGGCCTGTTAGGGAACTGACTGGAGGTTGTACAAAAATGTTGTTGTAATCTTTACATTCTTAAAGGTCTGATGGAATTGGAGTGTGTGCTTCTATCAGGATGTATGCATGTCTCTATCAGGAAATGCACACAGTTCCCTCTCAATTGACATAAGATATGCATCGTCTTCATGTGGCATGATGAATGTAAAAAATGGCTAGTTGTTATGCACATTAGCCACTCAACACCATTCCAACACATATGTATATAAACATATGCATGGTATTTTTAAGATATTCACTATAGATATTTTAGGCTTTTCTCTTTGACAAACCAAAATGACAAGTAAGAACTTTGATATCAGACATGTCTACATTGATTTTTATTCACATTTGTGTTGATTTTCATTCACATTTACATTGATTTTCATTCACATTTGTGTCACCCTGTCCACATGAACCAGGGCCAAAGGTCTGATTTCAGTGCAGACTGTCTTCGTGTGGGAAAGCCAGTTCCACACCAAATCTGGGCCTCCATGCCTTAATCTTGTTTTTGTTTTTGTTTTAAAACTCACAATTTGCATCTTCCAGGAAAATCTGGAGCATTCTGACACAAGTAATTCCCTCTAAGTTCACACTGGGGTGCCCAACCATGCTATAGATGCTGAATGCCTAATTTTCAACCACAAAGGGAGCAACCATGTGCCAGTGGTGGTGGAAGTGAGTGGGACACATGTGTAGATAGCTGCCTGGAATTGCTCAGGAAAGCCTAGGTAAGAGGGGATTCAAGGCCAGAATAGTCTGGAAGCAGGCTGGGTATAGATAGACTCACCCATCATCCAATACTATAATGGGGAATACCCTACTAAGTATGTTTAGGCTATTCTTACCAGCCCTAAGCAGCACACTCAATAGTGAGGGATGTTGGGAGTGATGGGGATCAATAGCAATAGTGATAGCAAGTACATTTTTATACCACCTATCAGTGCACTTAATCACTCCCTAAGCAATTTACAATGTGTAAGCTAATTGCCACCAACAGGCTGGGTACTCATATTAGCAACCTCAGAAGGATGCCAGGCTAAATCAATCCTGAAGCCCCTAGCTGGTATTGAACTTACAACCTTACAACTGTGAGTGAATAGCTGCAATACCAGCATTTAACCACTGCACCACCAAGACTCCACAACATCACTTGTGCTCTTGGCTGCAACTCAGAAACATTATCTTTTTCAGCTATGCTTCTCAGATTTCCCCATCCAGTGTGGTCAAAATCATAATGGCTGGGTGCTTTGTGGAACTATACTCTTGAAAAGTTACATTTTCAAGTCACTTTTGCCTAAATGTTGCTACAAATTCCAACACTTAGAGAATCCTTCATTAGATTCTTCCTGTCAGCACTCCCCAAATAATACTTTGTTGGTTTTCCTCACTTTCATCTGATCCCTTACATAAAAGCAAAGCAAAAAACAAAACAAAAAACCCTCTATAAACTTCATGGCAATGCCATTATGTTTGCAATAGGCCAGATCAGCTAATGATACAGATTTGTGTGTCTATTCAGCTGAGATGTGCTGGAAGCCTTTTGTGTAAAAACCTTTAAATAGAAGAGCTTGCCTGCTTAAAAATATGTGGCTCTTTGACTCTTTTTTTTTTTTTTGGATAGGCCATCAAAAGGAAGGCCATTTGCAATCCAAGTTGTTAAAATGCTTTCAACTAGTTTAATGCAGTTTAAAAATTGAATAAATGTGTTCTTGGTAGATCCATAGATCTCTTGTGGGCCAGAAATTCCCACAAGTTAAAGGTTGCTTTATGAATGTTGATTAGAATCAATATATCCAAATTCATGAAGAAAAGCTCTTGTCCTATAACTATCTGCCATCTGCTTTTCCAGTGAGTCATACTGTCTCATGGTATGCCACCTTGGTTTCTATGGAGAATTCAGGCCTGATTTGCACTAGGAAACATTTATTGGTCTTTTTTATCATGTGCTAGGCTCAATTAAAGAAATGAAATGAAATTAAGATGTAACTTGGGGTCAGTTAAAGTTGTTTGCCAACAGCAATATCCAAAATTGCAACATCTCTGACTGAGAGCATACAATAAGAGACATAAATGTCTCATGTAGATTTGTTTCTAAAGCTACATATCCCAATCATACTCCTAAACCCCACTTTGTAAGCCACTCAATTCCTCCAACATAGCCATTTCTTGGTCGTCAGAGATTGTGGGAATCAGTATCAATCCATCCATCTATTTCCCTTCAGCTGGCTGTACTGGAAAGCACACTGACACAGACCTCTAATGGTCCTTGGGCTGTCCCTCCACATATTTTTATAGCCCATCTAGTTAATGGAAAATAGTTGGGTGCATCACCCCAAATCCCCTGGCAAGCATGAATGCTGGTCCTGCTGGTTGGGGATTCTGAGAACAGTGGTTCTAATTAGTAATTTTTCTAAGTTCTGATTAAACCACTTCCTTCTTCCATTAATGTATATATGAAATTTCATTTCATTGAACCAAAGTGTTGTTGTTGTTTTGTTGTTGTTGTTAATGTTATACCACCTTTCTTCAAATAATGGGACTCAAAGTGGCTAATGTATTTAAAACAGCATCAATTGAAAACAATGCAAAAGCAATAAAAGTATAAATAAAAGGTTTTAAAAATCAATTAAACAATTCATGGAGTAAAAACATTAAACATATATGAAGACTTTATACAAGCCTCAAAAACAGAACCACACAGCATTAAAAGCCCAACTCTAATTAGCTGGTAAAAGCCTGATAGTGCAGACATGTTTTTATTTTAAATAATTTCTATTAAACACATACAGAAACAACAAGAACACACAAACAATTTTATATAAAAATCTAAAACTATGTACTTACTACAAATAGTTACAAATAAACCTTACTGATTTCCCATACATAACTGTTTTGACCTGCCATCAGAAGGCAAACAAGGACAGAGCCATCCTGATCTTTCCAAAGAGTGGGTTTCAGACCCTGGGAGCAGCAACCAAGAAGGCTCTCGATTTTGTTCCCAGAAAACAAGCCTGAGATGGTGGTGGAACAGAGAGAAGGACCTCTCTGGATGCTATTAAAACTCTACTGGGCTCATAATGAGAGCCACAGGGGCTAAACAGACTAGCATTAAGAGCCAGCTCTGGGGTGGCTTTGAGGCATAATGTGTGGTTGCCGTGGCTCCAACTCGACAAGGAAAGGGTCGGTTGCAAGATGCTCCTTACCCACGGTCTGTTTCCCCTCACAGTCTGTCAAATACCCTGAACCAAGCCATATAGAGTCTAGGCAGTACAGTTAGTCTCTGCATCCACAGATTCTTTATCCACAAGTTCAAGGATCCACAGCTTCAAAATATTTTTTTAAAAACTATAAATTCAAAAAAGCAGACTTTGATTTTGTCATTTTATATAAGGGACACCATTTTACTAACCATTGCTTTTAATGGGACTTGAGCATCCATGCATTTTGGTATCAATGAGGGGTCCTGAAACCAAACTCCAGCAGATACCCAGCGCCTACCAAGGTCCCACTATAGTTCCTCTGCCCCTACTGTGCACTCTAAGAAGTCTCTAACTAGTGTCTTCATAGCTGTTTATATCAATTTCTACCTAAAACCCTTTATTTTAGGGGTGGAAAATGTAGCCTGTAGGCCACATATGGCCAAACCTCTTTTTGCCACCCCTGGCACCCCCCATGAAGTCTCTGGACCCCTCTCCCCATGATACCTATACCTATAAATGGCCATAATCATAGCCAAACCATTCCTAAATATGGCAATTCTACTGGTTTCCCTAACATGCCCCTTCAAAACACTTGAAAATTAACCCAAACTGAAATGTTTGGGTGACATTTATGTTCCTTCTTGACCCACTGCAGTTCCATTGGAATTGGTGCCCTCTGCTTCCAGTGTAGAAGCAGAGGATTCAGATTTCCTGTAGGCAAACCCCCATATTCTTTTTCTGAGTTGCAGCCTTTCCACTATTTTACCAAAGCATATGACATGTGTTGATGGACCCTAATTATTAAATGCTCTTAATGTAAAAAAATAAAATAAAAAATGCCATTGTCTCTTGCAGCTGTCATAACATTTGCAGACACAGCATATGTCTTTCAGGCAAATAATAGATTGCTACAGCAACTGAGAGACCTCTAAAATTCTTTGAAAGGCCAAAAACAACAAACTATATCTCTTATCCGCTGTCACAATATAGTTTTTAACAGCTAGATAGGAAACAGAAAACTGAGGGCTTTTTTCCTTAGTTATCTCTGGGGGGTTGCAGACTGCCAGAAATAGTGCAAATTCAGTCCACTTTTAGAGTTAGGGTTAGGGCTAAGGAATCATGGGAACTGTATTTTATTGTGGCACCAGACCTCTCTGACAGAGAAGGCTTAATGTCCCAGAAAAAAAAACAATTCCCATGATTCCCTAGCACTAACCCTAACCCTAAAAGTGGACTCAATTTGCACTATTTCTGGCAGTCTGCAACCCCCCTCTGTTGTAAAGAAAGGGACTTTTATTGATACTGTTTTTTTCCTCCTTGGTTATTTCTTTATAAATGTCCATGGTACAGTGCACACACACACACACACACCTCCCCTTACCCAGTTTTGTTAAGATTCTTGGTAATTTAAAATCCATGTTTACCCAATTCAGTGCTTTTTGGCCCACTTACTTGTTCACAAACTATAGCTTTGTGTCTAACTAGAAAAGGAAACAGCTTTCTCTATTCATTCTTATTTAATTTTAGCAGCCAGGATGCTTGTTTTTCTTTGACTATTTTATATGCTATAAGATATTTAATGCCAAGGGAGTACTAAGTAATTACACAAATGGCTACTGAGTTGGTGCTCCAAATATCTAAGTAGTTTTTGTTTCTGCCACACCTCCCTGCATCATAATTGGGTAACTTTTCATTGTTTATTTATTTATTTTAAACCATCTTTCAGAGTAAATAATCCTTCTGAGGAAATGATCAATAAGACAATACAATTGATTTAAAATCCTTACTAAAGCTAAAATCTTATTAGTGGATTGTTGTTGTAATTATTGTTTGCTATCAAGTTGACTTTATTTGTGGTGACCCTATGGAGTTTATCACACACATTTTGTAGCCTGATCCATTCATTGAATGGGATCAGGCCAGAAAGGCGGAGAATGAGTTTTATCACTCATGAAATTGCTGCTGTGCTGCCGGACAACCACCACCTGTCCCCGAGCTGTGCTTAATCTGCTGATTTTACAAAGATGGAAGCTTTCCATTCTTGCAAAATCATCTGGCTAAGCACATCTCAGGGATGGGTAGTGGTCAAACCATATATTATCAATAAGGCTTCAGGGTAAACCTATAAACATTACAATAATCCAGGTACATGCACCAACCACAGATGCAGATGAAGATGAAATTGAGAAATTCTATGATGCAGCCCAGAAAGAAATTGACAACATACCATCACAAGATTTCAAACTAATCATTGGAGACTTGAATGCAAAAGTTGGCAACAAAGAATAATAATAATAAAAAAGATTTGGATGAAGAACAAGAAACATAGCAGGAGAATTTTGTGAAGTCTGATAGAATTTTGTGAAGTCAATAATCTATTCATTGCAAATATCTGCTTCATACAACCAGATAGGAGACTATACACCTGAACATCACTACATGGTGAACACAAAAACCAAATAGACTACATAATTGGAAGTAGAAGGTGGACAAACTCTACCTTGTGGCCAAAACCAGACCAGGAGCTGATTGTGGCACAGACCACGAACTGCTCATAACAAAAATCAGAGTTAAACTGAAGAAGAAAGCAAAAACAAGGAAAATTACTACAATAACAAATGTAGAGAAATAAAAGACAACAACAAAAAGGGAAGAAAAAGAGATTCAAGAAATCATGGGAAAAGTCAAACCAAGGACCAGGATGCTCTATGGCAATAAAAATAACATAATTCAAGACCAAAAAGGAATAAAAAGACATTGGATGAAATACACACACACACACAACCCCTACACAAAAGAGATGTCAAAATGAAGGATCCATGGAGCAAAGAGCCATATGAAGATGAACCCCAAATTCTAAAATCTGAGGTGAAGGCTGCAAGAAAATAAATGACTAAAAACAAGACTCCAGGAACAGATGATATACCAATAGAACTGTTGAAATCCACATTGACAGAGTCAACTCAAGTGCTAACCAACATATGTCAACAGATATAGAAAACAAAATGATGGCCAACAGATTGGAAGCAATCCATATCCATCCCCACTCACAAAAAAATAGACACAATTAATAATAATAATAAT
>CM034701.1:380307401-380322546 GCA_020142125.1 Phrynosoma platyrhinos
AATTTAATGATGTCATTTGATAACGAGTTATATTATGACATCATATCCAGCTGGGGGGAGGGGGTTCGAATTGTTAGGGGATATGTAGTAAAGTGTTAACTTGGCGCATGCTTGAATAAGATGGCTTAAAACAATGGCGCTTAGCTTAATCCCAGGTACGCATGCGCCAAATAAAATTTGTTATAGATGTTTAGTAATATTAAAAGAATGCTAATTGTTATTCTTGTTAAGACCCTGTACAAATAAAGTTGTGGCCTACAGTGTTTTACCCATAACAATGCGTTTGAGTCCTTTGTGCCGATGCAAATGTTTCTTATGTGCCTAAAAAGTCTGATGATTCCTGGATTGACAAAGATCTTTGCAGTTTGGGATTTACTTTGTGCAAAATTCACACACTGATGTTTTGATCAAAAAGCAGCACTTTCTGTACAGGAAACAGAATTTTTGCACAAAATAACCCCTGTTTCATTTATAGAAAACACTGTTTTTCATGCAAAAAACCCACATGAAAAGTCCCCAACATTTCATGTACAGAACAAGTCTCCAACTGTAGCATTTGCTGTCCCCTCCTGCCAAAACATCTCCTGTAAAAAACAACCAAGTCTGAATTTTGCACCAAGTAAATCCTGAACTGCACATAGCCTTTGAAAACTGGATTTTTTGTTGTTTTTGCAGCAGTTGGAAAACTGCAGAAATTACTCATTCTATATAATAATAATAAAAAATTTATTTCTTATATCCCACCTTTTGCCTAAGCAATCAAGGTGGCTTACAATATAAAATAAATACAATATTGAAATAAACATTCATTCTTTTCAGAATAAAATTAGTGAATAATTATATTCACATTCTTCAACCAGACAGTTGAATTCCTGGGATGGTGGTATGATGTAGATGTAGAACTGGTAGATTTGACATAGCTGAACCAATGGTTGATTCTGACTAGTTGAAGTCAATCAGATAGATAGATTTAACATCCTGTCACTTCCTTTACCCAGTTCAGCTTGAGTTCTCTTGGAAAAGATGTTCCAAACAGATTAGAAAGAGGTTGACTTATTTTCTGATGTAAATTTTGGACTCGTTGAGCCTCACATGTAAGGATGGCTACTTTCCATAATTTTCTCTCTGCTGCAGGAGAAAAGGAATATTTTCACATTTTCCATATCCTGCAGTATTCAAGGGAATTACTTTGTGCAGCAATATAAGTGTTTAAAAACCATGCTTTTTGTGCAGGAATGTCACATGCATTTCTGTGCATAATAATTCCCCCAAATGCTTCAGGCTATGTGAACATTAAGAGAAAAAAAAAAACTATTAAGGAAAAAAACTCACTGCTGCATTATTCTTCCCAGCAGAGTTTCTCAAATGTCAAAAAACAAACACACAAACAACCATTTTCTCAGTTGGGAAACACATAGCAATGGATATTTCTTCCTCTGCAGTGATAATGATGCTTAGGCTGCTAGGAAAGGAAAAGAGGGAGACATCTTCTCCTTTGATGCCAAAACATTAATAGAAACCCAAAGATATTTTCAAGTTGCTCTTGTGGAACGGACCTCACAAGTCAGTTGCTACCTCATCCACAATGCAGAAGGCTTTATAAAAAAACATTAGCTGGAATCTTTATGAGGATTTTTATGCACATATTAAACTCATTTACACATTCAACTGTACATTTTTGGCCATTGTGTGATGTTCTTATTCAGTTCACAGTTGTGTAAGCAGAGTTATGTGAGTGTCACCATTGCATCAACATATCCAGGGTTGGGCATGCTGGTCAAACAGAAAAGTACAATAACATCCAAAATCCACAAAACAGTGATGCCTTTACAGTGCCAGCTAAAATGCACAAAATACATGATGCAAGCATTTGAAGTTCCACTAGCTTCTTCATCAGGCAAAGTCACAGGCCTACATGTTGTTTCCTGGACTTTAAGACTCTTTGTCTCCCAGAGCCCATGTGGCCCAAAGGAACGACCACTGCATGCATGGATATCTCCCTGTACCATTTTAACTTGGAACAACAACATTTTGACAAAATGTGGGTCTGTGGCTGTAACATCATCATATTTTTCTTTCTGTTGTATGATTTTTAACACCTTTGCCTGATGAAAAAGCCAGTGAGCTTCAAAATTTTATGCATTTTGTACATTTTGGTTAGCCCAATAAAAGCATCATGTGTGTTGTGTTTGGATTTTAAATGTTATTGTACATTGCAGAAATACTTCTCTACTCTTGAATGATATGTAACTATTGATCAATGCCTTCTATGTCCTACTTAAATAAATGGATTGCAGAAACAGCCAGTGCACATTCCCAACCACACGACGCCAACACACTGGTAGATATATATTCAGCTGCATGGCTCCATATTTACCAGAAGTCTGAAGTAGCATCACTTTAACTACATGTATGTAAATCCATACTAACCATGCACAATGTGGGATCTTTGCTATTAATTTCCCCTTGAATATTTTAAAGGTTTTTGCCTGGTACCAGAAAGATATGAACCAGACAAGCCTTCTTCTAGAATAGGGGTAGGCAACCTTTTTGAGCCAGGGACTGGGTTGCTGTCCCTCAGACAATTGGGGGGCGGAAGCACCAAAAATAAATAAATAAATAAATAAATTTTAAATTTTGTTTAAAAAATTAAAAATATGCATGCATACTCTCTCAGCCCCAGAAAAGCCATGGCAAAACCCCTGTGGAGATTTTGCCAAGAAAACCCCAAGAACAAGTAATAACAACAATAATCAATATCATTATGATGGGCAGCGGCGGCGGCCTCCGGGCCTTAGGTTGCCTACCCCTGTTCTAGAGCATATTCTATATAAAGAAACATACAATCTAAATAGTAGTTTCTTTGGTCCCAGCTTACAGAACATCAGTAGATGAGGAGAATCTTTAAGCATAGCAAGATACTGTACACTGGCTTAAATTACACAAGTGAGAGCTGTTCGACAGTGGAACACACTATACACTGCCTTGGAGTGTGGTGGAGTCTTCTTCTTTGGAGGTCTTTAAATAGAAGTTGGATAGCCATCTGTTGGGGATGCTTTGATTTTGAGTTCCTGCATGGCAGGGGGTTGGACTGGATGACCCTTGTGATCTCTTCTAACTTTATGATTCTAAGTGCAGCTATGCTGAAGTACTAGATATGCTACAGTGCAACCATGCAAATGATTGGTAGCACTGTGACTTTTCCTGTGGTACACAGTTGATTCTGTTCCCCACTCACCAATAAGGACTGCACTTATGGAACTTCCTAAGTAGCACTCTTTTCTTTGTAGTTCAGTTTTTGTTGTTATCACAAGGTTTGAACAACCCTGGATAGAATAGCACATTTATGCAACTGCTAACATAACAGCTTTTATGCCAATATAAAGCCACAACAGGATTTCAGCTTAAGACACTGTCTTCTCTGCAGTTCCTCCCACACTCAAGATAATTATGTATAAAGGCTTATACCCATATGCATCCTCTGCCAGTATTCAAACCAGATTATTATGCAGGTCACTGGGCTAACATCTCCATTACTGGATAGCTACTGTAGGTCACAAGCAACCTACAAAGCCCCAGTCCTCCTCCTTATCTTTTTTCACTTTCTGCTTTCCTTCTGAGCACCTGGATGGACTGTACCAAAACAGAGAAAACAAGTAGTGGGCAGTGGCAAGAGCACAATATGGAGATGAGTCTGCTCAGTGAGAGACCCAACTTAGGGCACTGTGCCCAGAAGCTCTGCTTCTGAAAACCTGAAGCCAACATTGCAAGTGACACAACTCATAACACATCTATGAGGGTTTTTTTTTCTGTGATAATCTTTGCCATTAATTTCCCCTTGAATATTTTAAAGGTTTTTGCCTGGCACCAGAAAGATATGGACCAGACAAGCCTTCTTCTAAAGCATATTCCATATAAAGGAACATACAATCTGAAAAGTTGTTTCTTTGGTCCCAGCTTACAAAACATCAGTAGATGAGGAGAATCTTTAAGCATAGCAAGATACTGGTTTCAGAAAACCAATGTGAGACAGAAATATTTACATTATCCCAAATTGCTAAGATAGTATCTATGGAAGCAGTGGAAAAATGCAACCAAAGACGTGTAAAAAGTGGGGAGGGTTACCTATATATATCACATTAAATGACCACCTTGGAGTCAAAGTAGACCATGTACACCTCATATTTAAAATTGGTGCTCCCTTAAATGTCTTTGTTCTCTCTTCAAGTCATTTCTGACTTATGCTGATCCTAAAATGAAACAAGTTGAAGGTACACAATTAGGCAAACTATCACAGGGTTGTTTTTTTGGGGGAGGGTCTTTAGAAGGGGTTTGCATCATCATGCCTCTGAAGCTGAGAGAGTGTGATTTGCCCAAGGTCAACCAGTGGGTTTTCATGGCTGAGTGGGGAATTCAAGCCCTGATTTCCAGAGTCATTGTCCAACACTCAAACCACTACCCCACACTAGCTCTCTTCTGTTTGTCCTAGCATGTGCTTTTCCTTGGCTCTTGATCTTGGAAATATAGGTGCATTGTTTTGTGATCAGTCATTAGCAGGTAAGCACAGGTTTAACATGCAAGTCTGGTTTCTGAGTAACAATGTTGAGGAATGTTTCTTGCCTGGAAAAAAAACATGCTAAGTACCAATGAATATATATTTCCTTTAATTTCTGTTTTGATCCTTGGAAGGGTTTCATCTCAGTAGAAAATCAGATGGCAGTTTGCATGCAGAAAATCCCTATTGTTTTCCTTGACATCTCCAGCCAGGACTATAAAAACTTTTGCCCAGTCAGTTTCAACAGTAGTCTGCAATCTTCTGACTCAACATTTACATTTTGTTTTTCTCCCCTTCTTTTGCCTAAAAAGGAAAGTAATTCTTTTCTTGACACTGGACAAATATTTTCAGAAAATTAACCACATATTATCTTTAAAATTTGTCTTGGTTGCTGTGACTAAGTAAAAAGTTACCTCTTCAGTTGCTTTGAGTGGTCAAATGCTTCTGTGAATGTCATTAGCATTTTCTCCTAGAACATGAAGCAGTAAGTGAATGATCTATTTTGCACTTTTTATATACAAAAGCTGACCTTCAACATTTAAATCCAGAGAACCTTGTGCCATATGCTAACTTCATACTGTTCTTTCTTACTGAAATGGTATGGGTTGGTGAAAAATAATTTCTAAAAAATCATTTGAAGCTGCCTTATTATCTCCTTGTAAATGAAGGTGTGGCAGGGGGAGGGGAGAAAAAATTAATAATCAAAATGTCAGGTTCTTTGGTTCCTGCCTCATTTCATTTCTCAAGACACACTATTGTTTGATAAAGCCTAGAAAGTTGAATGTCCCTTGAAATAAGGGAAAAGCTGGCACCAATAGTAGGTGTTACCTTCTTTTGTAATAAATTGGTCATTAAATAAAAATCCAGAGGATCCTTATCTTAACATTTATATTACATGAAAATACAACATGGTCATCTCCATTTGAATTGTAATGGATGGGTGAGGATTTCATTTCAGGATTATTATTATTATTATTATTATTATTATTATTATTATTTGGTATCAGTTAGCTGAGATGTGCGGTTTCCTTGAAATTTGATTAAAAATTGATTTAAAAAAATATCTGAATTTTGTAAAAAGTAAAACTGATATCCCCATCTCTACTTACTTGCACACAATTTGTGTGTGTGTATGTGTGTGTATGTGTGTGTGTGTGTTGTCCGTTGTTCTTAACTGCCCTCAAGTCAATCTCAACCCATGGTAAAGCCTATGGATGAGACATTTCCAAGACCACCCTGTCCTTTGCTGCTCTGCTTAAATCCTGCAAACTCATATCCATGACCTCCTTAATAAATTCCATCCATCTGGTATGTGGTTTTCCTTTTTTTCTCTCTTCTCCACCTTTCTCAGCATTATTGTCTTTTCCAATGAGTCCTCCCTTCTCGTGATGTGTCTGAAGTACAACAGCCTCAGTTTGGTCATCTTGGCTTCCAGGCAAATTTCCAGCTTGATCTGCTCTAGGATCCATTTGTTTGTCTTTTTGGCTGTCCATGGGATCCTCAACACTCTTCTCCAGCACCACATCTCAAAGGAGTTGATTTTCTTTTTGTTTTCTTTATAATGACCACCGAGGACCTTCACAAGTTCAACCTAGACAATGAAGAAATAGAAATAGTAAAAGAATTCTCATAGCTGTGTAATGTGGCCTTTCCCCTTTCCTACACTCTTTCCCTTTACTGAGTGTGATCATCTTTTCCCATAAGTCAAGTTGATTCATGATATGTCCAAAATACAATATCCTCAGTTCAGTCATTTTGATTGCTAGTGATAGTTCAAGTTTGATTTGCTCTATGGTCAATTTGTTAGTTCTTTGTATCATTCATGTTATCTACAGAACTCTCCTCCAGCCCCACATGTTAAATGCATTGATTCTCTCCCTGTAAACATTCTTTACTGTCCAGTTTCACATATATAAAGAAATCAGAAGTACTATCACAAATATGAGTCTAATATTGATGTGATCTATCTGCCTGCATATCTAGCATAGATATTGCATTCACAAATAGAAATATAAATGCACATGCACACACACATCCCTTTAGTATTGAAGGGTCCATCAAATAAGAGGTATTCTTAAAATCTGATGTATGGATAAAGTTGCCATTTGAAGCTCTGGATTTTTTAATATGCAGACAAGGAGAAGGCAGGTGAAACAAAGAGATATTGATAGCACAACTGCCCTCATCACTGCATTAAGAGACCCAATCCAATGTCCCATTCTTCAAATGTTTCCCCTATCAGGGGAAATTCGAGACCTATGGAGTCCATTTGTAAGTGCCCTTCAATCAAAATCTACATGCTTCCCAATCATTATTAGCTTTCTGAAAGTATGAGCCTTGCCCACACCAGGTAAAGTGTCATGGGAACCTTCCCCAAACTGGTGCCCACACGACAGTTTTCATTCCAACTGCAATACAGCTAGCAGCTAGCAGATCTCATGTCTATGGGGAAGTGAATCTGTTCCAGCTTTTTGTACGAAGAAACTGTCCAAGGTTTTGAACCCTATCCCCCAAAAGAGGCATGACCTTTGATAGATCCTTTGAAATTTGGAGAACATCCTGGCATGGATTCACCACACCACTAAGATTGGAACCACTCATTGGAATTGCTGCAGCCCCAGCTGCCATGACCAATGCTGAAAAGTAGGGATGGAGTATAATCCCACCAGAACAAAATCCTGATCAGAATCCTAACTACCAGCTAGAAAAGGAGTGATTTGTGTTCTAGTCCCAGACCTGGCACAGCCTGGTAACATTTTCTGCTTACCTTTCCAATACACCTGGATGCATTGGAGGCCTGACAGCATGAGTAAAGTAATCTACCTGTGACAGAAGAGAAATCTGTGTTTGCCCAATTGGATTGTGAAATCCATTCTAAAATTTGTGCTTTATTCTGAATTTTGGGCAGAAAAAAATAATTCATTCTGTGCTCTGCCCAAATATTTCTGGACAGTTTATGTAGAGAATGAGCTGATTACATGGCACCTAGCCTCAAAATACAATAAAGGAAGAGCAAATGACAATGAGATGGGGCAACACAGATGGGTATTCAATTAGATGGTTAAATCTTCTTGCCAATGGATAATGAGCAAGAGAGAAAAATAGGGAGCTGTATTCTTTTGCATGAAGAGGACAGCAAAGGCTGTTATAGTTCACAGAACTTTGGGAGACAGGATGAAACTAATACATAGAGAATGGGTGTGGGTGGGGAGGCAGAAAGAAAACAGGGAAGAAAACTGTGCCAGTTATTTTATGCAGTGTCACCATGGACACCAGGACCAAAGAGTCAAATATGATGAAGAGGAGAAGCAGAACAGAGGACAAGATGTAGTATCCATGGCAACAACTGAGAAAGAAATGATTCTCTGTCAAGTCAGACCCCTATCCTTGCCAGGGATATTAAAAGAGAATTTGCAAAATCAGGTCCTTTTTCTCCCAAGCCACTGGAAAGATCTTCCTGGGCAGATGGAATATGGGCCAGTGTTTGCAAAAGGGACTTTTAATGAGGGGATGATATTGAGCTGCTTTCAGTCATAACCACAGTGTCCTGCTCATAGCATCCATCTAGGACTGCATATCATGAATACAGGAGCAGCTGCCCAGATACGTGCCTGGTGTGTCTGTAATTTATATTGTAGCTGGATGATCAGTAAAAAGGATGTAGGATGAGGAGAAAAGAGAGAGTAGGTGATTGGCAAGTTATTATTAAGGAAAGTTCAAGGCACAGTTGGCAGTGGGTGAACAAGTAAAAATAGGTGTAGGACAGTCCAGGAAAGAGAAAATGTGCACATATGATGGGTCACTTTTATTGCTTGATTGCTAGATTTTTGAAAATGACTTTTTAATTTCTGATTTTCTGATTTTTCAGGGCAGCTTCTAGAACCAATAGCAACGATAATATCAAAATGGGCAGAGTACATTACAATGGGCCTTTGCAGACTGCTAGAAATAGTGCAAATTGACTCCACTTTAAGTGCCCTGGCTCAGTGCTAGGGAATCATGGGAACTGTATTTTTTTCTGAGACATTGAGCCTTCTCTGCCAGAGAGCTTTCGTGCCACAATAAACTACAGTTCTCATGATTCCCTAGCACTGAGTCAGGGCAGTTAATGTGGACTCAATTTGCACTATTTATGGCAGTCTGCAAAAGCCCAATAAAAACCTAAGCTATAAACAGAAAAAAAAACCGGAAGTATTAAACCAGCAGATTAAACTAAACAGAAAGAGTGGGACGGATGCTTGAGTTAATAAGAATATCTTAGACTAGCAACTTGTTGATATAGTTTCCAGGCAAATCCCTTTAGGAAGAGAATTCTTCAGTAGAGAAATCACCACTGAGAAGATCCTGACTCCAAACATTACCTGACAATTTTGAAGGGCTGCTGCACTTACAGAGAGTCACCATTGGGTGATTTAAAAGATCATTGACCATTAATCTCCAACACCATTCTGGATAATAGTTGCCTTCCCTTAAGAATGAAAGAAAACATTATTCAGTTCATAAATGAAGACACAGTTATCATTCAATGTTTCAATGAGCTTTTGAGGAACAAGTATATTAATCACAAAATGTGCACAAAATATCTATATTATGAGAACAAGCATACAGAAAGGCAAATAAAAGCACACAAATTTAATAAAATGCCTTATAATGATGATAATATTATACTAGATAATATTAATTGAAAAGCTATACATTTTAGGTAAAAGAATGTAAATCAAACACATAACTGAAACAATGTGCAGAAGAAACCAGGCCTTTTTTGTGTGGCAGAAATCACAAAATGATTTAGAAATGTGACAATGTGAGCTTGAGTGGAAAAAAAAACAGCATAAGAAATTGACAAATTGGACCTTTGTACTTATAGGATCACAAGATGTATTGTTTTGAATGTTGGGTTATGACTCTGGAAATCAGGGTTAGAAAATCCCTGTTAAGCCATGGAAACCAAAATTTGAATCCCTGTTAAGCCATGGTGAAGTCACATTTTCTCAGTTTCAAAGGTAACCCCCACCCCCATGAATGAATATAGCCTAGACAACCTTATGATTGGTTTATCATTGTTATATGTTTATGCTCCATAAATATAAAATATTAGACTTTGATGCATAAGACAGGAAAGCTGACTGTTGTTAAAGTCCACACAAATTGTTAAAAGCATAATGAACAAGGTAGGGCTGTGGACTGGGCACTTTGTCCATCTGCAGGAAAACCAATCCAAACTGCAAAATGGAAATTATCTCACTCTCCCCTCCTGGCTGAAAAGGAATGGTTGCACTGATGGAGAGCAAACAGTTTTTAACTGTGTTGTTTAAATCCCCAGAATGGAGACCTGACAAACTGGCTTGAAGTGGGACACCCTCATTGCAAGGTAAATATCCATACCAATTGGCTTTTTGTCTAGTGTACACAAAATAGAGACACCCAGAGAGAGTATCTCATTTTCACCTACACCCCTCTCTGACCTTTTCCTCTCTTTTGACTTGCTCTCCAAGCTCCAGTCATTTCCTTCACATTGGAGAATGAGAAAATCCATGTGAGTTTTAGCCTGTAGCACCTGAAGCCTACCTCTAGCTCCCTGAGATTGCTTACGAGAAAGGTTTAAGGTTCATTTATTTATTTATTTCTGTATTGTCCCCCCCCCCTTTTACTTTGAGAAACAGTTTGCATTGAGTATAGGCTGTTCTGTTGGTTTCTGATGCTACTTTTTTCCCTACCATTTTAGATAATAAATAATTGTTTTTGCTGCAAAATCATCTTATCCATCTACCTCACTTTTACTTGGAGTCACTTTGGTTAATTGTCCATCTTTAAAACCTGTAGCCTGCAAGGTCCTGCAGAGACCTAGTGCCTAGAACAGCTCTCCTACCCCAAACAGTGCACTCTTCTTAAAACCTTAGGGCTGTCATAATGGAAACTACTTGATGGTACTCAACAACAACAAATGTTACAAATGGACAAATCTGTTTCTGAAGCAAACTGAGTTGACTGAAAGCTTCTGGTCTAAAGTAAAAATGAAATTATAATTACCATTTTGATTTTCTACTCTGAATTTTGCAGCATAGATATATGCACAAAAACCTATAGAATTGCTTATAAAATGTCGCATATTTAAAAAGGCAAACTGTGATATATATTTAGAAATGCATGTTTTGTGGGAAATATATTCATAATGCAAAATTAAATCATAAAATAAAATTAAACTTATTTTCTTTTGTTGATTGGAGTAATTAACAAATGCAACCTTATAAATGAATTAGCAAATTCTTTCTGACTTTGCCTTCTTCAGTCGCTCAAAATAAAAGTGATCTGTCCCCAAGATGGTAGTTTGGAGCACTCTATTGCTAACATTCTTAAGTGGATGATGCCATTAAGTTATCCTCTTGGTTGAGACCATGCGGTGTTGAGTTCTTAAGTCTGTGGATCCAAAATTTTTCCCTTTTATCCAACATACTTAACAGAGATAACATTTCAATTATAAGACAAATTGGAGAAGCTGTGGTGTTTGGAGTTACAATGTCTAGCCACTGGTTGAGCAAGAGTCCTTGGGTTTAAAGATACAGCCTCAACCCAGTTTGGAACTTACCTGTGCAGATAACACATGTGGCTGTAATGAAAGGAAATTGGACCCAAGCCATACTGGGTGTAGGGCAGGGGTAGGCAACCTTTCCCCTTTTAGGGCTGAGGGACTTCAGCTCCCAGAAGCCTCAGCCATGTTGGCCAATAGTCCCATGTTGGCCAATAGCTCCTGTGATTCTGGGAGCTGAAGTCCCTTAGCCCTTAAAGGGGAAAGTTTGCCTACCCGTGGACTAGGGCTTAACACTAGAGCAAAACAAATCTAAGATTGCTCAAGTTCAAGTTGGAAAGATCAAACTGTTGCATTGCATGCACATACATTGATGCAGACAATCCTGATGGCCACCAGCATGGTTGCTGGCCATGTTTTTTGTCACCCATCCAGAAATCAATTGCACAATCACATGAGTGGTCAGCTGCACAATTGACACATTATGCACACTATGAAGCAAAATGATGACAAATATATTGTATTATCAACAATAAAATGGATTTAATAACAACATTAACAAACTGGCCAGTCCAACAGGGACCATTAAAGGAAGGGAAGGAAGTTGGTATATACAGGGGAGAGACATCATGGCTGCAGGCACATGATCTGCCAATGTGTCACTGGATACACCAATATGGCATACAGCTGGTCGACTGACCATGATTGAGCAGATGGTCAGTCATGTAGGGTATCCAATGGGCTACCTGCTGGGTGGAGTGGGGGGAGGTGATTGACTGCTGCTGGTGCAGCATCTGTGTACTTGTACACATGCACTTGTGGCACAATGGAAAAAAAATAATGGCATGGAGTAGCTTGTAGCTAAGATTGCTCCATTATGGTAGGTTTTTCCATGCTGGGACAGGGGTGGTACAGACTGCATGTTGGTTGTCTACCTGTTGTGAGACCCAGTGGTGTAGTCAGCAGGTTCTCCACACAAAGTGAGAAACCTCATGGTGAACCAGCTTCTTTTTCTGTATGCTTTTGGCCCTAGTTAGAATTAAAGATTTGTGATTCCTGACAGATATGTATGTTAGAATTTTAATGGGATATAGAGTCAATGTTAAAATGTTGAAATGTAAAGATGTGTGTGTCTGTATTTTTCCTTGTTGAGAGAAGCTTTTTTTTTCTGAGGCTAGATTCACACTTATCAGCCCAGATGTGTTTTTAGCCCAAACAAGCAGTTGGCTTGTCTACAGTTCTGTGAGAAAGAGGTTTGTTTACATAAAGGATTTATCAACATGACAATTGTTATGGGAATTGCAGCCACATGATTTATTATGGTAATTAAAGGTTGGGCTAACACACGTCATGTATCATCAACCAATCAGTCTGTAAAGGCTACACCCAAAAGGGTGGAGAATTGGGGGGCTGAAAGTTGTGAACTAGAAAGTCATTCACTTGCTTTTTAACTTTTGAACTGTAATGGACTAACTAAAATATTCTCCTGCTGCTGCTACTAACCAATTTTGAATCATGTAGCAGTTAGGCTTTATTCCTGTTTAACCTTCTAGCTAAAGTGAAGCTATTATTGTTATTATTGTTGTTGTTGTTGTTGTTGTTTGTTTGTTTTTGCTCTTGCTGTTTTACAATAAAAGAAGCTTGCTGGAGATTCCAGGTTTTGGTGATTGGTTTCAAGGACTGTTTCCAACACATCCATCAACACAATTTCAACAATGTATGCAGTTCTATAGTTGTTTACCCCATGAAGTAGAGATGATATCTTTTGATATCATAAGATGATATGTCTTTTGCATTCCTGATTTCTCCATTTGTTTTGAAAGTCTGGATACCCTGTTTAGCTATGTCTTTTCCCCCTTTCCACTAAACAGCTAGCTTGTCAGAACCAGTGGACTCCGTTCCCAATGAGCAGGAAAATATTTTAGTGTGACAGAAAACAAAAGACTTTTATTCCAGACATCAGGACAGAAATGGCCAGTACAGTATTTTTGCCAAAACTGAGGGTCCCTTTTCCATACCATAGCATTAGAACTCAAACTATTCAGCTCCCCTTTCTCCTGTTGGTGCCCAACCTTTGATCCTGATCAAAGTAAATTCCAAGAGCCCTTTCTTCCTGTACATCCCAGAATCGCTGCAGGAAGGACAGAGTTGTAAAACCATGAATCCCTTCACTCTGCTTATCATTCCCCCCCTGCTATTTGCCCACTCTCCTATCCAGGGCACATACATGATTCATATAATTCAATATTTAATACACTTCAGTATTTGGTATATGCATCCTTTCCAATAAACCATATCAATTATGACAGGGTCATGCCCATGGATTCTACATAGCTGCAGCTATACAAACATCATAGCTGCTAAATACTTTTCACTAAGGAAGCCAAGCAAGAGCCAGTGTGGTATAGTGGTTTGAGCATTAGACTATGACTCTGAAGACCTAGGTTCAAAACCCTGCTCAGCCATTGAAAGCCACGGGGTAACCTTGGACAGGTCACACTCTCTTAACCTTAGATGGAGACAAAGTCAAACCTTCTCTGAACAAACTTGCCAAGGAACCTCCATGATACGTGTTTCTTAGGGTCACCACAAGTCAAAATGATTTTAATGCACACAACAGGAACAAAAGCCAAGTGGGAGGCAGAGAAGAGAGAACGGAATCTTGACCACCTCAACAAAAGAAGTATTTATTGCATATACTTGTCAGATGTTTGCTTCAATAGCCTATCTAACTGTAATTGCCTCTTTCAATGAACACAGAGGGTCTTTCTTTGAACAGATCCATCCTGGAATGACAGCTTTTCCAGAAAGATACACTAAACCTTTCCAGAAAGGCACACCAAAGCTTTCTTTCTGTCTCACTCTTTCATAGATATTTTGATCCCTTCTTCAATGGAATTCCCCACTATTCCCCTAAAACAAGATTAGTACTGCAGAGAAGCATTACTTTGAAAAATGTTGTAACTTTGGGGTAGCGTTTGATAAAGGCATTCTTTTCCAATAAGACATTTCATGATGTGTCCAAAGTTTGAAAGTCTTATTTTCCCCACCTCTCTCTCTCTCTCTCTCTCATAATAAAAAATATAATATGTACCATGCCAGTGGTGCTCAGATTTTTGACCTTTGGGTCCCCCTTTGCATCTACATGTGGACATCCCCCAGTCTCAACATAGTATATGAATAAAAATATTTTGTTTACTTAGTATGCGTATTTTCATTTGCACATTTGTGTATATTCATATTTTAACATTTTAAATCATTCAAATTAGAACAGTTTTATTTAAGTTATATTTATCTAAGTGAATTCCATATTCAACCAAAGCATGTGTAAATTTTATACATTAAAAAGTTTGGGAATAGGAGAAGTAGGAGGAGAGAGAAGAGCCTCCAAATCTTTTGCCCACCTCCCTTGAGTAGCTCAACCCCCCCCCCCCCCCCGGAATCTTGCCTCACTGTTTGAGAATCACTATACTATGATATATATATTATTGTAAAATTTGAATATCACTGTAATTACTGTCTATCTTAAGTCTTGTTATTCTATTATAACATAATTCTGCTTCTTTAACAATTTTTTTAAAGTAATTTTTTTTTAAAAAGTAAACCTGGTGGGATCAGTCTCATGACTGGAATATAGAAATACAGGGGTATAACCTTTTCAAGAGAAACTGGCCAAACAGGAAAGGAGGAGGAATAGCATTATATGTCAGGGATATTTACACCAGTGAAGAAATCCAGGACATCAATCCTGGAAGCCAGGTGGAGAGCATCTGGATAAAAATTAAAGGGGTGGGAAACAACAGGGATGTTATTGTGGGAGTCTACTACAGACTCCTAACTCAGGCAGGAGAATTGGATGACGCCTTTCAAAAACAGATGAGTAGAAATATAGTAGTGATGGGTGACTTCAACTATCCTGATATTTGCTGGAAGTCAAACTAAGCAAAATCCTCAAGGTCTAGCAAATTCCTCACTAGCCTCGAAGACAGTGGGCCTTTACAGACTGCTAGAAATAGTGGGAATTGTATTTTTTTCTGAGACATTGAGCCTTCCCTGTCAGAGAG
>CM034701.1:380361394-380377559 GCA_020142125.1 Phrynosoma platyrhinos
TGTAGGACTTTTGGTTACTTACTGTAATATTGAGCACTGTGCAGCAACACTCACCTAAAACTCTGACTAACACATTCAGGATGAGCTGAAGTTTCTGAACATTTCCAAATGCAATTTGTTGTAGAAGTCATAGACTGCATGGCAAGATCACCTGTAGTCAGATGGTGAAATAGCTGGCATAGAAAACCGAGTCGGGAAAAGGTACTTCATATTAGGGAAGCTGCTTGTGAAACCAACAGGAAATTGGCCTTCAATGAACTAAAAAGATTTATGCTTCAGTCTTATTCTTACTTTTATTGGATAAGCCCCATTGAATTCAGTGGGACTTACCTTTGAATAAATGTGTACAGAACTGCATGGTTAATTGATCAATTCACAGTTTAAAATCAATTAGAGTTTGTGGGCCTATAATACTTGCAATCCCAATCACATTTACTTACAGCTTTAGTTGTATATCTCTTTTATTCAGTAAGATACAAAATAAAGTACTTATTCCCCCTGTAATACCAACTCTCTATTCAGTATTGTAAGTTAAATCTCTTCTGTTTTTCAATTCCTTTGAGGAAAAAAATTTTTTTTTCCTTAAACTTTCATCTGAGTGCAGTCTCTGTTAGCTTTTCTGCTGCAACTGTCACCTTGTTTAAACATGGTTTTCATTCTCTGGGCCATGAAAAGACAGGACTTAATTGTGTTATCCATTATTTATATACTTGGAGACAGAAGAACTGCTAGAGAGGAGAACTCTGTTTGGAAGACTACAGGATGAAGCATAGTGTTCACTCCATTCTGGTTTGTTCTTCGGTTCTTTTGCAAAAAAAAAAAAAAAAAAAAGTCTGGTGATTTGTGATGAGAGCCAGCATGATATAGTGTTTTAAATGTTGGACTAGGACTCTAGGGCACCAGAGTTTGAATCCCTGCTCAGTCATGGAAACTCACTGGGTGAACTTGACCAAGTCACACAACCTCACAAGAAGGCAATGGTAAACCCCCTCTGTGAAATTCCTGCCAATATCTTGTCATGGTAGATTTGTCTTAGGGTTGCCGTAAATTAGAAATGATTTAAAGGTATATGACAAGATTTGTGATTATGTGGTTTGGAATAGAAATGAAACATAAAGGTAGAAGAAGAGCTTGACAATGTTACATTATGGACTAGAGCTCCCAGAATCCTTCTGTCAGATTTGTTCAATGGGTATTTGAACACTGGTCCCCAGAATCATAGTTCAATGTTCAAATCACTACACATGCAGACATATATACTGTACTCTAATATGCACAAAAGTCACAGATTGGTATAGTGGTTTGAGTGTTGGACTAGGACACTAGGAGACCAGGGTTCAAATCCCTGCTCAGCCATAGAAATCCACTGGGTGAGCTTGTGCATCACACACTCTTATGCGGGAAGCAGACGGGTCACCCTGGACTGCCCTGGGAAGCAGAGGATTGGGGCTGCTGCTAGGAAATGCAGCAGCCCCAATCCTCCCATTTGCCGGCCCAGAAAAGAGTGGCAAAATGCCACTCCTTTCAGAGCTGGCAAAAGGGGTGCACAAAGAGCCACCATGCGGCTCTTCTGCATCCCTTCTGATGCAGCACATCAAGATGGACTAGGAGACTAGGAGGGATCGGGGAGGGATTGGGGCAGCTGCCATGTGGCTGCCTCTCCCTTTCCCTGCCTCCAAGGTGGTGCAAAGGGCTGTCTGTAGAGGCCCAAAGCAATCAGCTCACAGCGTGATATGAAGCGGTATATAAATAAGCTGCTTTGCTTTTTGCTTTGCAAAGAAGACAAAAGCAAGCCCCCTTGGAACAAATTTCAGTAAAACCCTGCAAAAGGTTTGCCTTAGGGTCTTTATAAGTCAGAAATGAGTTGAAAGCATACAGCAACAATATACACATCTTTGTCTCTATCTTTCCCTAGCTTTCACATTTCTCTGCACAAATTTCTTTAATTTTGCATGCAGTTTTTGAACTCAGAGCTGCATCACAAAATTCAGTTGAATAAGGAATTCAAAGACTTTTTTTTCTTATCCACATATTAGTTCAGAAAGTGTTGGTTAAAAGAGCATTGTTAGGACTGAAATGGCACTTGTAGTCCCTGGTAGTTCACTTGGCTGATGGCTTCCATTTTAGTGAGACATTTGACCTGTTTGGGTTTTGAGGGGTGAAACAGATGGACAAAACAAAGTGGCTTGAACCTGCTTTTTCCAAAAGCAGTTCCAAATGCCACTGACTGCATCAACCACTCCCAAGATCACATGGCAGAGCATCAAGCCAAACCACTGGATAATTTTTTTGTCATCTCCCTACCATCCATGTGCATCATCACACAAACATGCTGCTGGTGACAACATGCTGCTTGGACTGTCTGGTTTGTGTATGTTGTAATTATTTCCATTGAAAATATCACACTTTTACTTTTTTGCATTGCCACTCCAACCACGTGGGTACAGTGGCTCTGTAATTTTTTAATGCACACCTACATCAGTACATTTATATGTCCTGGACTACAGCCAGCCTCAGTTCCAACAGCTGCTGCTAGGGATGGTGAGAATGAGCAACAAACAGCAAACCCAGCTACAAACCTTCCTGTAATTGAAGCACAAACAAAGCAGAGTTCAGAATTCAAAGTAGTCAGTCAGTCTAAGGTCAGGGCAGGCAGCAATCAACAGAAGTCCAGTCCAATCCGAGGTCAAGGCAACAGGGTTCCACAAGGCACAAAGCAAGAAACAAGGAGCCACACTGACCATAACCTCACAAGGAAGCTACAATAAATCTTGGCACTGAGGAAGCCTTTTGCAGATGTTTAAATAGCCAAATCCTATCTCAATGCCAGCTGAGGCTTGTTGAGCAGCTGCTTCTCGGCCAGCCTCTTGGACATGCGAATGCCAGCACTCTCAGCTTTCTTCTGCCTAAAGGAAGGTACTGGCCCAGCTGTATCTTCCTAATTTTCCCCACTAGGCAGCTGAGCCTCCATAGGAGTAGCACTAGGATCTGGCTGCTCTGGGGCTGGGAGAACAGGGCTTGGCTCTGGCAGAGCAGAATGAGAGCCAGGTGGAGCCTGTATTTCTTCCTTCTCTGGAGGAGACCCATCCTCCTCCTCATCCTCCGAGGCCTCCTTATGGCTGGCCATGACAATATGGAGCTTTAGGGTTAGAGTTAGGATAAATCACTCCTTGAGAACCGCTCTTGTGTGGGGGTGTTTATATGCAGGGTCAAAGGTGCACATTTTCTAGGCTACGCTGGAATATCATGGGTTCTTTTTGCTGTGGTTTTTAGCCCTGGAGTATGGCTTCAATGCAGTTTCTGCCTGGTTTGGAGGCATGTGTCATCTAAACAACCTGCCTCCAAAGTGGTTTGAATTTGTTTGACTGGTGTGTTTCACCCCTAAGCTAAAATAATTTAAAAAGAACAATCTAGGGTACTGAAGGTGTCTTCAAAATGCTCAAAGGAAAGTGCACACTTGAAGACTTCTAAGCACCCACCTTAAGCAGAGATGGGATTGTTATTTGCTTTGCTAGGGATTGAAATAGATGACTCTTGGAGTTCCCTTCCACTTGTGCATTTATGAAAATAGGCTCAGAGCCTTGGCAAACTCCTATAGATTTGAAGTAAAACCCAGAAAAAATATACTACTCCACTACTATAGAAGCAACCAGCTGCTACGGACTTAGCTAAGGGATTATGCAGACGGACAGCTCTGGGCTGCCCCTGCTAGCCATGGATCAGGGCCATGGCTACCCCACGCCGTGGCCCTGATCTTCCCTTTTGCCTCCCCGCAAAGAGCAGCAAAATGCCACTCCTTTCATGGGTGGCAAAAGGCTGCCCTAAGACCCAGCATATGGCTCTTCCTCACCTCTTCTGGTGCAGTGTGTCAAAACACTGAGCTGGAAGGACATCCTGATGCTGTGCACCATGTGTAACGGCACGTGGCATCAGGACTGCATCGGCATGGGGTTGGGGCGGCCGGTGTGCGGCTGCCCCACCCTATCTCTGCCTCCAGGCTGGCCCTTTGGGCTGATCTTCAGAGGCCCTAGTCACATATTCCAAACTCCCTGTTTAAACTCCCCCTTATTTTCTTCAAAAGGGAAAAGATTGATTCTGTAAAGGCCAGCTCTCTTACATTGGTTTTATCCACCTGCTGATTACACTAGGAAAGTGGCATGCCATTGGGGACAGAATAAATTCCCCTCCCCTTTGCTAAGCACATCAGATGCTTATTTGTGGCCTTGCCTACTGGCAAGTTTCTGCAGAAACGGCCCAGTCACTGTAGTGTTGCTATTGTTTTCTTTCCATTTAGTCTTTCCACCTTGCCATGACCTACTCAGCATGATGAACTACCTCCCTGTTGTTCCTCCATGCTGACTCTGGTGTATCAGTAGAATGCAGCTGAAGCATCCTTCTGAAAAGCAACCAATTCCACACTCTTCTGTGTGAGGAACAGATGCCAGGTATGCCAGCCATACAGCTCTATGCCAGTCAAGCATACATTACATAGTCTCATTTTGCAATGAACTGGCAGAGTTGCTTTGCCAAATAGTTTTGCATTTTCCCCATCCTGTATTTTATGCAGAGATGGGAAATAACTATGGGAGAGGGAGACACTTTTTTAAAATGAGCATTAAATTAGAGATAGATAAGATGATCCTATTAAGTTTTATCTGGAATTGAGTCCTACTAAATCAAATGATATTTATTTATTTATTGCATTTAGTCCACTTTTCTCTTGTGGAGGATTTGACACCACTTTAATTGCCATGACTCAATGCTATAGAATTCTGGGATTTATAGTTTAGTCTTCTCCATCAGAGAACTCTGGTGCCAGAACAAAATGTAAATCCTAGGATTCCAAAGCATGGAGCCATGGCAGTTAAAGTCATGCCAAACTGCATTATTTCTGCAGTGAAGATTTGACCCAAGGCAGCTTACAGTGATTTAAAAGAAGAGTAGGATAAAGTCTTATTTTACAAAAGTTTTTTTAAAAAGAAAGAATTACATAACAGTACTATTAAAGAGCTACAGTTAAAAACAGTATTTTAAAAACATTTAAAATGTGTTGTAGTACTAGTAGTATGCTTTCAAACCATTTCCAGTTGGTGGCACTAAGGAAAATTTATCATGGGGTTTCCTTGGCAAATTTCTTCAGAGGGGGTTTGCCATTGCCATCCTCTGAGGCTGAAAAAGTGTGACTTGCCCAAAGCCATCCAGTGGGTTTACATGGCTGAGCCAGGATTCAAATCCTGGTCTCCAAAGTCACAATCCAACATTCAAACCACTATGCTACTCTGGCTCTTAATTATTAGTAAATGAGTTATTGTTTTTTTTTAAAAAAAAAAAATACAGCACAATACTTCATATACAATTTAGATTGCAACAGCCTGTTGATTAAAAAGGTATTCACCTGTCAGTTTAAAAAAGTACAGGAAGAGGGCCCACTGGACTGCCTGTAAAAGTGAGTTTCATAGCCTGGGAGCAGCAATGGGGAAGGCTGTCTTCTGTGTCCTCACCAAACATGACTGTGAAGATGATGGGACCAAGACAAAGCCCTCCCCTGCTGATAATAAAACTTGAACTGGCTTGAACAAGGAGATATATTCTTTCAGATAGTCTGGACCCAAGCTATGAAGGGCTTTAAATGCTAAAACCAGCACTTTCAATTCTGGCTGCAAATGAACCAATAGCCGGTGAAGCACTTTCAGTAGTTACGAGGATCACTGTTACACGATCCCTGTAACAGCCTCAATCAACAGCCTGTTTGCAGCATTTTGGAACCAAATAATAATAATAATAATAATAATAATAATAATAATAATAATAATAATAATGAGACCCAGTCTGGCATAGTGGTTTGAGTAAAGTGGTCTCAAGATGGATTATTTCTGGCAATCTGTACAGGCCCTAACTCGTCTTCCCAGGCACTGTCTGATATACATTTACTCTTTCTGTTATTTGGGCAGACAGCTAATGTTTTTGTTTAATTGTTGTAAATATTCCTTGTTTTTAATTAACTTTTATTATTTTACATATTGTTTTGTATTTTTAGATTGTACGCCTTTGGCAGGTTTTTATTTCTATTTTATGTTTTGATTGTCTCTTTGTACAGCGCTGTGTACATTGACAGCGCTTTAGAAATAAACTTTATTAATAATAATTAATAAGTATTGGACTATGACTCTGGAAACCAGGGTTTGAGTCCCCCCACAGCCATGAAACTCACTGAGTAACCTTGGGCAAGTCACATTCTCTCAGTCTCAGAGGAAGGCAAAAACAAACCTCCTTTGAACAAATCTTGCCAAGAAAATCCTATGATAGATTTGCTTTAGGGTCACCATAAGTTGAAAATGACTTGAAGGCACACAACAACAATAACAACAACAACAAATTTACAGAGAGGCATAATAATAATAATAATAATAATAATAATAATAATAATAATAATAATAATAATTTTATTGTCTCCTTAATGCAACATTATGGCTAGGTTGGAATTTTCAGCAGCTTTCTCCAAATAGAGAACCAAATATTATTGCTCTTCTTTAAATATCTTTGGTCATGTCCACACAGATGGGAAAACCTGGCTTACCTTCAGGGCTTCAGGTTCTGTGAGGCGGGTGAGCTGTCTGCAAAACTGACACCTACAATAGGCTGATACTGGCAACACTGTTTGCACTTCCCCAGGAGATCCTTCTCCCTCTTTTCCCACAGCTCATGGGGGCAATTGCCATCCTCTTCTTGAGCATTGATGCACTGTACTGATGATATTGTTGTGCTAATGTGTGCTCATGTGTTCAGTTTGCACATCTGCAAAAGGAATGGTGCAGGAGGAACCACACAATGTTGAAAGTTAAAGTGCTGTGATGGAGAATTGGAAGTGCAAGGTGGGAAGAAGTCAATGTTTCACTTGCCCATTGATGCTCCTCTCCCAATTCTAAACATGCATGCAAACCACACACTCAGGGGATTCTGCAGAGTTTCTGACCTGATTAGATGCACAAGGGGTCTCTTTTTACTACAGAGAATTGCCTTGGAGCATGGATTGGGCCTGTGTTTCACCTGTTTTGGCCCTTTCCATCTAAACAGGTCAACACAAAAACATTTCATTTTCTCTGCGTGGATGCAGCCTTTGTTGTTCCTGGTGGAGGTATGATGTAAGGAGCCTATTTCATGATATTCTCTTATACTGTCTTAGAACAACATGTAGACGATGTGATTCTAACACCATTATTTCTCCCCTGCTTTCCCTTCCATGATTTTTAAACATCTTTGATGTAGAATTGTGGAGTTTTGAAAACCTGGATGGAGAATTGTGTGCCTTTTTTGGTTGACCTAATAGTGGTATTGACACAATAAGGTCTTGGAATTTCACCTCTGGTCGAATAGCAACTATCCTTGCATTTTTATTCCTCTTTCTAATCTAGAAACTGAAATCCATTAAAACAAAGGCTGACAGGTTTCTGTTTTTCTGGATGAGAGAATATATACACTGCTCAGGTACAGCTGTTTGATACCATGTTAATTGTCATGGCTCCATCCTAGGGAATTCTGGGATCTATAGTTTTCTGGGGTACTTAGAACTGCCTGGTAGACTGCTCTACTGAAGTCCTCTAAATTATAGCAGTGGCATCACTAGGGGGGTGCATAGGATGCAGACTACACCAGGTGATACCCTAAAATGGGGTAACACCACTGCTCCTCAGACACTTACCTTTTGGCAGAAATGGGCTGTGGCATTCATCTCTTTCCCTTTAAAATGCTTTAAGAGATGGTGGGAATGGGATGAAGCTCATTGGGAGGAGAAAGGAGACCCCCAAATTTTAGAATTTAAATTTCAAATTTTAAACTTTTATTTGTTTTAAAAAAATTAAAAATGTGAATTTTTTAAAAAATATTCTTTAATTTTTTTTAAAAAAAATCACATTTTAACCAAATAGTCATTATGTATATATAAATGTATCTAGGTTGTGCTTATATTGTAATTTGAAGGTATAATTTTAATTTTGCAAGTTATTTATGTCTCACCTATTAGCATGACATTCAGTGGTATATGGAAATTACAATTTATGAGTAACATTAGTGCAAAAAAGCATGACTAAGGATTCTGAATGGCGTGAAATGGGAGGAGGTCAATGAGAGGGGGTGATATCATGCGTTCCTGCAGCGGGTGACACCAACCCTAGGGATGCCACTTAATTATAGCACTAGAACTCTCTAGCAGAAAATTCAGAGACCTAAATATAATTGATGTTCGTAACATACCTCATTGACTCATTTGCTGAATGCTAAACCAGCACTTGTATAAATCCCACTGATTCAGTGAGTTTATTGTAGTTGGGACTAACAACAATTGGATTTGAGTCTAAATAGCTCACTACATTACAAATTCCAAGAACATGTAAGATGGATCCATGATGGTTAAGGTGGTACTGAACAGGTATAACTGTGTAGTGTAGACACACAGATAGAAAATGCAATGCATTCTACCTAAACCATGTCTACAAATGGTAGAACTGGCCCTTGGTTCAGATGGCTGCTCTCTCATTTTGTATCTATATTCATATTCACAATTATAGTACTTAATACCTCTTTAGCTACCCTGGTCCAGTTGTATGGAATCCTGGGATTTGTAGTTTGGTGAGGGACTTAACACTCAGTTTTCCTCTAAACTACAGCACAGAATTCCAAGAGACTCACAGAACTACAAACTCTAGGATACCACAGGTTGATACAATGGCAATTAAAATTATATCAAACTGGTATAATTACACATTATGAATTAAACTTTAAGTGGTTAGTCCCAACTACAATAAACTCATTATATACAGTTTATTTATATAGAAGCAAGTAAGCAAAACAATTAGTTCATTAAATAAGAGGCAAGCAACTGTGGACCTCAATATATATATAAGTGCTGTTCAATATGTTCAGTGTCAAAAAATGATGGGAGTTGCAGTTGGTCATCACATTGAAGTCCTCAGTTGCCCACTCTTATTTGAATGAAAATGTAATGTGCATTGCAACAATATGTTTCCTAATCATAGACAAATTAGCGCAGAAGAGATAACAATTGCTTTGTGCCAGATACCCTATTTCAGCAATAAATCAATTAATTCCAACAATTACATCCTGTCCAAAAATACTTTTGTCCCAAAGAGTATTTTATTATATTACATGCAATTCATAAAACATAACAACTTTCTAACATGAAAACATCATCAAACCAAGTTCAGATGGGATGATGGCAGAAATGGACCTGTAATGCAGAAGGAGGATTTGCCTGATGCAATCAAAATATCATCATAGGAAACAAGCAGATTTATTTTAAAAGTGCATTAGCAAACCAGGGCAAAACCAATTCTGCACAACTCTCTGTGAAACAAAAATGTGAAAATGAGAGTTGACCCCTCATGCATTACTTACAAATGGTGCAGCACAAAGGAACATCACTCCATTGCCCCCCAAACCCAAAATGTTGCATTGCCCCTAAACCTTACAAATATTAAGGGAAGGGAAGAAAGGTGTTTGGACAGTTTCAAAGCTGATCACACATATCTCAAAACCAGCAATAGAAATTCATGCATAAAATTCAGTTTCATTTTTCCAGAGGGATACCTGCAGACTAAGGTAAAGATAAAGATAGTCCCCTGACATGAATGTCTAGTTGTAATTGACTGTAAGGGGTGGTGCTCATCTCTGTTTCTAAGCCATCGAGCCAGCATTGTCCAAGAACTGCTCTGGTGAACATGTGGCCAGCATGACTTCACTGAATGCTGTTACCTTCCCACTGAAGAATGGTACCTATTTATCTATTTGCATTTGGTTGGCAGAAGCTGGGACTAGTGACAGGAGCTCATCGCCTCATGCAGCACTCAGGCCTCGAACTGCCAACCTTCTGATCTTCTAATCATCAGAATTGGCATCTTAACCACTATGCCACTGTATCCCTAGACCTGCAGACTAGGATGTTGTATAAACACAAGTTCTTGATTTTAGGGAGTGGGATAACTGGACTGGGTGAATGGTCTCGAGATGCAATCATGTGGGGCAATCATCAGCTACTTATCTTCCAGAACCTGGGGGCACTGCTTTTTCACAACTAAAAATATCTGAATGAGAAGAAACCTATAGATGTGAGGGCACATGTGAGGGCACATATGCATTATCAGGTTTCATTTCCCTCCTTCTATGATTTCCATAGACAGATGTGGTTTCTCCATCCATTTTTGAAAGGACCACAGAAGTTGATGGAGCTTTATCTTTTGTGTTGATGTATCTTTTGAGTGGGTGGGTAGAAACTCTTTCTTAGCTTTGGAGAAACTCAAAATTACAGCCTTCCTTCCCCAATGTATGTTCCATTTCAAAGTTTAAAAAGGTGATTAGGTCCACTTTACTAAGGCAAAGATTATGAGGAGACATTTTAAAAAAAAAAAGAAAATAAAGGATGTTTAGGTGCTCCCATAATTAGAAGAACAGAGTTGATAAAGAAATGAAGTCACTTGATAAGCAAAATGTCAAGGCCTCATCTAACATGCTTTGTTGTTTCCTAGAGGTAAAAGCCAATCAAGGACAACAATTATTGCAGGTGATTTGAACCTGGCTGATACTTCTCAAGGTTAAATCAGCTGAGCTAATGAAATCTAAACTGAAAAGCCAAAGTGGTTGCTTTAAATTGTAGTCCCCTTGTCTTGGAGTTAAGTCATTGAAGAACTAAGAACAATAGCTGTGAAAATGGGTTTCATTTTTCTTGCATCTTGTGAGCCGCCATTTGTTTCAGTTTACTTTTTCCCTTCATCCCTGATCTCACTCTCAAGTCTCTAAGGATGTACCAAGAGCAGATAGCATTCAGTAGATATTCCTGGAATATATATATATATATATATATATATAGAAGAAAGAAAAAAGAGATCACAAAGAAATGAGAAAAGAACTTGGGATAATTAGAAAAATGAAATACTATCATTAAAGGGGGCACAAAGCAGGGATTTCTGGTTTTAAATATTAAATTTATTAATTTGTTTCAAACCAACACAAATTTTATTAAGGGGTCAAAGTGGTACATCACTGAACCAATAATATATTTTTTTCAATGAGAAAATCTTTCCTTTGCTTATTAACTGAGTTATCTCAGTTCATGTTTGATTATATTTGGCAATAGCACTGAAAGCTGTAAAATTTATTTGTATGATTCTATTTGTGGATGTACTTGCAATGTAGATGCAGCCTTGGAAATAGAATTTGTCAGCTTCATAACCTTTTCTAGGTCTGAGTCTTGGGGATGGAACTATGGACAAATTCACATTAAACTGTTATAGCAATATTCCAATATTATACCTCCTGTGGAATCTTGGGATTTGCAATTTAGGAATGAGCTTCTCAGTCAGAGAGCTCTTGAGCTGCACTAAACTACAAATCCCAAAATCATAGAATCATAGAAACATAGAGTTGGAAGAGACCACATGGGCCATTCAGACCAACCTCCTGCCATGCAGGAATACAGAATCAAAGCACCCCTGACAGATTGCAATCCACCCTTTGTTGAAAAACCTCCAAAGAAGGAGGCCTCACCACACTCTGAGGCAGGGTATTCCACTGTTGAACAGCTCTTACTGCCAGGAAGTTCTTCCTAATGTTTAGGTGGAATCTCTTTTCCTGTAGTTTGCATCCATTGCTCCATGTCCTAGTCTTTCAAACAGCAGCATACAAACTTTTCAGGATTTGGCTCTACATTTGTGGAACAATATTTCGTTGCACCTCAGGCTTGTGAAGGATCTTACCCGCTTTCATAAAGGGTTGAAGGCCTTCCTCTTTGATTTGCTGGATAGAGTTGATGAGTGTGCCTAAGGCTGTTGAGATGGGTAGTGACTGATAAGGAATTTGTTTTAGTATATTAGCATATTATTTCAGTATTTTAGCATTTTATAGTGTTGTGTTTCATTGTCTGTCTTTGACTATATATGTTTGATTTTCCACCCTTAGGTGGAAAGGGGATTATAAACCTCCTCCTCTTCCTCCTTCCTATTATCAACATTGCCTTGAGCCTGGAAGCTTATGTCTTAGTGGTGGCTATAGGTACATTTTGTAAGTTAAAGTTTGTGCTCCATCTTGTCCATGAAATATCAGACCTCACTATAGTGACTCATGCTTTAGTTGCATCCCAATTCTTGAATTACAGGAATCACTGCAGGTAGGATTTCCTTTGAAGAGTGTTCAGAAACTTCAGCTGGTCAAAAGAGTTGCAAACTGGAGTTGGTCACAGGGATCTGTTACCCATAGTGCTCTTAATATCCAAAATATGGCAACCCCATACACTACCCATAGTTCTCCTGCTATCAAAAATGTGAAATTCCATGATGACCTCCAGATGAACTCTGGCAGTGGAATTGGAGGCAAAAAGGTCTTCTGTGCCCATGGCATGAGCCACCACCCTTAATCCCAGCCCCAGATAGTCTAGGACAGTTGCAGATGGGATTTTCCCTGATCAAATCATCCAAACCATCGAAGGGTGTATTGTGTCACCCAGTCACAAGCACCCTCAGCCATCAGAGGTGTAATGTCTGTATTGTGCCACCCAGTCTCACACACTCCCACCTATCGGAAGGTGCATTGTGTCACCTACTCACACATTCCCCGAGGATATGAGCCCCTTGGATTAAGACCACTAAATACTATGTAACCCTATATAGCCGGGTATCATCATCGCAATTATCGCCTTTCACCTCAAGGCCCATTTGGCCCTATATAAACCCCAGATTTTGGCCAGTCAGTGTGCTATCTTCTTGGTCTAAACGACTCCACATCACTCTGACCTTTGAAGTTAGTTACCGGCAAGTCTACTCAAACCCAGGCAGTGGAGCAAGGCTTGTCCCCCACCATCTTGCATCTCATTTGCTTCCCGGAGGAAGACTACATCTCGGTAAGCATCACCCTCAGTAACGCCTGTAATCTATTCTAACCTCCAACCTTGATTTTCCTGAGCCTTGAGTGTGTGTGTGAGTGCATGTTATTGTGTGATTTTGCCTTATAATAAAACTACATTCATTGGAAGCATCTGTCTCAGCCCCATTTCTGGGACTCCCTGGTCTTCTCGGTATACACAATGGGAAGATGGTTCTGCAGGGCACAGTAGCCAGCCCATCTCGCAACATTGGACTAATCATAAATTCCCCTTAATTAGATCCTTGGCTACAGATCACACAACTCCCTTGTTGCAACAGGTCTACTGACTGCCCATCTGTTTTTAGACAAAATTCAAAGTGTTGGTGATGGCTTATAAAGCCATATGGTTCATGTCCAGGTTATTTGGAGAACAATACTCTCTTGCATGAACCAGCCTGTGTTTTGATATCTTCTGGGAAGACCCTACTCTCTTCCTCCACCACCTTCACAGGCACATCTGGTGAGAGGGCCTTCTTGGTGGCTGCTCTCAGGCTCTGGAACTCTCTTCCCAGAAAAGCTAGATTGGTACCTTTCATACTATAGTTCTGCAAGCAAGAAAAATTCTTTTTATTCTCTGAGAATTGATTTTTCAGGGGAAACATTATAATGTGTTGCACATTTAGTGATGGTGGTTGTTTTAATATACTTTAACTGGTTTCAAGTTTTATGATGGTTTAAGTGCTTTTTAACTTTTGTTTTCTCTCAGACATATTAACTATGGGGGGAAGCAGACGAGGGCGTCCGGGACGCCCTGGGATGGAGCGCCGCGGGACCGCGGCATCCACACCGAGGCGCACCATCGGTGCCTCTGAAAGGAGAGCTAAATCAGCGCTCCTTTCAAAGTGCACCCTAAAAGTGTAGGGCGCACTTTCACTGACTTATCAGCCACAGCGTGTGCGGACGCTGTGGCAGGAGGTTGCCCTCGGAGCGCCGGCTGTGCGGAGGGCCGGCAGCTCCGAGGGCAACCTCGGGAGGAGGAAGGGGCGCCAATCGTGCAGTTGCCCCTCCTCTTCCTTGCCTCGGAGACGACTCTATTAGTCGTCTGCTGAGGCCCTATGTTCGTTTTGGCTGTTCTAGGCCACCATCAGGCCCAATGCAAGGAAAAGGTTGGAAATAATGATGATAATGATGATGATGTTGGCAGCAGCAACGACATTGAAGAAGAGATTAGAATTCAGTTTACAATACCTTCCAACATTTCACAGTTAAAAACTGGGAAGCCAAGCAACCTCAGAGTATGGTCAAGATGGAAAAAGTTATTAATGACGAAGAACAGACAAGCTAGAAGAAAATGCAGGATTTTGCTTTTACCTAGCCCTACTGGGATGGACAAGATTTTAGCCCTTCTTCTGCCCTTCTTCTTGCTGAGTTAATTGAGTACAGAGTACTTTTGCCCTTTAAACTCTGTTTGCAGCAATTGAAGTAAGCTGATGACAGAGGGGGAATGTAGGAGGAGAGAGAAACTGGGGCATTTTAGAATCAAATGAAAAAGTGGGATGACATAGGAGATTATCACACCGCCAATTCACCCACGGGATAGACATAGGATTTAACAGTCAAAGATGGATGTTATCGCACTTCCCCATAGCCAACAGTATGCAACGCATATGCAATCCACACTTCTCTGGGCTTCTCGCACAGTTTTTCAAGAATGGGAATGTGTTTGAAAAACTGCACAAGAAGCCCACAGAAGCGTTGATTGCATTTAGGTTGCATACTGTCTGGCTACAGGGCAGCATGATAAAATCCATCCTTGGCTTTTAAATTCCACATCTATCCCTTGAATTGCATGCAATAATCTCCATAGAATTAATCTGGACTGTAGGTTTTTGTGGGTTTTTTGGGCTGTGAGGCTGTGTTCTAGAAGAATGTATTCCTGACATTTCGCCTGCATCTGTGGCTGGCATCTTCAGAGAAAGATTTCTCTGAAGATGCCAGCCACAGATGGAGGTGAAACGTCAAGAATACATTCTTCTATAACACAGCTTCACAGCCTGAAAAACCCACAAAAAACTATGGATGCTGGCCGTGAAAGCCTTCAACTTCAAATCTAGACTGTCTCTGCCAAATTGGGACAGTTGGAAGATATAATTTCCTACAACATATGAGGCACCTCTGTGAAATATCAAGTACAGAACACAGGAGGACTTGTTGTTACAGTTGTAGTGTGTCTTCAAGTCATTTTCAACTTATAGGACCCTAAGGCAAACCTATCATGGGGTTTTCTTGGCAAAATTTGTTCAGAAGAGGTTTGCCATTGCCTTCCTCTGAGGCTAAGAGCACTCTTTTCCAAGCTGCCCTTATCACTTTTTGGTTTAAAGTCTTTCAGCCTTGGAATTAACTAAACAAGCCTGCTCTAAACATGAACATAAAATATAAAATGTACAAACATAAAACAAGTGGCTTAGATCTTTTGGCCTGAACATTGTAAATCCCCAAGGCTAAAAGACTAACAAAAGCAAGAAGACACTTTGCAAAGGAACTAGGCTTTGATAAAGAACCACCTGGGAAATGTAAAACTTGTTAACTTGTTAGCAATTCTCTAATTGAATTAATTCATAGTTAATAACTTAAATCTGGAACTAATTCAATGCTCAGATTCCAACTTAAGATGATCAATGAAGTTTTAAATATAAATTTAATTAAGTTGCCCCCTTTAATTGGAAAAGTTCCCATTTAACTGAAAAACTTAATCCATTTTAACTAGTTATTTTCTGTCTCTGAGCATATATGACATGTCCACATGGCATATCTGAGAAATGCAGAGGTATAGGAGAACAAGGAAAATTTCACTGGGTTTAGCACAGCCCCAAGAGATGCTACTATGCACCATTGTCCAATTAGCTGCATGGAGCAACCCAGGTAGAGGCCTGAGATGACTAATTCAAGCCTTGTCATATAGTCTAGATTTGTAATCATCCTGATGACCCTTGCTGGTGTAATTGTGGCAGTACAGGCTATGGGTGCATATGTTGTTGTTAACTACCCTCGAGTTGACCCCGACTCATGGAGACCCTGTGGGTGGGATATCTCCCCCATTGTCCTCCACCACTCTGCTTAGGTCTTGTGAATTAATAATTGTGGTATCCCTAATTGAGTCTATCCATCTGCAGTTTGCAGTCTTCCTCACTTTCTACTTTCTTCCACTTTTCCTAGCATTATTGTCTTTTCTAAAGAGTCATGCCTTTTGAGTGACTGTGTTCGCAGCTTGGGGGTGCTCCTTGACTCGTCGCTCCTG
>CM034701.1:380377659-380402964 GCA_020142125.1 Phrynosoma platyrhinos
ATAAATTTTATTATTATTATTATTATGCCTTCTCATGATGTGGCCAAAGCATGCCAGCCTCAGTTTGATCATCTTGGCTTCCAAAGAGAGTAGATCTGTTCAAGGACCCATTTGTTTGTCTCTTTCATGGTCCACAGTAGCCTTAGCACTTTTCTCCAGCATCACATCTCAAATGAGTTGATTTTCTTCTCATTTGCTTTTTTCACTGTCCAGCTTCACCTTCATACATAGTGATGGGAGTACAATGCCTTGGACGATTCTAACTTTAGTGCTCAGTTGTATATCTTTACTTTTTAGGATCTTTTCTAGCTCTTTCATGGCAGCTCTTTCCGTTCCTTGTCTTCATCTATATTGTACACTGTAGAAATAATACAGTTTGCCAACACTTTAACTGCCATGGTTATATCTGACAGAATTTTAGGATTTGTAATTTTGTGAAGCACTAGCACTATTTGGTTCAAAAGGCTAAAGATCTTGAAAAACTACAAATCCTAGGATTCCATAGGATGAAGCTATAGCATTTAAAGTGGTGTCAAACTACAGTGCAGCTGTGCTCTATGACAGCAGGAGGAAAACATGAAGGAACTAATTTTGGAAACTGACAGGTTGTGTTCACCATCGCTGGACAAAAATGCAGCAGTGCATCAACATGGTTCCAATTTAGGTGTAAATCCAAAGTTAAAGCATAAGACTAACCTAAGTCTACACTGTCAGCTAACACATCAAAAGGCAGACTGAAGATTTATGGTGACTTACAAAATTGGGCTAAAAGCAAATGAATTTCATCAGGGATAAATATTTGGGTAGGAAATTTTTTGAATGACTGAATATAACATGTATGATATCTGGCTTGACTACAGAGCATGTGAAAAGCATTTAGCTATCTTCATAGACCACAAGCTTAACATAAGCCAATGGTAATGCAGTTGTGGGCTGCATCAGCAGAACTATAGTGTCCATTTCAAGGGATGCAGTGGTTTTACTCAATTCTACTTTGGCTAAATCATACCTGCACTATTCTGTCCAGTTCTGGGCACCAAAGTTTAATAAGGATATTGACAAACCAGAGAAGATTGAGAGGTGATTGGATAGCTATATTTAGATAGCTGAAGAACTGTCATGTAGATGGTAGTTTGCTTTCTGTTGCTTCAGAGGGAAGGACCCAAACCAATAGATTTAAAATACAAGCAAGGAGATTATGGACAAATATTGGGAAGAACTTCCTGATGGCACAAACTCCTCAACAATAACCCAGCATACTTGGTATGGTGGTAGTCTCTTCCCCATTAGAAATTTTTAAACAAAGATTAGATAGATCTCTCTCCTGATAAATTAGATAGATCTCTCTCCTGGTCAGACTATCTGGCCCTTGCAGTCCCTTGCAGACTCAATAATTCCATCACAGAGGGTTGCTGTCTTTTACAGAAACAGAGTACTGGCACAAAAGACCAAATTTGTCAACCTCTCCCTTAGGCCATTTAGAGTTACAGAGTGGGCAGTACAGCAAGCTAACTCTCAATGGTATTTTTGAGACATTTTTGCTCAAACAGGTATTGAGGCTTTAGGATGATTTGTTAGGCTGATAGGTTTTAATGTGAGGTGCTGTTCACTCCCATTCCATTTGTAATGGATGTGTTTTATATGAGTATGTCTTTACTGTTGCCTTCAAAGTGATGAGTGTTTTTGTTTTAGTTCTATATCTATATTTTGGCATTTTATTGTAAGGTGTTATCAGCACTATTTTGACTGGAAAGGCAAAGAATCAAACAAATAAAGGTTGAGTGTTTGGGCAGACTGAATGGTCAGAACCAACAGTAGGGATGGCCTATACACTTCTTTATTAAAAAGCACACACTCAGGGCCTTTACAGACTGCCAGAAATAGTGCAGCTTGAGGCCACTTTAACTGTCCTGGCTTAGTATCATGGGAACTGTGGTTTATTGTGGTACCAGAGCTCTCTGGCAGAGAAGGCTCAATGTCCCAGAAAAAAAATACAGTTCCCATGATTCCTGAGCACTGAGCCAGGACAGTTAAAGTGGCCTCAATTTGCACTATTTCTGGCAGTCTGTAAAGGCCCTCAGACACATATATTCATTGGACTTTATCACACACAGCTGTTAAACCAGGATTAAAGCAGAAAAACAACACCTTTGGTGTTACTTATCACACAGCATCACCTCCATCCAGTTGCTGCTGTATCTCCCAAGAGTGGTTAGGGCATCTCTGAACTCCTGTGAAAGGTCCCTCCAGTCTTGCTTGCATTCTAAGAAAATAAAAGTATGATAATGTTTCCAGCTGAAGTGTCAGGATTGGGCAGTCACTTGGTGCCAGTCACCTCCTCAGTCCTTGCTCAGTGCTGGAAAAGTGAGTCCATGCCAGGAAATAGCTCCAGTTGCATTTATGGAAGAAACATGATAAGGAAAGCTCAAAAACTGGTATGTACCAGTTCCTCTCTCTAATGCAGTGGCAGTAAGATTTCAGTGATATCGGGGTTCATTAATGAAGTCCTTGGAGTTCTAGCATTATGATTCCACTTTAACTGCCATGACCATATCTTGTAGATTTTTGGGATTGGTAGTCTAGTGAGGCACTAGAGTTCTTGGAGTGAGAATTCTAATGACTCCTCCCTAAAGTGGCAGTCCAAAAAACCCACAGGATGGAAACATGGGTATTAAAATGGAATCATGCAACTATACCTATGTGGTGTGAAAGGGCCTCTGGCTTTCATAGAATCAGAATCAGAAAAGACTGCAAGAGTCATCTAATTCAATCTTTTGCCATGCAGCTGAAATACTTCTGACAAATGGCCATCCAACCTGTTTAAAGACCTCAAAAGAAGAACATTCACACACCCTCAAAGGCAGTCTAGTCTACTATTCAGCAGCTCTTACCATCAAAAGTATCTTCCTAACCCAAGGCTTCCCTGTTGGACTTGAAAAATGCAGACCCCTTTCTGTTGCAACACAGTGAGATCACTAGAAGGAATACAGTTTACATGGAGCTAAAAGTGATTTTCCCCATTGCAATCATACAAAACACAGCATTTGCCCTATGAGATTCAGTCACTTCTTGCTGCATAGGATCCCTGCAGGACTACAGAGCTTCCCATTTCAATTTCGCTACCCACTGGACTCAATCTGCTTCATGTTTGCTGAGGCTGAACTTCTACTGGTGATTTATGCTGGTGGATGTCACTTTTTTAAAATGAGGCATAGAAGTGGGATGGTGGACTCAATAAAGTTCATCCCTGTTGGTTGCTCTCCTACTGACTTGGAAGCTTCAGAAGTGCTAGCAGGGCAATCTCCTGATAATCTCCTGCTAAATATCAGGGGTCCTTTCCCAAATCACAATTATAGCAACATGTTTCCACTTAAACTGTCAGAGTTGCATCCTATGGAATCCTATGGTTTATAGTTTTTGAAGCCACTAGAGGTCTCTGGCTGAGAATTCAAAATGCCCCTCCCTAAACTGCAACATCCAGGATTCCATTCCATGGCAGTTAAAGTGGAATCATAGAACTGTAACTGCATAGTGTGAAAGGACCTCTGGTACAGAAGTAAGTTATAGGAGTACATCCTTGTCTGTTATATGGCCATGGATGATCATACAAAAAGCAAAACATTGCATCTGATTTATATTGTTCTTCTTGTTAAATACACCATGAGCCAGCATGGTGTAGTGGTTTGGGCATTAGACTATGACACTGGAAGACCAGGTTTTGAACCCCTGCTTGGGCATGGAAACACATTGGGTGAACTTGCAAAAGTCATACTGTCTCAGCCTTAGGGAAAGGCAAAAATGAACCCTCTCTGAACAAATCTTGCAACTACAGCAAAACAAACCCAAACCTGTGACAGGGTTGACTTAGGGTCACCATAAGTTGAAGGCACATAGCAACATCAATTGGTTAGACTCTATGATGTGGAATACCTTCTGGCTATATGATTCTAGAATTTTTAACTTCCTCTCTGTGTGGAATAGTTCTTTAGATGAAGGTACAAAGACAATAGATTCTTGTAAAATAATGATAAGAATAGTTGGGAGAGGGAGAGAATATTTAATTCTCCCATTATATTTAATTCATCAGCTGACCATGGATGGTATATTTTAAATGAACTATAAATCGCTCTCATTCAGATCTCATGAACATGCTGGAATTGAGAGCCTTTTTACAAACTGTTAAGCAGACTTCTTTGAGCTCCTCTGCTTATTGGGTTTGAACCCTGTTTAATCCCAAACTGATTAGACAGCTTTTTGTTAGTCCAAGAAAGTTTAGCTCTGTCATTAGAAGAAGGGTGGTTGCTTTAAAAAAAAACATGCCTTTTTTGTGTTTGCAGTTGGGACCACAGACCACTTTGATACTGGCATATTGTTAAAGCAAGAAAGGCTTTGCCAAGGATTTGGGTAAAGCTGCAAAGGAACAAAGCTGCAAATAATGACAGGAAGGACCACACTTCCTCCATGGATTCTTCTTGGGGCATTAACACTATCAATTCTGAGAGTCATAGTTTTCAAAGCAGAGGGTGAGCTAATGTAGCTAGAATGTCATACCCTCTTACTGTCACAGTTAATGTTCTGCTTCCCCATTTTCTCAGCTGCTTTGAAACTGTCCCAGGTTGGGTTCACACTGGGCAGAATTCTCAGGCAGTGGTGTTTTATGGCTCCATAGCTGTCCCAAGATCCCTCCATTACTTTGGATAGTCTGCTGTGATGGTGGATAACTGTTCGCATGTGTATCCCACTGTGCCACCAGCGCGCCACCTCTGGCATGAGTTGCTCACTCTGAGGGGTCCAGCATTGATCACATGTCTGGGCACCTCAGAGTGAGTGACCCATGCAAGGTGGAATAGTGGGACATGTAAACAGCCACCAACACCACAAGAGAGGGCTCCAGAACTTCTAGGATGATTTGAAGTGAAAGGTAATTTATTTCAAACCTCTTTAAGAGTCACACTCTCTTATCCTCAAAGGATGGCAATAGCAAACCCTCTCTGAAGATATTTGCCAAGAAAACCCCCTGATAGGATAGCTGTAGGGTGGCCATAAGTCAGAAATGACTTGAAGGAAGAAGAAGAAGAAGAAGAAGAAGAAGAAGAAGAAGAAGAAGAAGAAGAAGAAGAAGAAGAAGAAGAAGAAGAAGAAGAAGAAGAAGAAGAAGAAGAAGAAGAAGAAGAAGAAGAAGAAGAAGAAGAAGAAGAAGAAGAAGAAGAAGAAGAAGAAGACTGGGGGAGGATGTTTTATTTACCCTGTGTGGACAGGGCCCCAGTTTTTCTCTCCTCCTCCCACTTTTATTCTTTGTCTATGTCTTTTTCCAGCTTCTGCAGACAGAATTCACAGTACATAACTAGTCTGCACTCATTTAACTCAGCAAAAGGAAGAGCAGGAAAGGATTTTCCCTCCCAGTAGGCTCATTAAAGATTTTTTTTTCCTTTCTTTTTCCCCAGGCTTTCCAAACATCAGTATATAAATTCTAGGAGTTCTCTGCTTAAATAGTTTTGTACATTCTTCCTCATTAATACTTTTTATCCTCTTATTATCTGACATCTTTTGACCACACTCTACTGTTGCTCAGCCATATGTGCCCCACTTTTCATCTGTGAAATGTTGGAGGGTATGAGCATAGTATTTGAGTGCTGGACTATGACTCTGGAGGCCAGGGTTCAGTTCCCAGCTTGACCATGGAAACTCACTGGGTCACCTTGGACAAGTCACATGCTCTCAAGCTCAGAGGAAGGCAATGGCAAATCTCGTCTGAAAAATTTTTGCCAAGAAAACTCTATTATAGGTTCGCCTTAGGGTAACCATAAGTAGAAATGACTTGAAGGCACACAACAGCAACAACCATGACATGTCCACAAGCCATGCACACTGTTTAGCAAGCATAGATGCTTGCCCGCTAACATTTCCAGCCATCCAATATTATGTAGATCAAAGAAGAGGTACTTCTATCATATGTATCTTCTATCATTTGAGTATATCCTTCAGAGGTGGACAACTTTGCCTTGCTTAGGGACAAATAAGGTACCAGAATCTTTTTTATAGAGGAAACAATGACTTGGAAGTGACCAGTCATGCACTTTCAGTTTTGATTTGAAATATCACTACTCTTGGAGACTCCAAGGGGAAACAAAAATCATTTTCATTGGTTTAAAAGAGAATACCTCAGAAAATGTAGTTTTCAAAGTCATTATTACAGGTCATAAAACTTGGGTCCAGATTATCTAGAGGGCCTTATTTTCCCAGGCTTTCAGGAAATCCGTTTTTTAGTCCCACCACCTTCTGAGGCAGGTCTAGCATAGAAGCCCCAAGGGCCATGATTTTTGCTGTGTAGGAAATCTAAATGGTCTCTGTTCTTGTCTTATTCAGAAGAGTCTTCAGTAACAGACCCTTGCTTCAGAATGGGATTTTAATTGGATGAGTGATTTCTTAAAAAATGGAGTCCATCTATACTCTATGATTATTGTTCTATTTGTTCTTATGTTGCACTGTAATGTTTGACTACCTTATAAAGACTTGAAAACTAATAAAAATAATTTTAAAATGATTTCCTGAACAACCTCTGCATAGCTGTCTATATTTTTGTTGGCTTGATTGTAGCAGTTTCTGGACTTTTTCTCCTTACCCCAAACAGACACAAAGTTCTCAGTTTCACTATTTTCCCAGGTTACTTCCTTTCCCCTACAAACAGCCAGTGCCAGGTGTCACCCACTGAAGAGCTGCTGGTAGGGTGGAGACAGCCAAAAAGGCATGGTCCTCTGGCCATGGACTTTCTCTCTGGGAGGAAGCTAGGGCAGAAGCAGTTGGCAAAGGTGTGTGTGTACCCCTCCTGCCCTGAAGGGGAAGAAGGGCCCAACTGGGTGTCATTCCTCTTCTGAGTGTCACCCAATGTGGTCCAACCCCACCCCTTCCAACCCTCAGAGATGCCACTGGTAACAGAAACACTGGCAATTAGTTCCCAATTTTCTTAGTGGAGTGAAGCAGAATATATATGCAGCCCCTTAAATATGTGAAGATAGGAAGGGTTCTCTCTGAATATCAAAATCTGTGTAGGCAAACTGCATGAAAAATGGCTCTCATCCTCCTTCCTTGGTCAATCCCAGGTCTAAACCTGGAAATCAGACACACAGAGGAGAAAAAAGGTAAAGGGAAATCTTTGAAAAGCTAAGATTAAAATTGTATTTGTCTTTAGGTTTTTTGTGGGTTTTTTCAGGCTGTGTGGCCATGTTCTAGAAGAGTTTCTTTCTGACGTTTCGCCAGCATCTATGGCTAGCATCTTCAGAGAAAACTGAACTGGAAAGGCCTGGGTGTATATATACTGTGAGACCCTGGATAGGGAGGAGTGGTTCCCAGGTAAACTGTGTGTTGTCTGTGTTGAATAGGTATTTGTCTTGTTGTGGAATGTCCTCTTGAAGGCCAACATTGATCTCATTTTATCCCCAAGTTTCAAGATGGTGATTGCCAGAAGAAATCAGCTTTCCTGACATCACTAGAGACTCTGGCCTAAAAATGTTATTTGTTTTATGTATTTATTCTAAGTATTTTGATACACAGCATAACCATCTTCCAAGAGAAATATGATTAAATAGCATATTCAATCATATTTCAAGAAGGTTTCTTTAAAAAAAAAAAAGAATGAAGACATACACAGAATAAAAATGAAATTGATGTGAATTTAAAAAATACTAAAAGTAACAAAATCATTCTTTAATAACAAAAAAGTGATGCTGAAACAAAAGTAGTCCTTGCTGATCATTAATTTGAACATCAAGTCTTACTTCTTCATGCAGGTTCCCCACAATTATATATTCATTTATATATCACTTAAAGTGTACCTGCCAGCTGTGTGCTATATTTCTTTAATCTGCACTAGCCTGGTTTGGCAGCAAAGATTATTAGTTAACTTAATGATCACAGCTTCCTTTTCATAAATAAATATATAAATAAAGCTCAATCATATTTAATGGGAAGCTTAATTTCCCAGTGGATCAGGTGGTATGTATTGTGGAAGAGCTGAAACTCAAAACACATTCTGCAACATTTACCATCTGTGTAGTAGTTATTGGTGGTGGCAGGAGATGTAGAAAGGAAAAAAAAGTGCTGTGTCTTTTTATGTCCAGCTGCAAAAATGAGGATGCTTACGTTTATAGACTGAGAGTTTTGTAAATTCCAATAGAGATGGTCCTGATCCAGAGCTCCTGGACTAACATGCAGATTTGATTGGAGAAGCTTTATACTTCATCAAGGGCTATTTGAATGATGGGCAAGATTTTTTTAAAAGAGTACAGAACAGTTTACAAGGGCAGGACTAAAACTAAAGGCTGGAAAGAGCAAGGAGGCCAATTTCAGATGAATATTAGAAGACAGTTCCAATGGCATCTGATGGTTTCCATGTCAGTAGAATTGTGACTCCTAAATGTACAAAGATATTTCTTCTCTCCCTTGCACAAGAGGATGAGGAATATGAAGGTTTATGTTCCTAGACATGGAAATGCTTCCAATGTCCACTGCCATGTGAGTCAACTCCTACTGTTAGACAAGTGTCTAGTACTGGCTGGTGATTTCCATGTCAGTGGTATCTCATGAGTTCTTGATAGGGGTTTCCTAATGATGAGAAACTCATTATATTACCAGGAAAAGAATAATGATCAATATATTTTCTATTCTTATTCTTTGCTCTGGCAAGGCTTTGTGGACTATAATTATATTTTGTTTGGAATAGCTCCTGAAGACAGTGCATGCTAGGGCTAACTGAACATTGAGAAATATTACTCCCCTCCCATGATCCAAAAGCTATGTCTCTTGACTGTCAAGAATCTGTGATGAGAATCTTTACAGTTCACAATTTCTCCTATGGAAAATTCCCACTTGATTCTTTTGTGCTGAAAACAGCATTTCCTGTGCAGAAATGTTATTAAAAGACATGAATTTTGCACAAATTAAGTCTCCAACTACAATATTTTCAGTGCAGGAAACAGCATTTTTTGAGCAAACGATGCTCAGTTTTCTGCAGAATAAATCATGAACTATAAATAGACTCCTCAAAAAATGTATAATTTTCAAAGTATTTCTTGCAGTAGGAAGAAAATTGCTAGAATTATATATTGAAAAATTAAAAGTAAAAATTTAAAATGTACATAACTTTAAGAAAAATAGTGATGAATTATGTTTCCAGTTCAGGGAAATTTCCTTTACCTGTGCAATGTTCAGGGTGAAGTGCATAATATCACTTGTTCTGGTTTTGACTGTTTCCGCTAAATTCAGTTTGCAAGTGTAAACAAAATGCTGTTCATTTATATTAACTCAGGAAAAGATAAAAACCCAGACATTTGCAGCATGGTCCTATACAGATTTCCAACTTTGAAGCTGATCTCAGTTAATTCAATACTCCTAGAGAAGTGGTTGAATTAAGAGTGTAGCTTTGATGCTGGTTGAAGAAAGATCACATTAAACCTATTTTCAGAACAAATGATGCATGACATGATATATGTGTGGGTTTCAGGGACGTCTGTGATTGTGTCCCTGTGGCACAGTTTGAGGTTTGATTTGTTAGCTGAGTGAGATAATTGGTTACTCTGTGTGATTATTTAATGTTGCTAGTGGCATAGGCTTATGGAGGAAAACATAGATCAGGTTTAGTTAATGATGCTGGCTGGCTATTATTTTGCTACATAAGGGTGGTATGCTTGAATTGTTGGCTGTAGACCTTTCTTGAAAATTTTAGCCTCATGTCTCTTGCTGATAATTGCATTGGCCTTTTCCCAATACTTGGTGTAGCCATCTTCTACAGGAATTTATGGATGAAGATAGAGTCACAGATGAAAAGAAGACCATAGGAATATTTATAAAATCACTCACCTAACTGTATCTGATACCCTGTTCTTCTCTTGCAAATAATATATGAAAACATCATGATCTGAATATATTTTTACGAGTCATATTGTGTATTCTTGCATGGTAGGGGTTTGGACATTATGGTCTTTGAGGTCTCTCACAACTATGATTCTATGATTCTGTATCTTATTGTATCATCTTCTTGGTAATTAAAATCTTTAGTAATAAATTAAAGTGGATTTAATCTGCAATGACCAAACTTCTAGTACAGATGTCTGAAAAACCCAATTACTCAGTGAGAATTTACCCAGTTCCAAACCACAATGCTTTTATACTTTGAAATTGATATTTTCTGTGGTGTACGATGAAGTTTTTTTTAAAAAAAAAAAAAAGTAGGAAATTTATACAAATGTACACCTTTTAAACCAAGTGAAAATTACGTGCTCTTGTTAATTGCCATCATGTTAGTTTCAGCTTAACAGCAATCATAAGAATGAAAATCCTCCAAGACACTCTGTCACCAACAGCCTTGCTCAGATCCTGCAAACTCAGGACTGTGGCTTTCTTCATTGAGTCTATCCATCTGTAATATGGGTTTTCCTATGGATGTGAGAGCTGGACAGTGAAGAAAGCATAGGAGGACATTCAATATGTGGTCCTGGAGAAGAGTGCTGAGGATAGCATGAATGGCCAAAAAGACAAATAGCTCCTTGAACAGGCCAGGCCTGAAACCTCTCTGGAAGTAAAGATATTCAAACTGAGACTGTCATACTTTCGCTGTATCATGAGAAGGCATTACTCATTAGAAAAGACAATAATGCTAGGAAGAGTGGAGGAAAGATGAAAGAGAGGAAGACCACATGCTAGATGGATGGACTTAATTAGGGAGGTCACAGTTCTGAACTTGCAGGGTCTGAGCAGAGCAGTAAAAGACAGTTTTGGAGATGTCTCCACAAGGTTGCCATGAGTCAGGATCAACTCAAGGGCAACAACCTTTCCTACTGCCTTCCACTTTACTGAACATTATTGTCTTTTCCAATGAGTCACATCATTTCAACGGTCCAAAGTACAACAGCTTCAAATTAGTCAGCTTAGCTTAGAGAGACTTCAGGCTCCATTTCCTGTTTTAACATTTCAAGGTAAAATACGTTTTGGAGTATTTTATCATTGCCTTCTTCTGCACAATACTAACTCCCTTAAAGTTAGCTAAAGGGCGACTGCCATTGCCTCTGAGTGATCCTCCACTGGTGTCACCCATCAATATTGTTACTACCGAGTAGCTGCCTTGCCCAGTAGCAAAAGCCTTTCTGACTACCGATAGCAATGATGTGATCAACATTGCCTCTTACCTCACAGGAACACACAATTTACCCCATCATGGAAAGGCAGTGCCAAGGTGGAGGACTTTTAATATCTATGAGATAATATCAACTTAAGCGGACATTAACCATTACTTATTTTGAATGCTTGGCTGTGGGAGCAGTGGAAGAAATGATGCACATTGACATTTTTTCTTCCTTCCTTCCTTCCTTCCTCAATCTCCCCAAACATAAATTAACATTTGTTGCTTACTGCCTTTGAGTTGATCTTGAATATACCATATGACATAAAAACCGCAATAACCCTTCTCCCACCACCTTCCCTTTTAAAAGGCTTCCTGCTTGCTTTTTATTTGGTTTCTCAAATAATAATGTTATCTTTCCTCTTACTCTTCTAAAATCTTCTTCTTACCTAGATATTTACCCTATTGTTAATGTTATTCCATAATTTATCCCAATACAAAAATAAAATAAAAGAAATAGAAAAATAACACAAATTTCCATTACCTCACTATTGAACCCTGTTACACTAATATCTCTTCAATTGTTTAACATGTTCTATAAATGGATTCCAATTTGAAAATTTGTGTTTCTGTGCATACATTTTAATCAGGGTTGGGCAACTGCAAGGAGTTGGAGGGTCACCCTGTCCCCTGGAATGTTGGAGAGATACATTCCCCAGCTGCATCCCACCCCACTCCTGATTTAACTTTCAAAAAAATCCCTCATAAATTGGTCTCCCAAATAAGGGACAGTGGGAGGAAATTGCATCATGTTATCTCCCTGGACCATTTTAGCTGAAATGGCCTTTTTCCAAACAGAAGTATACTAGAAGTTGATCTCTAGCTTACTTCTTGTTTAGAAAAAGGCCTCCCCTTAAACTAAAATGGACCAGGGAAGTCCAAAAAGTGGTGTCATGGGTGTCTTTGATTAAAAATAAATAAAAATGATTTTTAGGGAGGTTCTGGGACTGTGGGGCCCTCAAAACTGCATTGGGAGTGAATGTGGCCCATGGGCCATGCTCTCTCCATCTCTGATTTGCATATATATGGACTAGCATTACGAAGTATTCAACACTCTGTCAGATAATTACATTCTTGAGAGGGAACTTAAATGACCTATTGGAATTGCCATCCTTCTGACCTTTTCTTTCTTTCAGAAACAATATCAAAAAAAAAAAACCAATATGTGTGGATGTGCCTTCAAGTCACCATTGACTTATGGTGAATTTTGCAGGATTTTCTTAGGCAAGGAATTCTCAGAGGTGGTTTTGTCAATTCCTTCCTTTGAAATACAGTCTAAAGCTGTGACTACCACATTTTGGTCCTTCGGGTGTTTTGGACTTCAGCTCCCAAAAGCCCCAACCAGTTTGGGCAACAGCCAGGAATTTGGGGAGTCTTTGTAGTGGGAAAAAGGTGGGATATAAATGGATGGTAATAATGATGATGATGATGATGTCCAAAGCATCTGGAGGACTATAGTTTGGGAACCACTGGCTAAAGCACATGGTATTCATTGGCAGTCTCCCATCAAAGTACTAATCAGGGCTAGCTCTGCTTGGCTCCCAAGATTAAACAGTATCTAGTGCTTTTTTAAGGCACTTACGCCTGGTAAAACAATATTCAAATATACAAGAACAGATCCACCCATTACATATTGATACCACAACATTTAATATATATTTATTGTTGCTGTTGCATTTCTTCAAAACAAAACAAAAAAAATCTTTTGACTTAGGGCTAAAGCAAAGGAAAGAAAAGCAGCTTCATTTATATACTGCTTCATACCATGCTATGGAGTGTCTAAGTGGTGTACAACTGTAAGCTCATTGGCTGCCAACAGCTGGGTACTCATTTTATTTTATTTTTTTTAATTTTTATTTTTATTAATATTATAAAAATACTTACAAACATAAATACATATATATATATATAGACATACATTTCTACAGACATACATTTCTACTGACATACAAACATTTAAACATAAACACACAACCAACATTCAATTCTGGTTGTTTTTAAAAGTACTCTAAATCAATTGTGTTTTTCTCTTTCTTCCCAATCTGAGCAATCTTACATTTGTGAATTTATTCTTATCTTTCTCTCTCTAACTTATTCTATATTTTGTATATTATTACATCTGCAATCTTATTGCTAACTTTCTCTATTTTATATGTTTTGTTTTTATGTTTGATCATCTGTTTTCCAAGTTCAGGTATTATTGTTTTGAGTTTTTAATGTTATTTTCCTTTATTTTTTATAATATTTTAATTTCCCTTTTCTGATTGTTACTTCCGCTTTGTTTGCTTTTGATCTCTCTAGAGTCTCCAGCACTCTTTCCTCTTCAAACTAAATAGTGATATACAATTAGTTTTGCATTCTATTTATTCTTTTTTCAATATATCTGTTTACCGGTTCCCATTGTTTTGTAATTTTATCTGTTGATTTATCCTTTATTAAATTCGTAAGAATATCCATTCTCATAGCTTCTTTCAGTTTTAATAACCATTCTTCCATTTGGGGATTTTTTTCATTCTTCCAGTATCTCGCAAAGACTGTTCTTTCTGTTGAGATCATGTAAAATAGAATACATTCATGATTTCTTGTTATTGCTATATCTAGATCTTTCATCATATTACGTAGGAAGAGTTTGGACAGAGCGGTATTTTTGTGTTTAGTACTTCATTTATTATTTTCCTTATTTTATACCAGTATTTTTTAACTTTAGGACATCCCCACCACATATGATGTAGTGTTCCTTTTCTCTTTTTGCACTTCCAGCATTCTCATTTCCCAGTTTTATAAATTGCATCAATTTTAACTGGGGTGAGATACCATCTGTGCATCATCTTTAGGTAGTTTTCCTTTAAGTCTTGGCAAGCAGTAAATTTGTTAGTTCGATTCCAGGCTACTTCCCAGTTTTCTAAGTTTATATTTTCTTTTAAATCTTTTGACCAGTTGATCATTACTTGTTTTATCATTTCTCCTTTGAGGTTTCTTTCTGTAAGGAGTTTATAATATCCTTTTATATGATGACCTTCTTTATCCATTAATATCCTGTCTAAATCGGTATTTTGCATCTCAAATCCATCATTTTTACTCATTTACTGGGTACTCATTTTAGTGACCTCAGAAGGATGCAGGCCTGAGTCAAGCCTGAGCCCTAGCTAGTATTGAACTCACAACCTTATGGTATCGATATGTATGAGTGAGTGGCTGCAGTACAGGCATTTAACCACTACACCACCAGGGCTCCTCTTGTGCCTCCAGGGTTACCCAAAGGCAAACCAATAATTGTGTTTTCTTGAGGGGGGAGGGGGGTGTTTTTTTTGTCTTCTGTTGAGGATGAAAGAGTGTAATTTGTCCGAGGCAACCAGTAGCTTTCCATGGATGAGAGGGGTTTGAACTCTAGTATCCCAGAATCCTAGTCCAACACTCAAATCACTATATCACACTTGCCCTTTTATACTAATCACTGACTACTAATTAATTATTTTAGCATTCTTTGCTGGTGAAGAGCCCTGGTGGCACAGTGGTTAAATGCCTGTACTGCAGCCACTCACTTGCAAATCATAAGGTTGCGAGTTCAATACCAGCCAAGAGCTCAGGCTCAACTCAGGCTTGCATCCTTCTGAGGTTGCTAAAATGAGTACCCAGCTTGCTGGGGGCAATTTGATTACCCACTATAAACTGCTTAGGGAGTGCACTGATGAGCAGTATAGAAATGTACTTGCTATTGTGATTGCTATTGCTAATATATATAATCAAAAGTTTAGTGCTTGTTTCTTTTTTTTTAAATCATTCAATAAAAAAAATGTGGAGATGCAGATATATCTATTCAACTGGCTGTGCAGGTCTTATAATGTGCAAGGACATGTGTTATTGTACCATCCCCTTAGGCTTGCCTTTGGATCCATGTTTCCCCTTTTCTCCCTCTCCACTATTGAATTTATAGATTGCAAAGTTTAATAAAAGCTGATGTTGCTGAGCAAACACAAAGGGACAAGTACCTGCTGTTCAAAAAGAGAGGGGGGGGGGAGAGAAATGAAAGTGTTTCCCCCATGGAGCGCCTTTTTAATTAACTTCTATTAGAAATGGTGCTGATTACAATGTAGCTACTGCAAGAAGAATGGGGCTGTTCAAACTACTGTGTGTACTGTAGAGGAGGAAATGCCAACAGTAGAACATAAATGCAAATAAGCTTAATGAACATTTCATTTCAAATATGTTGTGCAAGCTCATTGTGATGGGGTGAACCATTGATGGTTAGGCTTGAACAAAGATTGAAGCATGGATGAAGGTGTGTGTGTGGGGGGGGGGTAAAATTAAGCTATTTTCTATCCTGTTTCAAGCTGTCAAGTGCCCATGTGAGTGCCCCTACAGTAAAGATGTAAAAATATTTGAAAAATTGTCAGACAATAGATTTTTCAACTATTGAAAAACCCTGGCAAGAAGCATTCTGGACTGATGAAAATTTCACAGTTCAGTACTTATTTTGAGGAGAAAATCATACAAGGTAGTTTTTCATCGGAAACAGTATTTTCTGTATACTACACAACATTTTCTGCAAAGGGAATGACCTTTCTATGGAGAAAAATCATTTCCTATACAGAAAATTCTGTAATGGGGGGCTGTTTTGTGCATTTTCTGTGCAGGAGGCAATTATTTATGTGCAGAAAATAATCTTTCAAGAAAAAAACCTGAAGTGAAGAACTGTGTCTCTAGTCTGCAGTAAAGGAATCAGGCCAATCCCAGTCCAGGTCATACACATACCATCAGTGAAAGCAGAAGTGTAGTTCAAGGAAGTTGACATTTAGACTTGAAAAGCAGTCCTCAGGGTCCAAAGTTGATAAAGGTTTTATCGGAAAGCTACATAATGATGTTCAGAGAACTACAAAGTGAGACATATCAGACAAGGCCACAAAGGGAGTGGGAACTGATTGTTTGCAGCAACCAAATGGTCTTGGCTGAGTTAATGTGTGTGTGTGTGTTGTTTGCCTTAAAGTCTTTTCTGACCCTAAGGCAAACCTACCAAAGGGTTTTCTTTGCATAGAAATATTTGCACAGAAAACTTTTTTTACACATGAAATAGGCTTTTTTTCTGCATCAGAAACAATATTCCTGGACAGAAGTATTATTTTTTGTGTTGAAAATTCTGTTTTCTGAACAGAAAATTGTGCAGTAGTGGGATACATTCTACACAAAATGTGCATGTAGAATTTGTGGCTGTTTTGTGCAAAAACAAAACAAACACATTTTCTATGAAGGTAGCAGCTGTTTCTGTATGGAATTTTTTTTTTGTGCCAAAATAATGATTTTTCATGTAGAACAACCAGGTTCAAAATGTGGGCAGAATAAGTCCTCCATTGCAGCACTTTTCCATCACAAATATACCTTGTTCCTCTGCAAAAGAGCTACATGCAAATTTTGTGCAGAATAGATTCCATACTTTCTGGCAGCAGGAAGAATTTTTTTTAAACCATTGCTTTCTTTGAGATGAAAAGTAGCAAAGAATTTCATCTCTACTTTCTTCCCTCCTCTCTTTCTTTTTACATTGCAACAGACTACTGACTTTATCACACCAGCCTGCTGTCCTGCCACACTCACACTAGTTTAAGAAAGGACGCATTATGTTTTGACACCATTTATTATCAAAACCATTTCTTTCACACTTCGCCCCACTATAGCACTTTGGTGACCTATGGCTGCATGATCTGTTTTCCATATTGCTAAATGCTGCTTCCTGGGGCCAAGGGTGGGAATGAGCAATCACACCTGCCAACTGCCTCCCAAAGAAAGCTGCTATGTGAATGTGCATGCAACAGCTGGCTTTGGGAAGCAGTTGTTAGCTGCAATTGCTGAAAGAGGAAGGAAGAGAAGGGAGAGTTGCAGAATCATGCCTACTCACACCATGTGAGTGCCTGAGAAGCAGAACTGCAGCAGAAGGAACCTGTCACATGAAAGCAGTAGTGGAATAGCAGTAAGATTGAGAGTCTAGTGACAAGTTTTGCCCATCCATGAAAAGATGCATTAGAGTAACAAATGGAATACAAGGTAATAGCTGGACATGACATCATGTAATGAATACCAGCAAAAGATGTTTTGATCCTGTTAAACTTCATTTTTAAGCCATGTGTGATAAAGTCCCAACTCTTTGAGATCACCACACGTTGTGAACTTTTCAAATTGATCTAGCTGCCTGCCCACCCACCCCTTTTTCTCCTTTGTCTAACCAGGTATGTTTAGTTACTCTACTTGTTGCTCTTTCAACAGCTATGTTTGGAAGGGAGAAAAGAAGGAGACCCATCACATAAATTCTTGCTTAACTTTGAGTCAGGCAGCAAGAGGCTTGGGGAATGTACTTTACTAATACTCAAGGTGCCTGGCTTAGATTAACACCACATTCTGGCACATGTGAGGAGTTGGAGTTGGATTGGATTAGGAGAGATAGGAAGACCACTCCCCAGCTTCCATTTCAATTAAACATGTGTAGAGCTTGAGAATATTATTGTTTGGACAACAACATCCAAATCTCCCAAATCCTTTTTCCCCTACACTCTGGGCAAGTGACTAAAAAGAAGAAGGAAGGGATATAGAGATGAGTAGGAAGAAAGGTAGGGTGGAAGAATTTATACCCCCCACACACATACACGCACAGACATACATACAATTCTGATTAAAATTCAAGTCAGAGAAAAACATAAGGGGCTTTATTCTTCATTTCAGTTTCAAGATAAGTATTATAAGTCATCATGTTTCATATTTCTCCTCTAATATGAGGTATTTCAATATTATTACTTTTAACCAAAGTTCTTTGTTAATACAGAACATCAATGAAATGGAAAACGGATGATGACAACACACAATATGAAAGAAACTGAAGAGCTTCTGGGAAGGGCAGGACACCACAGAAGATACAATGTAGAGAAAGTAATTAGGATTCAGGTCAGAGCAGCATGCTCCTCCCATAAATTTATTTTTCTGGAACTTAAGCAATTTGATAACTCACCAATTCAGTGACATTGTGATTAGCAAGACAGGACCTTGGACAAGTTGTCCTATGGTATACATCTCTGCATTAGTAATATTAATTTCTGTTAATCTCAAGGTATTTGTGTTGTGTGCCTTCAAATAATTTCTGATCTATGGTGGCCCTAAGGCCCCTATTGTAGCATGCGGGTTTCTTGGCAAGATTTGTTCAAAGGAGTTTTGCCATTGCCTTCCTTTGAGACCAAGGGAATGCAATTTGCCCAAGGTTACCCAGTGGGTTTCCATGGCTGAGCAGGGATTTGAACCTTGTTCTTCAGAGTTTTACTCCAACCCTATAGCCAATACACCATGCTGGATTTAATGTCAACAGCAATATGTTTAATTCAGCAGCACACATTACTACTGTGGTTACTAAAGTACAAATCATACAGCAAATGTAATATGTAATGAACAATGACATAGGTTGTGATCTTACATCATGCTTATGTAGTGTAAATCACCAGTCACTAATAGTCAGGTTGTGCTGCACTATTTTCTTGCTGAATACCAAAATTATATACCCAACTGTATATATGGCAGTGTATTTGCTTATTATATTATGCAATGGGGGATCCACAATGACTATTTGGGCAATCCCACTGATTCAGAGGGTATACTGAAGACATTAACAAATTGCTACACACCATGTGAGAATATGCAAATGTATATGAAATGATTACCCTAGCACGGAGTGTTGTATCATGGTGATGAGTTTATTTAATTATCATAGTCCTTTAGTCCTTTAGCCATTTCCCCCAGTTTTAGCTCATTATATTTTATATTGTACTTGTATTTTGTACACCATTTTATTTATTTATTTAATTGAATATGTTTTAACCCCAGTCAATCTTACATTTGCTTTAGGATTGACCTATTTTATTAATGTTTGTATTCTGATTTTGTACTTTAAATACCGTATTCTGTTGTTGATAAGGTGAGTCGACTAATCAATAAAACTTGATTTTGTTCTGTTCGGTTACACTAGTGGAATGTCATTGATATAATTGTGAAGTGAATATGATCATTACAAAACAGCCAAAAAAGTACAACAATGTATGTAAAGAAACTTAGGACCTTTGCAGATTGCCAGAAATAGTGCACATTAAATTGAGGCACTGCCCTGGCTCAGTGCTAGGGAGTCAGGGGAATTGTATTTTTTTCTGAGACATTGAGCTTTCTCTGTCAGAGAGCTCTGGTGCCACAATAAATTATAGTTCCCATGATTCCCTAGCACTGAGCCAGGGCAGTGCCTCAATTTAATGTGCACTATTTCTGGCAGTCTGAAAAGGCCTTTAGATATGTGTGTGACACCAGCAGGATTATGGCCACAGTCATTTTGTCTGGATAAATTTTCTACCACCTCATGCATTTTGTTGATGACTATCACAGTCACATTAGCAATTATTTTGGAATAGATAGATAGACAGAGTGATAGACATATGCATATAGATATAGATATTACCCCTAATTATTTTTCAGTAATATGTAATCATTTAAGAGTTAAAAATGAACCTTTCCAAATTAAAACATGTGAAATGCATACTGATGTTTTCTGTGGGTTTTTCAGACTATATGGCTACATTCTGAACAAATTTATTCCTGATATTTCGCCTGCATCTGTATCTAGCATCTTCAGAGGTTGGTGACATGAATGTGTGTGGAGTATATAGCTGGCAGATTTTTTGGGGGAGGAAGTGGTTTACATGTTAATGGTGGAATTAGTTTGTGTGTTGTACTGTGTTGAATGGCAAAACCTGGAGGTGTGTTGTGTGGAGGATATGCGAGGGGGATTTGTGTCTATTTAATTCATAATTCATTCTTTGCAGGGAAGCCCCTTGAGCCTGGTTGGTATTCGTTTGCTTGTCTTGAGTCTTGATTTTGGTATTTTTTGGGACTAGTAGCCACACCTTGTTTACTTTCAGTATTTCTTCTTTCCTGTTGAAGTTGTCCAGGTACTTATGGATTTCAATGGCCTCACTGTGCATTCTGACCTGGTAATTGTTGGCATGGTCCAGAAGACTGGTGTTTTCAAATAGTATTTTGTGCCCCAGTTGGTTTATAATGTTTTTCTGGCCAGCCAGAAAAATCAACAGTAGCAGAACATGTTATAAACCAACCAGGGCACAGCATAATTTCTTCTAGAATGTAGCCACATAATCCCCCCCACCAAAAAAAAAACAACAACAACACAGAAAACTGTGGATGCTGGCTGTGCAAGCCTTGAACTTCACATACTGATGTCACTTTAGAATACATGTCCAAATTGGCATATTTGTGCACATTGAACATGCCTTTGTGTTCTCTTCAGAAATGTAACTTCTATAGTCTAAAAGGGGCTAAACTGAAGCATGGGAAATCTAAACCATTTTTACCTACCATGGATTATATCCAGAATATATTAGTTCAATGTGAACAAGTAACTCATCCCATTGATTTCAATGAAGCCTAAATTCAACAAACATACTTTGCATCCAATCCACCAACATTTTTTAAAAAAAATCTATACACTAGATTTCAACAAAATGGAAAGCAGGTAAAACTGAAAAAGTCACAAACCAAGACAAAATACCAGAAAATGGAATATACTTGGTAAGTATAAGCATATGCTACAAGACCTGTAGGCATATTAGTATGAGTTGTGAGATTTTCAACTCCTGAACCATTATCAAACTGTGATTGTTTCTGTTTACCCTCCTCTCTAGCTCTGAGAATATTCTCTATCTTCTTTAATGCAATTGTAAATTGGAGGGTATTACATTAAGCTCCAGAAAGGTTATTAGGAAGCCATATGTAAGGGTTGCTTAAAATTTTAAATATTTCTCATTGTAATCAAAAGTGTGAATCACACAGCCAGAATACCAGTTTAATACATCCTTGATCTAAGAAAAATGAGCTCTGGGATTATACTGGGGAAGAGTTTTCCTTTTTATTATTATTAGATTTATCTGATTGATTCTGACAAAGGCAAGGATGTATAGAATTTGTTCATATGTTCTGTCAAAACATCATAGAACTATAGAATCATAGAACTGGAAGAGAAAGTAAAGGCCAACTAGTCCAAAGCCCTGCCATGGAAGAATGTGCAGTTAAAGCTTTTCTGAAATGAGGCTGTCCAACCTGTTTCAAAACTTCAGAGAATTAGAGTCTACCATCCTCTAAGACAGTCTATTCCACTTTCCAACAGTTCTTACAGTCAAGTTCTTCCAAATGTATAGGTGGAATTTCTATTCCTGTAATTTGAATCCATTGATTCATGTTCCATTATCTAATGTATAGAACACACTCATCCCATCTTCCACATGAAGTCCTTCAGATATTTAAAGATGGCTACAATATCACTTCTCTACCATCTTTCTCCAAGTTAAACATAGGCATCTTCCTCAGCCAATTGTCATAGCGCTTGGTTTTCAGACCTTATGCCCTCTTGATCTCTCTCCTCTGGGAATATTTCAGCTGCTCAATATCCTTCTTGCACTTTGATGCCTAGAACTGGGCACTGTATATCAAGTGAGATATGACCAAAGTAGAATCCAGTGTTACTACTATTTCCCTCAGTCCAGATACCACACTCCTGTTGATACAGTCAAGAGTTGCATTGACTTTTTTGACTGCTGCACCACACTGTTGACTCATATTTAGCATGAGATCTTCTAAGATCCTAGCTTCTTTCCTGACATCTGGAATATTGGTACACAAAGGAAATTTGTAGCACGTTTGAGACAGAAAAAAGATGTTGTAGCATAACCTTCCATAGATTTGGTCTGTTTTCTCAGGTGCATGAAGTGAACTAATGCTACAATGTCTTTTGCTCAGTTAAAAGTGCCACAAGAACCCTTTGCATATCGCTTGTTTTGTTTGTTACCATATCATGTATTACCAGTGGTTGGTTTGATCATCACAAGATGGGGAAAGGGTGTTTTTGATTGTCTGACTAAACACACAGGATATATGGTGTATGTTAAAAACTTTGGGTGAGCCAAGGGGAGAGCTCAATTATTTTTTTCATTCATAGGGAATAGCATATGATCAAGAGAGGCCTGCTCTCTCAAGGGCCATTGAAAATGATATGAAGTTATCCTTGACATCAAAGTGCAAAGGGGCTCTATGCTGCATAGATATCATGCCCACTGTAAACAGCTCCCACAGATGGGCTGCCATGTTTATCTCTATATGACCACCAACATCTATGTTATCTTAAGCAGATGTACATCAGTATATTGCATGATTTTAAGACCATCAGCCTTAAATATATAGCAAATAGCACCATGCATGGAAACAGAACTGTTTATCTACCAGTATGGAGACCATAGCACTAAGATTATTAAAAATGCAGCTATATTTTCCTTCTGTAGCATGGATAATATTAAGGTTACTGCAGATATTACGGTATTTTCTAAGCATTCTTTGTGTTAGCATGACAGGGAGAAAGAAACGGGGGGGGGGGATATAGATGCTGCTGAGATGCTTTGTCATGCATATGGCAGAAAGAATTATAAATCAGGTTTTTTTAGGTCATCAAAATCAGTAACATGAATGAAAATGCTGATGAAAAAATAATAGTCAAATCATTAAAGGAATGTTATAAAGAATGTTCATTTCAGGTGTGTTATACATCAGTGTGATTTCTTGTGGTGGGTGAACGTTCCTAGCTTCAGACTGAGAAAGTCATCTACAAGTAAGATGAAGAGCCCTCCCTTGACCAATATGTCCTGTACCCCAACAAAGTTCAATATTATTGTTGTGTTCTTTCAAATTGTTTCTGACTTACAGCAACCCTATGGCAAAATTTTATGGAATTGTGCTTTTGTGTGTGTGTGTGTGTGTGTGTGTGTGTGTTTGCAATATTTGTTCAGAGGGGGTTTGCAATTACTTTCCTCAAAGACTGAAAGAGTGTGATTGGTCTCAAAGTTACTCAATAGGTTTCCGTAGCTGAGTGGGGATATGAACCCTGCTTCTGGTAAAACACTTAAACTACTACCCAATACTGGCTAATCTTGTAACTTCCATTTTTAATCTATCAGCTTCCAAACCCTCCAACCTAATCCGTAGATGCTCAAGTCCCATTAAATACACAGTAAAATGGTGTGTCTAATATAAAATGAAAAATAAAAATTTGCTATTTGGAATTTATACTTTTTTGAATATTTTCAAGACATGGATGCTTGAATCTGTGGATAAAAAAATCCGTGGATAAGGAGAGCTGACTGAAACTATTAAATCAGTGTAATTTAAAAGTTATTTTTTTAAAAAAGCTTTTTATCTATCCCCTTTGTCTTTGTCCCTTTTCTTCAACCATTTCTTCATTCATACCATTTTAGGGGGGGTTGCAGACTGCCAGAAATAGTGCAAATTGAGTCCACTTTTAGGGTTAAGGTTAGGGTTGGGGAATCATGGGAACTGTATTTTATTATGGCACCAGAGCTCTCTGACAGAGAAGGTTCAATGTCTCAGGAAAAAAACAATTCCCATGATTCCCTAGCACTAACCCTAACCCTAAAAGTGGACTCAATTTGCACTATTTCTGGCAGTCTGCAAGCCCCCTTAGTTTTCAGACCCATGTTCTTTGTAACAAGGATATACATAAACAAATAGTTACATTTTTTCTTACTTCAGTTAATACACATCCATTCCTTATTTATGACTGAAGGGCTTGTACCCTCATAGTAGCAAAAGGAGAAATTTCATCAGTTGACCATGGTATGTGCTATTTACTTTCCCACAGAATGCCCCAGGATGTTGCAGCTACTATCCTCTACCTCATCCTGCCTCAAACTTTGTCTTTTCTGGGGCATTCTGGGAAAATAAACATTTGGCTTCCAAGCTGCTGAACTTGGCTTTATTAGTACTGCAGGTAACAAGACTTTAAAGAAAGTATAGTGAATATATAAATCAATATTATGCCTGTATCATCAAGAAAGAAGGCAGATGCTGAAAGTACTCCAATTTTAGCAGAGCATAGAAATATAACTCAAGTAACATGTTACTTAGTTACCATTAATTGTTACAAGAAACAGGTGTTGTGTGGTACATCGTGAGTGGCAATCAATGTAATAAGATATCGATGTGATTCTGACAATGTAATTTTAAAAAAATCAAAATCAACTTTCCCCCTGAGAAATGGGTTTGCAATAATATTATAATATTATTAATATTAAATTAATAATAATTATTAATATTATTAATATTAAATAATATTTTAATATTAAATATTATTATAATATTAATATTATTAATATTAACAGATTATATCACTTGCGGCATAGACTTGTATTGCAATTTTATTATTGTTTTAATTATTGCTGTTATTTTATTGTTTTTACTGTTGGGTTTATTGTTTATTATTGTTCTTTTTAATATAATAATAATAATAATAATAATAATAATAATAATAATAATAATAATAAAATTTATTTATATACCGCCTGGTGGCGGACCAATCTAGGCGGTTTACAAGGCTAAAAATAAACATAGCTTAAAATAACATAACTCTCTCCCCACATTAAAATCAATTAAACTGCATATCAGTTAAAAACAATAACTATTAAAACAACGAAACAATAAACCAATTGAATAAAAACAACAAAACCTCGTACGACTTCGGTTCTAACAAGGGCTGAAGAGACAATCTTAAAAGGAAACAACCCAAGGTCCCAAGACCCCAAGGCTCGATATTTTAGTCTGGAAAGGTCTGCCGGAAGAGATCCGTCTTGACAGCTCTCTTGAAACTGTCTAAAGATGTTAACTGATGGATCTCATCCAGCAGGCTGTTCCAGAGCCTGGGGACAACAACCGAGAAGGCCCTCTGGGAGGTCACCACAAGCCTAGCTTTTGGAAGCTGCAGGAGATTCCTCCCAGAGGAGCAGAGAGTGCGGGGAGGATTATATGGGAGGAGGAGGTCTCTGAGATAACTTGGACTCAAGCCATTTAGGGCTTTAAAGGTGATAATCAACACCTTGTACTGGGCCCAGAAACCGATGGGCAGCCAGTGGAGGGACCACAAGACTGGAGTGATGTGGTCCCTCCTAGATGTTCCCGACAAAAGACTGGCCGCCATGTTTTGAACCAGCTGAAGTTTTTGAACCAAGCACAAGGGTAGCCCCATGTAGAGTGCATTGCAGAAATCT
>CM034701.1:380423937-380441439 GCA_020142125.1 Phrynosoma platyrhinos
AATGCTAAAAATAATATAATATAATAATAGTAAATAATAAAAACTCAAGTCCAGACGCATTTCGACAACAGAGTCACAATGTGACTCTGCTCATTTCAAAAGCAACAATGTTCTTCTCCTTCTCACAAAGTCTCTTATATAACCAAACATGGTGACCTATGTGTTTACCACTTGTCTACGTGTTCCCAGACACATCCTGACCTTGAATGTCTTTTGTGTTGTTTTGTATCCCAGCTGCAGATAACTTTCCCAGCTAGCAAGCTGTAGAAGTAACCTGCAGTAACCTATGTCACTTTCCCACATCTGTACATTTACACACAAGTTACATTTTCCAACATAAACAACTACAGACCAATTTCATTATTAAATATCGATAATAAGATATATGCCTCTATACTAGCAAACAGGCTAAAGAGAGCATTACAAACCCAGATTCATGCAAATCATTTTTTTTTTTTTTACCGGATAGGCATATTAAAAACAATGTTAGGGTCATTCTAGATGTACTAGAATTTTATACATGCCATAATAAAAGAAGGTTAGGCATGGTGTTTTTAGAAAAGGCATTTGACAATGTAAATTGGGCTGGAGGAAAGTGCAATAGGAGAAAAAAATTACTCAATGGATCAATAGTATTTATATGAACAATCTGCTCAAATCATAGTGAACAGAGAAAGAACAAAAGATTGTGATATTAAAACAAAGGAACTCATCAAGGCTGCCCATTATTTCCATGGCTGTTTATAATGCTAATGGAGATACTCATAAGGAAAATAAGGATTAACGATCAGATAAGAGTGAAAACTCAGAACCTTATGTTTAAACTCTGGGTGTTTGCAGACTACCTGGTGATATTTAGAGGCTCCAACAGAGAATATCAAGAAGCTCATGGAAGTATTAGATGAATTGGAGATCTAGCAGGTTTCAGAGTGAATAAAAGTAACCAAAAGAAAAGCCTCCTTAAATTTGGTGGGAAAACCTTCAGAGTTTTTACCAGAGCATCAGCTGAAATCTGCATGAATGTGCATTATCACATGTGTGGCTTTGCACGCATTCAGATGATTGGGCATCTTTCGCAGAGGGAGGATGAATAGATGCGAATACATGTGAATTTGCACAGGAAAATGAAGTAAATTAACTGGTAATGAAATGTGCAAAAATGTGCACCAATGCACATAGTACACTTAAGTGTAAACTAGCCCAAAGGCATCATTATTAAGATCAGGAGGGTAGATTGCAAACAGTCTATTTCTCTAACAGTTGCCTTCCAGGGAAGGGGTTGGACTTTGGTGCCTAGGTGATCTGATAAAGCTGGCTTGGAGATTCACCTGAAAGGATAGACAATTGTTCAATCCATGGAAGATCTCGGCTCTGAGCAGTGGTGTCAAGAGGGAGTGCAGGGGTGTGGACTGCACCAAGTGACACCCTAAGAGTGTGTGTGACACCATTGCTCCTCAAACATCTGCATCTTGGAAAAAACAGGCTGTGTCATTCACCAGTATGTCTTTAAAATGCTGAAGAGATAGGGTGAGTGAGGTGAGGCTCAGTGGGAGGAGAAAGGAGAAACCTCATGGGTTTTTCAAATAAAATTTTAAATTTCAAAATTTATTTTTTTAAAAAAAATTATTTAAAAAATATTTTAAAAAAACATCACATTTTATCAAATTTTTACTTTGGAAGTTATATATATGTAAACAGATTTATTCTGTGCATATGATATTGTCATTCAAAAGACTTAATTTAAATTTTGCTAGTTGTTTATGTCACAACTATTACCAATCCATTCAATAATATATGGGAATTATGATTTAAGAGTAAATTAATAGAATTTTTTTTTTAATAAGGATTCTGTTTGCATGTGGTATGGGAGGAGTCAATGGGGGGTAAAGCATGAGTTACTGCATTGGGTGACACCAACCCTACTGATGCCACTGGATCTGAGAATTCTTCCTTGGTTCCAAATATACACATTGGATAAAATGGCTGCTTGGATCTAGGAATCTTCCCTTCTCAATGAATCGGATTTGTGTACTTTCCATTACTTCCCCAGTGCCTGGGGCCTTATTCTTTCTGTCACTGCCATATTGTCTCTGCTGCCTACACTAGCATAGCCATGCTGGTTTAATTCCCCCACAGTACTGGGCTCAGGTCTTCAGGCTGCATCCTAATTGCCATTGCTGTTGAGCAAGTCCCATGGAACACATTGGGATGTATTTCGGAGTATGCATACATGATTAATGATTGCACCGCATGGGTTTCATATGAAGTTACATAGAAGAATTAAGTATATGGGAATGTACTGAGGGTTGGGGTAGAATTTAGCCCCCTCCCTACAAAGTTCTTATTCAGGTAGAAAGATTTATTGCTATAGCTTGATTTCTGTGCATGGAATCTAAATTGAATTGTGTGTCAAAGGTTTTTGAAAAGCAGATTGGTGAAAAATTGAAACACTATACAGTTGGGAGAGGAGGGAAAATGGGGAGGGGAGCTCTTTAACAGTGATGAGGTGATGGATTGGAACCTGCCGTGATGCTTCATGCTGCTTTGATTAAAAAACAGAGTTTTATTTTATTTTGGGTTTGGGTTTTTCCTCACTTCCAGAATGTAGTTTGGCGCTTGGGAAGCCATGCTGGATTTAAAGCAGAAAGGCAGCTCTGTATTAAAATACAGCCTTGTCTTTTTAAACTTATTTAATTTATCTTCTTTCCTCTGTCCATTTAAACAGAGGGTCAGATTCCTCCCAGTTCTGCCTATGTGCACTATAGTTTCATATCTATAGTCTACAGACCTTCAGAGTAACTATTTGCAAGTAGCTGACACTAATAATTACTCAAAATTAGTTCCTTTAAGGAAATTGCATTGTGATTTTGTTAACTTCAGAAGGAATAATTGCACTCATTTTCTGGTGTAACTATATATTTTAGTTACATTTATAATTATGGGTGAGGCTTTGCTAAATGGTGGAGGAGCATCTTCCATCATTTAATACTGCCTCCTTCTTACCTCATTGCTGAAGCAACAGTGAAGTAAATGGTAGGGAAATATGTTTTTTTTATCAAAGGCAAGTGGCTGTTAGGGTTCAGATGCTGTTTTGAAAAGTAAGTAAAAGAGACTATGGCTGCTGCCACAGTGCAGGATTAATGCAGTTTAACACTACTTTAACTGTCATGACTCTGTCCTATGGAATTCTTGGATTTGTAGTTTGTTGTGGCACTCAAGCACTCTGACAGAGAAAGCTAAATATCTCACCAAACTATAAATGCCAGAGTTTCATAACATTGAGCCACAGCAGTTAAAGTGATGACAAATTTGCATTAATTTTGCAGGATAGATGCAGCCCAAGTTAATTACTCTTTGGAAACAGAATTTTATTTTTAAAATTCAGCTATGAATGTAGGTAACTTGGTTCTTGGTATGGGGTCTGCAGTTACTGCTAAAGCTGTAACTAGTTATTAGATACTAGTTTCTATGGTGAAAATAAACCATGATATGGAAATGTCACTCAGTGTCTGGAATCCTTTTTTTTTTTTTTTTGAATTTTAATTCTTTATTAAATATTATAAAATAATACAACAGCATAAGAACAAACAAACATTCCATACAAATTTCCATTCAAAACAATTTTTATATTTAAACATACATTCCTAATTAACTTTCTTCATTCATTCCAATTCAACCCAACTTCCCAAGCTAGAAGAACTTCTTTTTTTTTTCTTATTATTTTTTGAGCTGTTTCCTATACCATCAATCATAATACCTGAATTAATCCTACTAGATTCAAGGACTATCTTTATAAATCTAAATTATCTATAAAATTTGAAAGTACATATATTATGTACTTAATTGATAGTCTTAAATACCCAAATCGATCCTTATATTCCATTGATCATTTATGTATTTTATTATCTGTTCCCATCCTTTTACATAATTCTTCTGATTTTCATATCTTATCATACAGGTTAATTTATCCATTTCTGCCATCTTTATCAACCTTGCTAACCATTCTTCCTGTGTTGACACTTCATAGGTTTTCCAATTTTGGGCTAAAAGCAACCTGGCAGCAGCTATCATATAAACAATTATTCTAGTAATTTCAATTCCAAATTGGTCATCAATCATACTTAATAGATAAGTTTCCAGCTTCAATTCAAATTTAATGCCTAATGTTTTTTTTTCAATTAATTGATGTTTGTTTTGCCAAAATTTCTTATTTTTTACACGTCCACCACTGGTGATAGAAGGTTCCTATATCTTAGTGCCTGGAATCCTTTTGATGACTTAAGCATATATAAGTTCTTCATTTTGGTCTCTGTGTACCACAAATATGGTTCTGTGCTTGCACAAAGCACTGCACTAGAACCTTCTGGATAGTTTAGCTTTTGAGCAGTAGCCTCTCCCCCCCCCCCCCCCCCCCCCCGGTAAGCACCAATGGTGGTATCTTCTTGGATAACCCCTAAACTTGTTAATTGAGTCAACCCCAATTCAAGGTGACTCTGTGCATGAGAAATCTCCAAGATCCCAACTTTCACTCCCTGTCCAGGTCCTGCCAACTCAGTCTCATATCCTCCCTATTTCCTTCTGATGATAGATTTGTTTAGCCCACTGACTGTTTCTAAGAGTTTTGACAACTGCTAGGCTAGTGAGTTGTTTGTTGAGTTTAAACCATCCAAGGAGTCAGAGGGTCAAGTGGTTCCACCATACCACTCCTTACCTTAGCATATAGCTCAGAGGGAAAAAGATTAAGAAAGGGAGGAAAGGGAGGGGATCGGACATTCTGTGGGATGGTCTGTTTTGCTACAAATTATCAGCACAGTTGCAGCTAAAGGTTTCTTAAGCCGTATATTTATTAGAGCTTCAGCTTGAGGGAAGGGCTTTGCTTTTACCACGTTACAATTTAGCTCTGGATAATTGGTGTAATGTTCTGTAGAGTGGGGAAATTCAACATAGTATAAGTAAACCTTTGATCATATAACAGGATTTTCCATCCTCTCTTTTATCCAGAAGAGTACCCCAAAATCTGTTCTGTACCATCTTAGAGAAATTTTCTCTGGAATGTTTTGAAAGGGAGCATAGATATAAAATAATATTATTTTCCCCCCTGGGAGGAATAAACTTTTGCCCCTCGGAGGAATAATCTTTCTAAGGTCTATATCAGATTTCTTGGCAAAAAGTAGAATAGACCAATCAAATCAATTGCTGAATGATAACTTGACACTTACAGAAATCTTACTGACTCAGTCAATTTGTTGTTTGATACTAGTATTTAGACAGTGACCTCAATTCCTCTGTCCCTAAAATTAGACTATTATGGTGACTGCACTGAGAATTGTCACATGAATGAACAATGTTCACTTTCACTGTACAGTTATAGCACTTCATTGACACTTTACCTACCATGGCTCCCTCCTATGTAATCCTGGGATTTGTATTTTTATGAGATACCTAAAATTATCTACTAGGAAGTTCTGATGGCTTATCAAACTAAAAATCCCAGGATATTTTAGGATGCAGTCAAAGCAGTTGCAATGATAGTGTGTGAAAGGGACCCTAATGTCATACAAACAAATCCAAATGGGAAAGAACCATAGATCTGTAAAAACATTTTTGATGAGCAATGGATCTATGACTCAATCATTGGCACCTCATCTTAATAGGATCAAGTGGTAGATAAAAAGATTTTCTCTGCATGAAATACCAATCCAAGTAGGTCAAATATGTTTTTTTGAATTAAAAAAGGGGCCTTCCAGGTATTGTTGGACTGCATTTCCCCAAATCCTTCATTATTGACTATAGCAGATAGGGCTGATAGGAGCTGCAGTTCAACAGCCATGCCAGGACTGGATGGTCAATAATTTCATACAATGCAGTTTCTAGTATTAAAGCAAGCAAAATCCAGTTTTATAAGGCACAATTTTAGCTTCCTTTGACAGCTTCAGGCAGTAAGCCAGACGAACTCTGATCCTGCTATCCCAGCAGACAAAAATGAGATATCTCCATTTATAATTATCAAATGTGACAGTACTAATGCAAGAGCTAAATCCCTTTCCCACTGAAGTCAATAATGCAGTGTTTCACTACTACTATCTCCCCTTCACACACACACTTATTGATGTCAGTGCAGCATTTCTGCTGGGTGATGAAAAGCAGCTGAGCCAAATCAATAGCCAACAAAATTTATCACCTGATAAACAAGGATGCATTTGTACAGAGACAGACAGTGACCTCCGGAGATACTGTAAGACCATTGAGTGACTTGTGAATCCCTATTTGCACTGCCTTAGCAGGTTCTCCTTTCAACTCAAGAGCACAGCATTACACTGCGGAGAAAAGGCAGATTTACGCAGGCTGAGAGAAGCCCCAGGAACATTCAATCAGGATGGGTCAAGTGCCAGCCAATAGAAGTGGAGTTAGGAGTGGATATAAATACAGCAGAAGAGAGAATAGAGAGTGGGTTAGTTGGTTAGGTTCTTGGTTAGGAACAGAACTTTAAGTGAGTTACTGTTGTAGTACACCCTGAGGAGTATGAAGAACCTTAGGAGTTAGTTTATACTGCAGAGGAAAGCAGTTTAAAGATTTTACAAGCACCCTAGAGAGGACTAGGAGTGTCCTGGGGAAAGAGAAGGGTTGCTCTCTGAAAGGAATATTAGCCAGTGAAAAGGACTCCCTGTGGATATCAAAATCTGTGGATATTAGCCAGTTACTTAAAGTAAAATAACCAATAGTATAACTGAGAGTTTGACTAAGTTTGGGTTAATGTAACAAATAAATATAAAAACAAGAAACCACAAGTGTAACTGAGGGCCTGAACAGACTGCCAGAAATAATCCAGCTTGAGGTCACTTTAACTGCCCTGGCTCAATGCTAGGGAATCATGGGAATTGTAGTTTTTTTTCTGAGACATTAAGCCTTCTCTGTCAGAGAGCTTTGGTGCTACAATAAACTACAGTTTCCATGATTCCCCAGCACCGAGCCAGGGCAGTAAAAGTGGTGTCAAGCTGGATTATTTCTGGAAGTCTGTTCAGGCCCTGAGTGTAACAAATAAAGTGTGCCAATAAGGCATCTACTGTTAACAACATCCCATACAAGTGATACTGTATTTAAGTTAAACTGCAAATAAACTCATAATGTTGTTTTAATACATGACTATGTGAAGTGCTTTTAAAGATACAGTTACATGCTACCAACAGTGAAGAAAGCATTTGAGTATTAAGTCCCCTTGAGTAGTTTGGGGGAAAAGTTCCAATCACAAATTGTTGGCAGTGGTGGGATAACAAAACCCATTGTGCTGCCACCTAAAAAAGGCAGTAGGGCAATTGAATGTCACCATCATAACATTCACTGTAAATGTATTTTTTCTCAAAATGCCATAGATATCTATTTACATATGTCAAGAATCTCCATGTGGGGGGAGATCCTGAATGGGCCAAGATCCCCCTCCTCAGTGATCAAACTCTAGCACACCTGTAAAACCAATTCTTCATCTTTATTCCAACATACTGGATATATTCAGAAGGATATGAACATTCCATATTCTGAGATTCTCTTTGCTCACAACCAATTCATCATCATATTACAAGTGTACAATGGCAAACATACAACTCCTCCCAGAGGGTTTCCAAGCTAGTTCCTGCCAGGAAGAAGAAGGAAAGCAGTTTCTGGGCAGCCATTTTGAGTGGGTGACTATTTAATTAAAAAAAACCAAACACTTGGGAGAGTGTGTTTATTGCTGAGCGGGTGGGGCTTTGGTGAATCATATCTGTGAGTCACTAGGGGGTGGAGCTAGCCCCTAATGGTGTGTGAATTTTTCACAGGACAAGGAAAAGCACAGCACAAGTATTAGAGGGGCTTTGACCTTTGTTTTTCTCCTAATAATAATAATATATATATATATATTTGCTCACAGGAAGAGAGTCAGAGACTTGCCTCTAGAATAAGGTAGTATGCAGGAGCTCTCTATAGAAACCCAGTTGATTGAGCTCGCTGACAGAGCCTGGTGATAATGCCAAGAGAACAGGGGCCCTTTACATGGGTCTTTACCTGGGGACTTTTTGAGGGAGAAACCCACAGTCCTGTTTCAGTGCTTACTTAAGATTTCTCAATATGGACACTGAGGGAGCTGCTGCAGTCACCTGCAACACTTGTGGGATGTTTGTCTTCTTTCCAAGAGATGTGGGGAACTTCACCTGCACCAAGTGAAAATTGCTAGCCCTCCTGGAAGAGAAAGTACAGCAGCTGGAGGCCCAGGTAGCTACACTTCAGCATATTAGGGAGCAAGAGATTTCCCTGGACAGAGGAGAATGAACGATCTTGGACAGGGACCACACAGAGGAAGTTGCTGAGGAAGAAGTCACTTCATACACACAAGAGGTAGACAGTTGGAGGAATGTCACACACAGAATTGGGGAACCAGGCATCGTTCTGGGAGCTTGCAGCTACAGAACTGATTTGAAGCTCTCTCCCTTATCAATGATGAAGAGGAAGAGCAGCAGGGACAGCCCTCAGGGACAGTGCAGGGGACCCTAAGAGTACCACCGCAGGGAACAGCCACTGCTAAGACTCAGAGGAGGTGTGTGGTGGTGGTGGGGGACTCCTTGTTGAGGGGTACTCTTAGGGTCCCCTGCAACTTGGTTTTGGGGCCTCACAAGATGTCCTGGGAGTTGTATTATCTCCTGGGTCAAAAATCTGTGATTTAACAGTGAGGCTGACAAGACCCCTTTCTTTTGGTCCATGTGGGAACCAATGATACTACAAGGCATAGTCTTCAGAATATCAGAAGGGTTTATGAGGCTTTAGATAGGAAGCTGAAAGAGCTGGATGCACAGGTTGTTATCTCATCTCTTCTCCCAATTGAAGGAAGACAGTCAACGTGAATAACTGACTCCATAGATGGTGCCACCAAGAATGATTTGGATTATTGGATCATGGGCTGCGGTTCCATGAGGGTGGACCTCTAGCAAGAGATGGGCTACATCTCACACCAGTTGGCAGAAACATTTTTGCCAATAGTCTCAAACATTTGATCAGGAGGGCTTTAAATTGAGTCATGTTGGGGAAGGAGACAGTATCTCGGAAGGTATCTTGGAAGGCAGAAATACATCATGGGCTGGAAATAATAATCAAAGTGTTATAGAGGGAACATTGCAAATGATGCAAGGGCCCAACAGTGCGAGGGAAAAAACCTCACACAGGCAGCAAGTGGGGAGGACACGTGCTCTTCTATGTCTCTACACTAATGTACAGAGCATGGGGAATAAACAAGATGAACTTGAACTTCTAGCACAACAAAGCAAATACGATATAATAGGCATCACTGAAACTTGGTGGGCTGAGTCTCATGATTGCAATGTAAGAATAGAGTGGTATAACCTTTTGAAGAGAAATAGGCTGAACATGAAAGGAGAAGAAATAACATTATATGTCAGGGATGCTTACACCTGTGAAAAGATCCAGAACTTAAATCCTGAAAATCAGGTGGAGAGCATTTGGATAAAAAAATAAAGGGGAAGGAAACAACAGGGATGTTATAGTGGGACTCTACTACAGACGCCCAAGTCAGACTGAGGAATTGGATGATGCCTTTCTAGAACAGATGTCCACACATTCAAAAAGGAGAGATGTAGTAGTGATGGGTGATTTCACTTATCCTGATATTTTCTGGAAGTCAAACTCAGCCAATATTTCAAGGTCTAGAAAATTCCTCACTTGCCTTGAAGACAATTTCATTGTCCAAAAGGTGGAAGAGGCAACAAGGGGATCAGCTATTTTGGATCTGATCCTAACTAACATGGATGACTTGGTAAAAGGAGTGCAAGTGGTGGGATCCTTGGGTGGGAGTGATCATGTTCTCCTGGAGTTTCTTATACAGTGGAAAGGAGAAGCTAGGCATAGTCAAACACTCATTCTAGACTTTAGGAGAGCTGATTTCAACAAATGTAGGGAAACAATAGGAGTGATCCTGTGGTCAGGAATACTAAAAGAGAAGGGATTTCAGGATGGATGCGAGCTTCTCAAAAGGGAGATACTGAAGGCACCATCTCAAACTGTTCTAATGAGAAGAAAAAATGGGAGATGTCTCAAGAAACTGGGTTGGATGACAAAAGAACTTTCAACTGAACTAAGTTTTAAATGGGAGATGTATAAGAAATGGAAAAGGAGCAAAATTGCTAAAGAGGAATTCAAACAAATAGCTAGCACATGTAGGGGTAAAGTCAGGAAAACCAAAGCCCAGAATGAGTTCAGGCTTGCTAGAGGGGTTAAGAACAATAAAAAGGACTTTTTTGGGGGGGTGTATGTAGCAAAAGAAAGAAGAAGGAAATGGGAGGGCAAAGGCACAGAGAAGATGGAGAAATTCTAACTGGGGACAGAGAAAAGGCAGCACTACTCAACACCTTCTTTGCTTCAGTCTTTTCACAAAAGGAAAAGGGTGTTCAACCTGAGGAAAATGGAGCAGAGGACACAATAGGGGAAATGCAGCACAGAATAAGTAAAGAGGAAGTACAGTAATACCTGGTTAACCTAAATTAATTTAAGTTTCCAGGACCAGATGAACTACATCCAAGGATATTAAAAGAACTGGCAAATGTAATCTCAGAGCCACTAGTAATAATCTTTGAGAACTCCTGGAGAACAGGAGACATCCCAGTAGACTGGAAGAGGGCAAACATTGTCCCTATCTTAAAAAAGGGGGAAAAAGAGGATCCCAACATCTATTGCCCAGTTTGTCTGACATCAGTACTGGCAAAGATTCTAGAACAGTTCATTAAACAGAGAGTCTCTGAACATTTAGAAGGGAATGCCATAATCACTAAAAGTCAAAATGGGTTTCTCAAAAACAAGTCATGCCAGACTAATCTGATCTCTTTTTTTGATAAAATTACCATCTTGCTAGATGAAGGGAATGTGGTAGACATAGCATATCTTGATTTCAGTAAGGCTTTTGACAAGGTCCCCCACAATATTCTTGAAAACAAGATAGTAAAATGTGGGATAGACAATGCAACTGTTAGGTGGATTAATAATTAGTTGAATGACTGAACCCAAAGATTTCTCAACAATGGCTCCTCTTCATCCTGGAGAGAAGTGACCAGTGGGGTGCCACAGGGTTCTGTCCTGGGCCCAGTGCTATTCAACATCTTTATCAATGACTTGGATGAAAGAATAGGGGACATGCTTCTCAAATTTGCAGATGACACCAAATTAGGAGGAATAGCTAATACCCCACAGGATAGGATGAAACTTCAAAATGACCTTGATGGGACAAAGCTGACAAAATGAATTTCAGCACAGAGAAATGTAAGGTACTGCACTTAGGGTGGGAGGGGGGAATGAAATGAAATGAAATGAAATGCATCAATATAAGATGGAGGCACCTGGCTTAACCAGACTATGTGTGAAAGGGATCTCGGAGTCCTAGTAGACCACAAGTTGAACATAAGTCAACAGTGTAATGTGGCAGCTAAAAAGGCAAATGTGATTTTAGGCTGCATTAATAGAAGTATAGTATCTAGATCAAGGGAAATAATAGTACCACTATATTCTGCTTTGGTCAGGCCCCACCTGGAATACTGTGTCCAGTTCTGGGCACTACAATTCAAAAAGGATGTTGAAAAACTAGAGCAGGGGTAGGCAACCTTTCCCCTTTAAGGGCTGAGGGACTTCAGTTCCCAGAATCCCAGGAGCTATTGGCCAACATGGGACTATTGGCCAACATAGCTGAGGCTTCTGGGAGCTGAAGTCCCTCGCCCCTTAAAGAGGAAAGGTTGCCTACCCCTGAACTAGAGCGTGTCCAGAGGAGGGTGACTAAAATGGTGAAGGGACTGGAAACCATGCCCTATGAGGAATGAGTTAGGGAACTGGGTATGTTTAGTCTGGAGAAGAGATGGTTAAGAGGTGACATGATAGCCCTGCTTAAATATTTGAAGGGATTTCATATTGAGGAGAGAGGTAGCTTGTTTTCTGCTGCTCCAGAGAATAGGACTCAGAACAATGGATGCAAGCTACAGGAAAAGAGATTCCACCTCAACATTAGGAGGCACTTCCTGACAGTGAAAGCTGTTTGACCATGGAACACACTCCTTCAGAGTGTTGTAGAGTCTCCTTCTTTGGAGGTCTTCAAACAGAGGCTGTATGGCCATCTGTTGGGGATGGTTTGATATTGAATTCTTGCATGGCAAGGGGTTGGACTGGATGGCCCTTGTGGTCTCTTCCAACTATCTGATTCTATGATTTTTATATATATTCCAGTGTATGAAATGTACATCACTTCAGAGATAGAAGAAAGAAGATATATCTCTGATCTTTTCAGTTAATCTTAGGGAAACACTGTGGGTGATCCCGTGGTCAGGAATAATATAAGAGAAGGCAGTTCAGGATGGATGGGAGTTTCTCAAAAAATAGATACTGAAGGCACAATTACAAACTGTTCCAACAAGGAGAAAAAATGGGAGGTGTCTCAAGAAACTGGGAGAGATACTAGCGAACTTTCAACTGACCTAAATTTTAAATGGGGCCTGTATAAGAAATGGAAAAAGGGGGAAATAACCAAGGAGGAATTCAAACAACTAGCTAATACATGAAAGGGGAACGTCAGAAAAGCAAAAGCACAGAATGAGCTCAGGCTTGCTAGAGAAGTTAAGAACAATAAAAAGGGCTTTTTTGGGAATGTCCATAGCAAAAGGATGAAAAAGGAAAAGGTAGAGCCACGACATGGAGAAGATGGTGAAATACTAGCAGGGGACAGAGACAAAGCAGAACTACTCAACACCTTCTTTGCCTCAGTCTTCTCAGAAAAGGAAAAGGGTGCTCAATGTGAGGAAAATTGAGAAGATGACATAATAGGAGAAATGCTGCACAGAATAAGTAAAGAAGAAGTGCAGGAATATCTGGTTAATCTAAATTAATATAAGTCTCCAGGACCAGATGAACAACCAGCTTGTCTGCAAGAATATCATGGGGGACCTTGTCAAAGGCCTTACTGAAATCAAGATATGCTATATACACAGCATTCCTTTTGTCTACCAAGCTGGTAATTTTATCAAAAAATGAGATCAGATTAGTCTGGTATGACTTGTTTCTTAGAAACCAATGTTGATTTTTTGTGATAATGGCATTGCTTTCTAAATGTTCACATACTCTCTGTTTAATAATCTGCTCTAGAATCTTTCCTGGTATTGATGTTAGACTAACTGGACAATAACTAGCAAATGTAATCTCAGAGCTATTAGCAATAATTTTTAAGAACTCCTGAAGAACAGAAATAGTTCCAGCAGACAGGAGGAGGGCAAATGTTGCTCCCATCTTCAAAAAGGGGAAAAAAGAGCATCACAGCTATTATCTTCCAATTATCTTCAACAGCTGGGAAAGAAGAGGAAGCATTCCTTTTATAGACATTACAGGTCTAAATGTGCATATGGCATTTTCCATGCAACTCAGTCATCTACAGAGGTCAGCATTAATCCATGAGAAAACAAGAAATGTTCCACTTAGCCCAGAGGAGGAAATAACATCATCTTGGAACCCTCCCAGGCATGCTTCTTTCTCCCTGGCATTCAAGAAACTCAAAAAGATTCTCACTGAGAGGCATTGAACATGGTGTGAATATTAATGTTCCGGCTGTGTTAGCAGAACTGTGGCTTTGGGTTAATGCCAAATCTGAGCATCTGAAAGAAGAAGCTGTTCCAAAACCAGTTCTTATGCTACTCTGGACATCACTCCCATCATTAGCATTCACATTAGCAATGTAGCAGGTCTTCAGGGATGTCTGCTAAAACAACATCCATGATCTCGGAAGCACATTTTTGAATGCCAAATTTGAATGTACAGAATTCTCCCCTCCCACCGTAAGCAATGTTGATAGTCTCACTGATACTCTTTACAATCCTCTTGAATCCTCTTGGGTTTCTTTTACCTGAGAACAAGGCCCCATGAATGAGGCTAATACTGAGTCAGAGCATTGAACCCTTTGAGCCCATCTTGGACTCATAGTAGCTCTACAGAATTTCATTCTCAACTCTTGGTCTCCCATCCAAGTATTAACCAGGCTTTTTAGGAATATTTGGTATTTACATTAAGTAGTGTGCAGTGTAGCCAGTACAACATATCTAAGCTTGTGGTAGAAAACAGGATAGAAATACACAGGATGCTCTGATAAGTTTAAACTGTAAAATTGAAATTTATTGTAGCAAAGAATCTATCTGGGATAGAAAAGTAGATAGACAAAGGATTACCTGTACTTTAGTATGAGAGTCCATAAAGCTGACTCTCATGTGTGGATCCTTAGACAAGAGCCTTATGGTTGGTCTCTTCCAGATAAAAGGGTAATAAAAAACTAACTCTGTAAGGAAAGAAAGTGACTTCTAATGGAAGGCAGGAAGCAGAAAAGGGTTGCATGCAAAAGTAATGAATTTTAGAGCTCCCTCTGTCCCTGATTACTAAATGTAAGTATTGATGCCTCTTCACTTCCAACAAATCTGACCCTAATTAGTTTTTTGAAATCAGATAATGCCAATGTGATTTCAGAATAAGGGGTGTTAAAATTATTAATCTTTGCCTCTATATTTTGAATTAGGTGACATTAAGTATTTACTCTGGAAGTCCCAGGTCTGATACACTTCACACCATGGAGAAATTTGCACCATGGAGAAATTTGCCTATGGAGCATGTCTAGAGGAGGGCAGCCAAAATTGTGACGGTTCTGGAAACCATGCCCTATGAGGAGCAGCTTAGGGAGTAGGATATGTTTAGCCTGGAGATGTTAAAGGGTGACATGATAGCCATGTTTTAAGTATTTGAAGGAATGTCATATTGAGGATGGAGCAAGCTTGTTTTCTGCTGTTCCAAAGAATAGGGCATGGAAAAATGAATGCATGCTACAGGAAGTGAGATGCCACCTAAACATTACGAGGAACCTCCTGAGAGTATTATCTGTTCTACAGTGGAACACACTGCCTCAGAGAGTCTCCTTCTTTGGAGGCTGTCAAAGAGAATGGATGGGCATCTGTTGGGGGTGCTTTGATTGTGATTTCCTGTATGACAGTGAGTTGGACTGGATGACCCTTGTGGTCTCTTCCAGCTCTATGATTTTGTTGTGTTAAGACCTCTTTATGCCATACTGAGTGTCAAGTCCAGCAAAGGCAAGTGTCTACAAGATCTTTCCTATATGATAATGTGGTTTCCCCAATGCAACCTGTTATTTCCCTTCTTGTCCACACACTATGGATTTAATTCCTTACCAGTTTTTTGTTCAAAGGAAGTAATAAATAATATAACCAATTTTCTACTTGATATGATAAAGCCTTCACAGATTGTGCAGTTTTTGATACCTATTCACAGCTTGGGACTTATTATGCACAAAATTTACAATGTGATATTTTTGTACTGAAAACAGCATTTTCTGTACAGTAATAATTTTTCTGTTCAGAAATATTTGATGTGAAGAAAATGCTATTATCTGTAAAAAATCAGAATGTGGTCTTTTTGCTCAAAAAACATTTTCTGAAATTTCTACCACCTGCACAGAAAATGTTATTTTATACTACTTGCATTTGCTATCACAGAATAATGCAATTCCTTCTTCCACTTCTCAGCTGCAAGTAGTTTGTTACAAGACATGAAGCCTAGTGGGTCCACTGCAAGGTGGATGCTATTGTCAGCATAGTCTCAGGAGCTGAATTTTTTGAGCTTTTGAGAGGTTAGCAAGTCCATTGAACAGTACTACATACTAGGGATGGAAAGAATATTCATTGTTATTCATTCTTTAACTGATACATGAGTTTCCAAACAAAGGAAACACTTTATTCTTCCTCTCAGGAAGTTAGTAGCCGTAAGACTTTTAGGCAGTTTACTCCAGGTATTCTCCCAACCAAAAGTGTTCTGGGGAACTATCCTAAACAGTAATGCAGGCAGTTTTTTCAGTGCAAAACACCACATTCTGACAAAAAAATGTTTTCTGTGCAATTCTATTTTTGTGTGGGCAGAAAAACTATGTGTTTTTCTGTGGACAGCAATTCTCCAAAACACTCCAGGGTGTATAAATACTGTGAGATTACTGCACAGAAATATTTATTTTCTCCTGCATTGGGAAGAAAACTATGGAATTCATTCAGCTTTGCCTGAAAGGATAGAAAAGGTGAAATTTACATCCTTGTTACACTCTCTTTCAAGGAATGACCTTGAGAATTTAGTCCATTTTGTAAGTCAGAGGTTACCAAAATATGAGTCCCCATATCGACTCCCAGGATCCCTACCCTGTATGACCAATAATAAGGGATTTGGGGAATAGTGATCAACAACATCTAGAGCCCAGATTTGGGAACACTATTCTAAGATTTGGTTTATAAGTAAACTTTGTAGATTTTGCACACACACTTTGAGCAGGAAATGTGAAAATAGTTTACATGCTTGAATGTTTATAAGAATATAGTGCCTTCATAAAATCTAGTCTTCCCCCACCTTCTTTAATAATAATAATAATAATAATAATAATAATAATAATAATAATAATAATTTATATCCCGGCCCTCTGCAAATGCAATCGGGGCGGCTTACATCAATAAAACACCAAAATATACAATCTCAAAACCCACCCACCCCTTAAAATAGTATTAAACAACAAAAGTTAAAACAGCAACAAACAATAAAACAATGAACAGATAAAATAAGTCTCAATGGCAGAGCGGTCATCGGTCTCCCATACCAAGAGTTCTTATTGGTCCCTACGCTGCTGCTGCTGAGGGCTGCCCAGGTATAGTTGTTAATGGGTTTGGAGTCCTCCTCAGCCTGGACGCTGCCTCCTCCGTTGCCTTGGTGCCTGGAGAGATGTTCCTGCGGAGTTTTATCCCAGTGTCCTCCAGGCTCCACTGCTGCTGAGGGCTGCCCAGGTGTAATGGTTAATGGGCTTTGGAGTCCTCCTCAGCCTGAACGCTGCCTCCTCCGCTGCCTTGGTGCCTGGAGAGATGTTCCTGTGGGGTTTTATCCCAGCGTCCTCCAGGCTCCACTGCTGCTGAGGGCTGCCCAGGTGTAGTTGTTAATGGGCTTTGGAGTCCTCCTCAGCCTGGATGCTGCCTCCTCCGTTGCCTTGGTGCCTGGAGAGATGTTGCTACGGGGTTTTATCCTAGCATCCTCCAGGCTCCACTGCTACTGAGGGCTGCCCAGGTGTAGTTGTTAATGGGCTTTGGAGTCCTCCTCAGCCTGGATGCTGCCTCCTCAAATACAAACAAGCAAACAAAAACCCTATGGACCAAACCACCATTCAAATCACTGCCTCTTTTTTGGTGTTGTGATTCCTCTTTTCTTTCACAGCTGCCCAGGGCTGAAACTGTGTAAGTGACTGGCATGAGCAAGGGTTACCCTAGCACATGCACTTTTGGGAACAAAGCACAAGGAGGTATACAGTACCTCCTTGTGCAATGCCCTCTTACACAACTGCATCTTGATATCACCAAGGCACAGTCTCACATTTAGGACGTTATCACACGGGGCAAATCTGCTGGTTAATCCACACAA